>JAABNX020000052.1:17183925-17196589 GCA_015163995.2 Mormyrus lacerda | reverse complement strand
AAGTTGGTCTTCCGGGACCGACGGACAGCCCATGTTGCTCTGGGATCTGGGAGGGAGCAAACACAGGAATTGGCTGTGGGTCCCCGAGGGCCGGCTCGGGAAGCGCTGACCTGTGGGATTGACTGGCCCTGCATCCACAGCACACTTGCCCTTATTAGAGCTGCTATTGTACTGGCTCACCATTGTGATTTAAGTTTCATTCAGCTTGCTGCATGTCCATGTTTAATCTTATTTTTTTGTTACACAGTTTAATCTCATGAGAGCGTATGTTTCCTCAGTTTGGTACTCTTACTGTACTCCTTTGTATTGTTTTAATTTTAACTCTATGCTCTTTTCTTTTTAATACTCGTTAACCTGGATGTGAACATTAAGGGAGGGATTTGGCAGTGATCTCCCAATTCAGTATTCCGTCTGTTTGCCTAATGGCTCATCTATCATGATCTATCATGGTATGAAGTAGTTTTTGCTGAAGAGCATTTTAAATCTATGTTTAAAGAAAAGGCAAGACCTGTAACAGTGCGCCCCCCCCCCCCCCGTGAATATTATATGTGTTTAGTTTCGCCGTTGGGTTCCCTTTTTGGATCCTGTGTTGTGCAATATTTTTCATTTAGTAATTCTCTGTGCAGTACTCATATTATTGGTAATTCACTGTGCAAGCAATACTGCATTGTTACCCTATTAGCTATATTATCTTATCTTGTTCAACGTTGCTACTTTCCATAAACTTTTAAAAGGTTTTTGTACGTAGTACTTTTTGCATGCACTGTACACGTGGTGTTTTTCTTTGTACCTGAAAGGGTAGCTGCTTTGTAGTTTCATTGTACATGGTATAATGACATTAAAAGGCTTCTGATTCCTTCAGGAGACCGGTGTTACTTTAAGCTGGGATTCATGAGTTTTTATTCATGGTGTCCATCCTCTGACCTTTCAGCTTTCGTTTCCATCTCTGCTTGATTGCTCAAAATGAACAGCAGACCTGTAATACTCCAATCCTGCTCTGCTTTTCCTTCTGTGACTCATATTTCAGTCATGGACCCTTTACAGCTCTGGGGAAGATGATATAAGGGGTAAGACAGGGACTTCGTTACCGTTGTGCTTTTCAATACAGTAAGAAATGGCTCCGTAGGTTAAGACTCCGCCTGTGATCGGAAGACTGCTAGTTCAAATCCTAGTGATTTCATAATTTGCCCCCCCCCCCCTCCCCGACCAAGAACCTTGTGTTAAATAAATTTAATGTAAAATATAAAAGAGTGGGAACCTGATTCGGGGCAGGAATGTCAAGCAGGAGTCCGGATTGGGTTGGATGGAAGTCACCTGAGCAGGCTGCTGTTTGTGTAAACAGGTTCTAACTTCTCTGGCTGGGAGGTTCCCTAATTCCTCTGAGAATCGGGACCAAATGAAGGTCCTGGATGGTGCTTTAAGGATCTCCTTCCTTTAACGTGTAACTGAGAAGGACTCTAGCAGGCAGTGGTGTCATCAGGAAGAGCTGATCTGGTGTCGACCTATTGACTGGTACTCCAGCTGTCTGCAGTGGGGAGTCTCTGTAATTTCATGCAAACAGGCATAATATGAAGTGAAGGAGTCCTGCTTGGTGGAGGTGGGGGGATGGACCTTGTTCATTATCCTGACCTCATCCCTTAACATTAATGCCAATACTCAGAAGTCCTTAGTACTTTCTACAATTACTTGTTTATATCAAGTTGATTCAGTTGATTTTAGTAACCGATGCTAACGGGGAACATGGCTCCTCAGTTCACTGACTCCTCCCTCCCCTCCCTAGGACGACGCTAACAGGGAACATGGCTCCTCAGTTCACTGACTCTTCCCTCCCCTCCCTAGGGCGATGCTAACGGGGAACATGGCTCCTCAGTTCACTGACTCTTCCCTCCCCTCCCTAGGGCGATGCTAACGGGGAACATGGCTCCTCAGTTCACTGACTCCTCCCTCCCCTCCATAGGGCCAGCCACGGTAGTCATGTCCTCAGAGGCATCGTCCCCAGTGCAGGCGGCCACATCGCCCACCTCCCCAGCCTCGCCGACATCGCCCGGCTCCCTGGACCTACCCTCGTGCCGACAACGGGGGCGTGACCGCTCCCCCTCCCCCTCCCCCATGCGGGACTACCTTATCCCCAGCCCCCTCCCCACACGTCGCACACGCACCTGCTCAGCGTGAGTATCCTCGCTATCCCAACCAATCATAACTGTTATTAGTGGGTTTAAGCCAATGGAAGCCAAGAACCAGGAGGATGTGGGCGGAACCAGATGGTAATTGACAACACGTGATGTCCCGAAACCTCTTCTTTGATTGTGGTTGAATTCTCATCCGCGGCCTGAGGTGCTTATAAAAGACGCAGGGCCGTGAAAGTTTATACATCAGTCTATTAGCATATCCAAGTCATAATGTCAACTCTTAATACATTAATTTTGACATTCTAATGGGAGACTAGTATAAGCAAAGAATCTTAATAGGGCCATCACACGATTAATTTTTAATCACAATTAATTGCACACCTTTGCGATTAATCATACAATTAATCGCCTACCTTGGAGACTAATGGCATATAGAATCATGTTACAATACCATCAAAAAAAGATTTTACAGTCTGCATGCTCAGTATAGAAAAATCTTATACTCATACTATTCATACTCGTACTGTTCTCCCCTAACAAAATTAATAGACAATCAAATAACAGCATTTTAGCTTTATGATTGACGCTCATATGTTAGAGTTAACTTTCACAGCCCTAAAATGATGGATGAAACACAGAGACATGCTCTTCCTCATCTGAGACATCGTCATCCTCTGCTTCCAGATGGCCAGTTTCTTTGTCTCCAGATCTTTCCACGTTGGTTTTCTCTAGTCTCCGGTTTCACGTCTCTGGTGTCTGGGATTTGAAGCCTTAGGGGGGAGAGTATCCTGCCTGCCGTCCTTGGCACCGCTGTCATTTCCCTAGTAAAACGCTCGTAATACTGATAAAAAAATATTGAAAAAAAGGGAACTGTTGAGTGTTATGGTTTCAAATCCCCCAACTGCTGTCTGTATGGAATTTGCATGCTCTCTGTCTAAGGTGAGGTCTTCCTCTGCCCTTCGCGTATGATTGTGTGCTCCAGGCTGTCAAAGTGCTTCTAGGGTCTCCAAGCACAACTGTACTTCTGATCAGGAGAGCAGTCAGAAGATGGAGAGATGAATTCTAACTCTAGTTGAATAGACCCCAAAATCTGATGAAAATCATTTAGATTAGAGAAGCTTTAGCTGTCTATAAGCAAGGTGCTGTCCCTCTGACGCTGCCTGGCCTTGCAGCACGGCGCGGGCCGCAGCGGGACCCATGTTCACCGGCGTGTGCAAGTGCTTCTCGCGCTCCAAAGGACACGGCTTCATCAGACCAGCTGACGGCGGCAGCGACATCTTCGTGCACGTCTCAGAGTGAGTCCCCCGCCCACCAAATGCCTCTGGGTTCATGACAAGGAAACCACTAGATATATATAACCATTGATATATCATTAATTACATTTCCCTTCCTGTTATTTATTATCCAAAGCAACATAGAACTGGATGAGCAGGGTCAGACGCTCTCTGGGGCTTTAGGGGTTAAGAACTTTGCTCAAGTACCTAGTCGTAAAATCGCTCTGCCAATCCAAGCATTTCAACCTCCAGCCTACTTGCAGGCACGGTTTCCAAACCCGCAAGTCCCCAAAAGGGGTCTCAACCCAGATGGGACTGAAAACCACGATCCCTGGCTTAGGAGACCAGTACCTTAGGGCTGCCTTCATTTCCCACGTATAATATTAACTGAGGGCCCTGGATCTTGTGGTTCCAGTTTGCATCCTGTGGCTCACGGAGTGTGTTTTTCTGAAACACCTTTCAAACTCTGCATTTGTGTGGGACCTGGAGGTTTGGGGCCCCCTGTTGGCATATTTTAAAAACACATTATCACTGACGTTTTGTAGAAGCACGGTCCGCCGATCATCTAGCCAGCTACAATCCTCTCACTGTACTCAGTGTTTGTTTAGTTTTGGAAACTACCTGGGGGTGGGGTTGTTGGGCCCCAAAAACAACACCCCCGCCGCCCCTGTCTGTCGCTATGTGGGAGGCTGCGTTAACAGCTACACAGTGAGAAATGCTAATATTCATTATCGCTGCATCTTAGCTCTGAATTTCCAGTCTTGACCTGCACTAAACCAGTGGAAATTTGACCTTGCTGCACCAGACCAGGGCAGCTGCTATTTTCTTGCGATGCGGGTGAAAGATCGGGCGATGTTACATTTTTCTGGATTTAATTACAGGCGGTGTCAGCCACCGTGACTCATGTCGGGCACCCAGGCCTCATTCACCTCACATACACATTCAGCGTGTGTCATTCATGAGATGCGCTTTAAATTGCCTCTTTGTTTCCTCTAAGGAACCTTTATTAATTGCATGAGTATGAAGTTTGCCTTTTTGTTTTAATCCCCGTCGCCTTTTGTTTCCTTTGTTAGATAGTGTGTGTTAGTAAAACGGCCACAGCTGAGAAACGGGGACGTGAGGGTTCCAAAAGCTGGGAAAGCCGTCCTTTCCCTGCGTCCTGGGGAGGGAACTACGCAGCCGACAATCTGAATGGCATGTGCCCCCTCCCACGAGCCTGGGTGTAGCGTGGTCGTATTTGTACAGGATTGTTTTGAAGTTGATTTGCGTATTATTAAGACCCTTTGATCCCACCACCTTTCAATAACCATGGTGACCGGGGCAGCAGATGTCCTCAGAGGGAGGACAACTGTGGGGACCCGTTTGTCACCGATCCCGCGATCCCTGTCTCCCCAACAGCATCGAGGGCGAGTACGTGCCAGTCGAGGGCGACGAGGTCAGCTACAAGCTGTGTTCCATCCCACCCAAGCACCAGAAGGTCCAGGCTGTGGAGGTCACCATCACTCACCTGGCCCCAGGCACCAAGCATGAGACGTGGTCCGGCATGGTGCTGAACTCGTAAGGGAGACGACAGGCAGCTACATGCCGGCTTTGGGTCATTTGTGGTGCCGGCTGGTAGCGTCAAGTCAGGTGGTGAATCTTATCTTCAAGATGCCTTTTTTTTGTATGGGGGGGGGGGGTGTTGATACGGGGGACAGGAATATGTCTTACAAAACATTCCTATCTAATAAAGTCTTCACTTACAGTATAAAAAAAAAATACGCATATTATTGGAAGGACTCTCTTCTTATGTGTTGGCTGACTCGTCATTGCAGTCCTGGTAACAGACAGGGTCTCGCAATCTGTATTTATGGGAGGTTTAAAATGGTGACGACGCAGGAGACAGCGGTGACACAGCAGTAGGAACGGCAGCTGCAGTCACTGCGTTTTTGCATTTGAGTATATGGGAGGAGCTACTTTTTGCATTGCAGGAAACCAGTCGCGCAAGTTGATGGTAGGCATCTAAGCAGATGCAAAAAACAAGTTGTTTTTCAAAAACAATGTATGCAACGAATGTTTGGCAGTTAACTGTAATTGGATGCAAACAATGTCATTGTTTTCCCTCAAGCCACAGTAGGAACAGATTTCTGGAGTTGACTAATTTATCCTCTGTTTTGGGTGGGAAAATAATAGTGAAATTAGCCTTTGGGAATGTGGCCCAGTCAGTCAGCTGATGTTTTCTTTCTGTTAAAAATGTACCAGTTGAATTTGGGGGGAAGTTATGCCGATTGCTCAACCTTGACCGATGACAGGATGAGGCTTTGGTGTGTTGTTACTCCTGTAAGCAGAGTATAGTGTTAGAGAATATGGAGGTTTAATGATGATTAAAACATTCACATTGAATCATCACCCTCATAGGCCAACTGCCGTTGAAAAATCTCCTCACCTTAGGAGTTTCTCAAGGCAAAGTGACTTTACGATAAAGATCCCTAATTACAGCACCATGGCAACAACCCTCAAGGGACGAGATGAACGCAGGTGTCACTTAAGAGACATGGTGAGTGTGAGCTTTGTGGTCTGACGCACTAAAGCTGTTCTCTAGACGTGCTTTAAGCAAAGCACAGCTAGCATGTATATTTACTTCCGTATGTATGAAATCTTTCACACAAGTGTTATAGAGCCTTTGTATGGCAAAATGCATTCTTAGTTGCGTGCCAAATAATTTCCAGTGATTGCTAGTAAAAGTCAACTGAAACAGACTAATAAAACTCAGACTGCATGCAGCTATGACAGTGTGAGTAACTAGAAATAGATCAGTTATGAAATTGCAGTGGCAAAAGCATTCCCCGTACTGTGCCTCACATTGGGGTTACATGTGGTTCCTGATAATGCAAACCAATTATCAACACCATCTTTCCATGACTAACCAAACAATGTCATCCTCAGCACTGAAAGTCTACCTCCAGGGTCTCGAGAGTCAGCGCTGTTTATCTTGTCTGTCAGAGCACCTCTCCCATGAGTCTGGTTGTCAAGGTTCCAATTTGTGGATTTATTTTTTTTCCCCCAGTCTTATTAGGAGTGTTTTGTGTTAAGGATACAAGAACCTCTGACACGGAAATGATATTAAACCTGAACATCTTCAGTGGTCCTAGACAACAAAGATCATCAGCCAGTTTTCCCCACCGTAGGTTTAATGTTAAGACTCAAAACATTCTTTTTAAAAAAAAATAAAAAAAAAATACAAATTTTAAACAAATTAATGTAAATGTTATTTACAGATATTCACAACGATGGTGACAAAAATTAAAAAGTCTTTTAGAGTTTTAGAACACATAGTCGTTAGACAACAATTAGACCAAACGTAATTACATCTAAACTAGCAATTCTTACATTACCATATAACAAAGTGTTTCTCATGTTCACAATTTAACATCCTTTTACAGTAGACTGACTTGAAACATCTAATGCTTTTAATTCCTGGAAATAAAATTACAACCCTAGTATGGAGAAAGATTTTAAAATATGACTGCAGCTTCAGGATGTGGTCACGACTTCTAAAAACGTTTAACATTCAAAATGTTTTAAACACCAGACCATTAACGCTTAAAACAGGTTTGACTGCATCACAAAAATAAAAGTCGTTATTGACATGGTGTAAGACGGCTTCCACAAGTTACTTTCATTTGGGACTGAGACTGAGCTAACTGGGCCAAAAAGTAGTGCCCAGTTCTATATGCACTGCAAAAGGTTAGGAGAACATCTGTGTTTAGGTTCACAATGGGACTACAATGGCTAAACTCAGTTTCTTGATCAGAGCAGATTCTCCCCTCTGTACAACCAACAAAACGAGGCAGAAACTGTCAAACCGTAGATATTTACCCAAGGTCAAGACCGGCACACAGCAGCAAGGTAAAGTGCAATCGACATGAAGTAAAAACGGCGATTCACAGACTCGGGATGCGTTCTGAGCATGAAGCCACTCTATCTTGCCAATCCTGGAAGTTTACCATCTGGGTCGGGCATAACTGACGGTGCCAGGCTCACTTTAGCGGGGAACCAAAACAACATCTCCAGTTTCCTTCTTTCAGCCATTTATCCTCCTCTCACTGACTCTTCCTCACACCAATATAAATAATTTTAAAAAGTACTCTGGGGTCACGTGGCACAGTACTTTCAAGCCGTTTACCTACTAGGAGCACAAACCCCTGCCACTTTTTTTTTTTTTTTTTAAATTATATATAAATTTGAATTTTAAAATGGCAAAAGTGTGACTAGCGTTTCCGTAAACTACTGTAACGATAAGACCATTTACTTAAGGAATGAATATTGTGCGTGACATCATAAGCATTGCTGTTTGACAGTATTAATTAGTACATCAAATCTGCTAGTATCTAGTGCTACGAGCTAAATGCCCAGGTTGGTGTGAACTTGTTCAAAGGTTATACATTTATACAGCACCAAGACTTGAAGCTGTCCACTGGGCCGCCGCTTCATAAAGTTTAAGGAAACACTTCAGCAAGGTGTCATTTCACCGCCTCCCTCCACCACACCACCCATCTTCTGCACCCTCGAGTTCTACCAACTCCTGCAAATTAATCACGAGTCCTTTCTGTGTCACGTCACTTGCAAGGATGACTAACAGGTTTCGTTAACGCCCCGTTACGCCGGTCAGTTTGAAATCGGACGACGGGACGCACACAATGCTTTATGATGTCTGAAAACAGATGCCAGCCTCCGCCCCACCTAGTGGAGACCTACAGTACTGCTAGATTAACGGTCACAAAGTTAGCGTCTGAAATGCCTGGCCCCTCAACACTCTGACTGCACTCCCACCTCTGCAAATACAGACCTGACTTTGGAGGACTGGATGATTATTCCTGTAACATTACCGTCAGCAGATATGATCACATTTTGGAAAATAATTCATTGCATGAGACATGAAATAATAATCTAAAAGAGAAATTGTGCTCTTGCCCATGAGGATTTAAGTACTGCTTTTGTGCAATTCTTAATATCTATACATGTTACTGAAAGAAAATGAATCTGGATGGAGCTTCTGTCAAAGAACGTGTGTGATTGGTTCATTCACATTATATCACTATTGATTACTCCCCTGATTGGTTTGACTCTGTGCTTCTCCCAGAATGGCGAGCCCCCCCCCAACCCGCCACTAGCCTATTTGTACTCAGCCAGCACGTCATTGAAGATGTTGAGGAAGAGGTGGACGTGGTACTCCTTGAAGACCAGTGCAGGCCGGAACCGAATGGACTTGTCACCACATCCGCCCAGGATGACCCCTGCACATCAGAGTAGAGCGTTGGCTTTCATCAGACCACCTACCATATAATCAGTCACATTGAAAAACACCACATTTACCCCGATAAGCCGAAACATTACGACTGCGCCCATGTGAAGCAAAAATAATGTCTTGTAAGAACGGTGTGTGTCAAGCTCGGGGATGTATTAGATAAACTAACATTCGGTGCTCGTGGTTGACGTGGAACGCAGAAGAAATGGGTGGGGATACAATCTGAATGACCGGGACTGAGGTTCTCCAAACAAGGCTTGTGGGGCTCCCAGTCAGGCGAGGCGAGGCCTACTGCAGGGGCCGAGGGGGGGACTGACCGCCGGCAGCCGTGACGCTGGCGGGTCAGACTAGGTCATCCCCCTGAAGCTAAGGTGGTTTGGGTCTGGCCAGTGCTTGGATGGGAGACCAACTAGGAAAGCTGGGTTGCTGCTGGAGTGGCCAGCAGGGGGAGCCCATCCTGCGGTCTGTGTGGGTCCCGATGTCTAGTGCAGTGATGGGGACACTGCTGTGAAAATGGTGCCGTCCTTCGGAGGAGCTATAAAAACCGAGGTCCTGATGTTCTGGCTGAAATCGCCTACTGTAGCCCTTTCAAACCTGCCCCTATATGTAACTGGAAAATTCTCTCCTGCTACTGTGTGGTGTGCAGAGAGTGGGCCGCACAATGGTGGTGGTTGAAGTGCCTCCCCATTGCTTCTATAAAAATGAAGGACGACAACACAGTGGATCAAGGCGTGTTGTCATATTTTGGCTCTTCGGTGTAGAAACTGCTTAACAATCATATCAAGCACATGTATTTATTTATTTTAGTAATTCCATTTATTCTAATCAGTAAAATCATAAACTATTGAAGCTTTACAGTTATAGTTTGTTTGTGGTCTGAACTTTTGACGAGACTGAAGCAGGAAGTTCCAGCACCTCCTACTGGTGTTCGGTAAGCATCACATGCCCGACGTGCACCCAGTCGCCTACCTTTGTCCCTGACCTTCTGGATCAGGCCGTCTCGCGTTTTGTCATCGCAGGTGTCGATGGCACAGAAGGTGCCCAGGCCTCTGGCAGCGTTCAGGAGGTGGGGGTACTGGTTCTGGGTAGAAGAGGGTGGGGATGCAAGGCCCTGTCAGATGCTCAAATGCTGAACGAGCGGCTCGGCCGGCCGTCCACTACCTGGAGCTCGATGAGGCCGTGCAGCAGGGCCGTCCCAGAGCGCGTGACCTCGTCCAGCAGCCGCTCCGTCTTGATCACGTTCAGCACCGCGGATAAGAAGACGTTCTTGGAAGGGTCTCCCATCCAGGTGTTGAAGATGCGATACGGCTGTGAGGAACAAAAATTTTAAATGCAGCTTATTAGCCCCACCCCCCACCCTCAATACCAGCCCCTCCCTTCTCACTATAAAATACCACAGTTAATTATACCTGGACGTGGGTCGATACCTCGCTATTTGCTCCTATTTAAAAGGTGGAATTCTACGGCAGCTAAGAACGTACATAAACTCCGCCTTAGATGCTCAAGTACCTTATCGGGCATGAGCTCGTCTCGGAAGTAAAAGCCCCCAGTCAGCATTTTCTTGCTGAAAGAGACGACGTCCACGGGCTCGTCCAGATCCCAGTGCTCGTGCGCCCAGAACTTTCCGGTAGGACCACACCCGGTCTGGACCTCGTCCACTTGGAAAGCACAGCCATGCTGCCGCGGATCAGATTGGAAAATCCCAAAATATATTAATAAGAAGCTGATCTATAGCTATAACACAGGAGCCACAGAGAGGTGTAAACAGGGGCGGGGCCACAGGGGCACTGGACCCAGCTGATTGGTACACAGCATATCCATTTAAGATTGCGTGTAGTATATTACTATTCTTCCTGCACCCCACCTTGCGTGCGATGTTCCTCAGCTTCTTGAAGAAGTCTGGAGAGGCGTGGTTATCTCCCCCCTCAGCCTGGATTGGCTCGATCACGATCCCCGCCACGGTCTTGCCCTTCTGTCTCCACTTCACGATGAGGTCCTCCACCTGTGGGGGGGGGGGGCATGCTGTCAGACCTGCCCAAAGCCTCTGAGTCGCTGTTAAATTATCGCTTGTGAGAGTGAGGGAGCTGAAGAGCAGTGGCAGAGGAGGAAGAGCGTGGGAGAGAGAAAGGGCAGGGCGGACCTCCTCCAGGCAGCGCGCCTCCTCCTGGGCGTTCTCCCGCACAAACTCCTCCAGCGGGTACCGCAGCTTAGGGAAGGGGGCGATGGGCCAATCAAAGGAGGGCACGTCCAGCTTGTGGATGGCCTTGGAGTGCGTGGTGGCCAGGCAGCCTAGGGGCAGGAGACACATCCCACAATGCACCACACCTCTAGCGAGGGACGACTTGGCTGTACTCGAGAGGCACACTGAGCCTCTACCCTCAAAGAAACGTTCCTGAAATGAGCTCCTGGCCCACGATGACATTATGAAGCACCCTGATGCAGGTTGACTGTGGGAAGATGTCGATGTGACATCACCTACCCATAGTCCTTCCGTGGAAGCCGCCCATGAAAGACAGGATGCTGAGGTCAGGGCAGCCTGGGCCCTGAGTGAGGGACACAGAACAAAGGGGACAGTCCAATCAGGTTTAATCTCATCACAAAACAAACAATCCAGTCACATTTGAAGAAACACAGAACAAACTAGAGCTGGAACATGCTCCCGCGGAGGTCGACCGGCCTGGGCTGACTCGATCTGGCTTGGAGGGGATGTTTTGTACCTGGTTGACCATGCATGAGGTCATCTCCTCCTGTGTCGGTGTTCTATGTCCCCGCTCTTTGTTCTGGGAATTAAAACAGTCATCCGCATTACAGTGTGTCATTACCTTGGCAACCCACACATTCTAAAAGCCGTAACGCTAGAAATATGGGCTCAGTTACAATTTGAATGCAAAAACTATGACTATTTCTAAGACCACAGATTGAAAATAACTCGGGCCCATGAGGAATAGATGTTAACGACTGTTGGATCCTCTTGTATTCTGCACACGATCAGGAAGGACAAGGACCGCAATCTGCGTCTATTCTCACGAAGTTTCTGGGGCCCAACACTCACCCTATGCCAGATGAACATGGTCTTGAAGGCGTTCTCATTGGAGCAGGAGCCGCAGGACATGGTCTGCACATGTCTCATGCCCCTGGGGGCCACCTTGAAAAGTAGGAAACTATACATTACTAACCCACTAGGGGGCAGCAGCAGTCACGATTTGGAACTGCATCTAAATATTACCATCAAACTCCAGGATGAGAATCTTGGCAGTAGCCCAGAGTGCAGATAACTAAACTCAAATATTTATTTTTCAATTAATTTCTATTTGAATGCCACGAGTAATACAGCTGCAGACACAGTCAGTCTGGTTCAAATATATTCACTTGTGATAGGGCTGGTAAATAAATTAAGTGGCAACATTGCCAGTAAGCAGTGAGGGACAGTTCAGGCCGGTGGAAACGGGAACAGCTCCCTGACGCAGATGACATAAGCAGACGTGGAGCTTTTGCGCAATCCTGGATGTCATGAGTCCATCTGTAAACAGTCCAGCTGAAAAACGTGTCGAGGATATGAAGGTCTGTTTTCAGGACCCAGAGAACGACACTGGGACTCCAGCCTTCCTCTAAAAACCACCGACAGCATAAGGGACCAAGGCGGCACAGAGGCCCTGAGCGCGCTCACCGAAAGCAGGCTCTCGTTCAGCCTATCCGGAAAGTTCTCCGGCGGTAGGATTCCAAGGGCTGGCCGGTTCACAAACGTGCTCTGAAAAGCAATAGGGAAAAACATAATTAACCACTCAAAGACGCTGCATTTCATTTAATTGTTTTATGCAGAACCAGGTGAGGAAGGATAAGCAGTAAAACCACATGCCAACATTGATACGTACAGATAAGGTCACACAGCTGTGAAGCGGCTCACGATAAGGGGCATCATCGGGCGAAGCAGTGAGATGCATTTTACCCATAATGCTTTGGGACCCCCCCCCCCC
>JAABNX020000052.1:17156960-17167148 GCA_015163995.2 Mormyrus lacerda | reverse complement strand
GGGGGGGGCTCCCTGGCTACCTCCCAGGATCTTAAACGCGCTGCGGGAGCCTCACCGATTTTAATCACGTCTCTGGAATTTTCCTCCTGATCCACCCACTGCGGCTCCGTGGCTTCGCCCATGCTGAGGATTGTGGGATTCACCCTGTCGCAAATTCTAAGCTCTGGCTCAGAGGTAAGACTCTCCCTGGGCCTCCTGACCACATCCAGATCTCCATCGTCGTCCACGAGAGATTTCGGGGGGGTCTGTGTCTCAGGCTGCCCCTCTGCCTCCTCCTGTCCTCCATCCAGGCTGCAAAAGCCCTCAGGACACTGAAGAATCTTGAACCGGGAAACAAAAACTACACAAGAAAACAAGAAATAATTATTTTTGTTCTTAATGGGTTTTCATGACATTTTTATTTCCTTTTGACTCTTGAAATTAAAATGTCTGTGTGTGTTAGGGGGGGTATGTATATAGTATGATGTGAGGACACCTAGTCCCCACAATGTGATAAAAACCTGTTATTTTTGGTGTTGTGGGGTCTCCACAAGGGGAAACTTTAGAAAAAAATCTATGATTGCAATTACAAAAACTAAAAATGCCAAAAATCTTGTATCTTGTTCGGTTACTTATGGTTAAGTTTGGGCTGGGTGGGGGTTAAGGTCGTCATTGATGGGATTAGGGTTATTCCAATAGAAATGAAGGGACGGTCCCCACAAAGACACGGATGCAAACATTATAATCTATCTATTATTATCTATGACCCCCTGCTGCATCAAAAATAGGCTGCTGAGATCAGGTTTAGTATAAAATGGAAGGTAATATAATAGACTGTGAGGGAATTGAAGGCTTATAGCAGGCTGAGGTTGTTATTTCTTACTAGGGAACAGAATCACTGCAGTGCATCTGCAAGGGACCACTGATCACTCGTCCCCAATCAGGATCCAGAGGCAAAGCCACCGGAAAACATTCTAATGTTCCATCAAAAGAAGAGAATACCAAGCCGAGTCACAAGCCAAACTTTTACAGATGTGGAGGCCCGTTTTAAAACCAACGTGCTGAATTTCAACAGCACCCAGAAGCACAAACAAAAGCATTTCCCAAAAACCACACTAGTGAATTTCTGGACAGGCCAGATGTCACCTTTCGACGCTCCCGTGGAAAACTTCAAGAACAGCAAGGCTGACAGTTTCACGGCAGATGGAAAGGTTTCCAGTGCTGATGCATTTACGGCACGGCGGATGTAAACACTGCATTTAACAGCCTGCAGGCTGTTCAGCCAAGCAAACGTCCCGCTTGCTTAGTCAATGAGATGATGGAGAGATACATCCTTGTCATGTCACGCCCCAAGCTGCGTTAATATACTTATATACATGTATAATAGTTGGCTGGCTGGAGTGAGATTTTAAATGCAAGACTACTCTGTTCACACGTGTACATGTATGTAAGACATTTGTTACATTGTAAATAGTGAGAAATGTCTGCAAACTGTCCCAATGCTTTTAATGTCGCTCATTTTAGGTTTATAATGGGTGATTTGCCATAAGATTTCTTACATGAGCATTAGAATCAGAGTGTGAGTGTCACTCTGCATATGACACCACTTTGACACTGCAGGAGAAACTTAAACTGGCATAAAATTTTGAAGACGCTGTACATAAAGGCACACAACAGTGTTCGGAATATTTTTGTCTTGTCTCCAAAAATATTCATTTTGAATATCTCCCGGCCACTGATTCTTAAAAAAACAATCATGTGCTACTTTAATACTAACTGTACCATGTATAATTGCATAGTTCCATGTCCAAAAGGTGACCATACTGCCATCAAGATTTTTGATGGTACTGCATCTCGCGTTGGTGCACCAGAGAATGGACGCCGAATGAACGCCAAATATGCGCAGTGGCCAGGCTGCTTAAGCCAGTGCATTGCCAGCATGGAGAATATGCCAGCGCTGACAACTATATGGAAAAGGCTCGGGGTGTGCCATATCCACTGACTGAATGCAAATTTCTGAGTCTACAGAGGCCCACCGTGTGGACGATTCTGTAGGGCTATTAGTGACTCAGCCTGCAATTAATCACCCAACATTTACCTAGCATTCAGTCAAGGCGATATCAAAGGGAACTACCGTAACTACGTGGAGAGATCCTAAGTCACAACTCTATGATGGTGTCAATTCCTCCAGATTCCACAGGAGGGCGCCACATCGCAAACAACAAGGACAAGTATCCGAAGCGTGACTGGTGATTGATGCCCTGTGATGTCTATATTACCTCAGGCTTTGTGGTATACCTCTGCTTTTGTTGCTTGCAGAAATGCACAAAAAATACGGAGTCACTGAGACTTAAATCGGGATCATTTCGGCTGCTACTGCTACTGGAGGCCGGGTCATGTGCCCTCCTTTGCGTTACCTGGCTGTCCTGCAGCATTGAGGCGGACCATGAGGTGGCGTGTATTGGGAATCAGCAGGTGGACATCAGAGAGCACAGTGTCACTGCGGAAGGTGACCTGGTCCATATCTGGGCCAGGGCATCAGGACTTGGTGGTGCTCCTGGAAGGCAAAGCACCAAGAGAAACTGCATCATATCTACCCAAGAAAACACCTTACTCAACAGCACAGCCATCAACACAGTCTAAGAAACGCTGATTCTACAACACTCCTCTCTGAGCGCAAAATAAAACTCATATACTATAAAAACAATTTGGACCAGAACAAGTAACAAGCAGTTAGATATATCAATGAATTATTATCACATGGAAGTCTGGAATGAGAACTGTTTCGGCAGGGAATGTGCTTTTTTAGATGCTGCAAGAATTTAGTTTTTTTTTTTTTTTTTTAAAGTGCACATAAAATTGTTCATGGGAAACAATAAGATTGCTACTTCCTATCTGGTTTACAATGGGATACATGCTCTTTTCCGGAAAAACAAGCGATGAAATTCATTCATTCTGCAGTACGTCATTTCATAAAATCCCGGGTAACTAAGATTTCCCATCGATTCAGAAAGGCTGCCGCCTTTTTAACACATAAAAAATTAGGCTGCGGAATACTGGTTTAGTTTGGAAATCCAAAGCGCCATGCCGAGTCGCACCCATTTCATACTTTGATAATCATTAATGTTCTCTAATACACGCGTTTGCTATCCAAAATCATCAATCTCTCTGTAATTCCCAGTTAGTTTGAGACCCAGAGGACACTGGTGATACAAAGAGTTTTGCTGAAACTTACGGGGATCTAGCACCACAAATCCCCGTGGCTGTCAAGTTTCAGATACTTTGCCACACGCCGCCTTCAATCACAAGGGGGCACCTAACCAGATATCCGTCGTACTCTCGCAAATTCCCCCAAAAACAAGCTGTTGTTCCATAATAGTTATTATTAACGCTAACATTATAAACAAAACTATTATTCCAACGTCACTCACACTGAAATAACATTTTACAAGTTTTTCTACTTGTACTTCGTTTTAGACGATTACCTTACACTACAAGGAGCGTCACATTCAATAGGATCCTACCTTGCAAGGGAAACAAGTTATAAAAGGTTCCGCTGAGTTTGGATTTCGACGAAATTTATTAATTTTATTTTAAATTATAATTTTAAATTGACATAATTTTATTTTGTATTCTATTATAATGTTTAGTGTTTGTAATTTGCGTACGATTTATTTCTAAATTTGCCTACGGTACCAGTGAGCCATTAGTCTTTCTGGACAAGGAAATTTAATCCACACCTGCTCACGCATCGTTAAAGTTTTATATACTAGTTCTGTGTGTTATCTTGAATATGAACACCGTACTCTGGTTGTATAATCATCTCGGCCTATGCACAATGATTCATGGTTTTGTATCTGGGAGCATTTATGAGTTTCATCATTTTAAATAACAAAATATTCTTATTCACTGCCTTAATTTATCATATAAATGAATGGATCCTATTTTATTGCAACTACTATCCGGTACAGGGTCGTAAGAGGGCTATATGCAGCATAGGGCACCCAGTTAAACAGGGTTGCTAACTCTGGTCAGCTGACTGGAGTTATTTTCAATTTTAAAAAAATACATTTATATGTATGTAACAGTTTTATTATATTAAAATAAATTACCTAAATAGTCTATAGGGTTTGCGAGCTGCCCTGACGATTTTGATGTAGCTAATTTGGTTTATAATAGTTTTATATAAATTTGCTGTAAGAGTTCGTGCATGTGCGTGAGAATTGGAGTAGGACTTACAGACTGGACGGAATGCCAGTACATTGGAGTGCATATGCACCTCATTTAGCCTAAATGCACGTTTTTGCAAAGACTCCAGTAGAAACGTAAAATGTTAAAATTGACGAATGCAGCGTGATGAAAATATGAAATGACGCTTTATTTTCCATTTGTACAGCTTGTAACATTGGAATGCTTATTTTCGCATATATAACATTTGTTTACTCTCTTGAGACATACATATACACACGCGAAGCCCGGGATCAGAGCACTTTCTGTAGCCTACCTGTCAGCAAGGGATTCGGGTAACTTCGAATTGAACATTGGGGGGTTAATGTCCCCACCCATTCATCATAACAATATGATTTTTATTATTTTATTTTTTTGGGGGGGGGGGGGTGTATTGGTCGGTTCTGAATATTGAATATTGAACCCCCACCCTCCTCCTCCCTATAAATTACGCCCATGTATGTCAATATAGTTTGCTATGCGTTTGATTTGTAAAGGTCGTTGTGGCCGTAGCACAATAACAAGTGATGCTGAACTAGTCTCAGAAAATAGACGGTTTTCAGTAAATCCCAGTAGGGAGGAGGCGGAGAATGAGGGGAAAGCCTTTTAAAAAGTGCCACCTCCTTGTTAAATATGACAGCTGGTCATGGTGTTGGGTGACAGTCGACAGATAGAACTGTGATATAACTGACTAAAATATGAACTGCAAAGCTGTGGCCATTTGACACTTTATTCCCTAACAGATTATCCTGAGCTACAGATCTCCGCCAAGTCTGTCAAGATGAAGCTTACGCTGAACGCTTTGGCTATTGTCGTGGCTATCTCCGGTGTTTTGAGTTTCGCGTTTCTGGTCCTTGCTATAGGAACGGATTTTTGGTATATTATCGATACATCCAGACTGGACCGCAACTCCTCACATCTTAGTTCGCATTCAGGGTTATGGAGAACTTGCAACGGTAAGTAAAATGGATTTCGTGCAGACGAATCAACTATTTGGATTTGGATACATGATGCTTCTAAAATGCAAATTCTATTCTAGCTCAAAACCAATGCTGGCCATTCATAAACCCTTTTGGAAATTCAAACAACTACACGAATTCTGAGAGACAACTTCTTGGTAAGAATCTTTTAAATTCTAAGCATAAATGATCACATCATTGTCGGCTGTGTAACCAGACTGTAAAAAGCTGCGCAAAATTCGTGCTACAGTAAACTCGACAGCTGAAATAGCAGACGGTGACTTTGAATCGGAAAGACTTCATTATTGCACTTTTACATCGAAGATACTTGATGCAACTAGTTGCATAACGGTGTAGGAGAGAGTTTGGGGAAGAGATATTGGGGAAGACACAACTTGTTCAGTTAAATAAATGTGGGTATTTATTTGGGGATTAATGAAAGAAAATGAACTATTGCGGGGTACAATGACCCTAACCCCCCCCCCCACACACACACACACACACAAAATATTATGTTAAGGACTGCATTCGACCGGGACATGGTATTTAAACTGGATTTTTGTGAAATTGCTGCTGATTTTAACGATTTGAGCTTGTTAGGCAGTGCTGGGCACAGAAACTTAAATATCTATATCTCCTTCGTCCAGTTGTCTACTTGTCACAATTCCTTGTTTTGAAGGAATTAAATCTCTGTGATTACATATTAGAAAATTACCTTGGATTATAGTCCTTTTTAAGATTAAAAATAATGGAACAACAGACCGCACGTACTCCTCATTTTTTCTAGTTGTTGTTACCGTGCCTTCATGGACCATCTTTTTATTCGCCTTGAATTAAGTGATGTCCAAGTTTGTCTTTTTCTTGTAAAGACTTAAGGGCCAAGTTATTGATATCATGTATTCATAGTCAGGCTCTACTTTATCTTAATAAAACTGTCAACAGGGGTGCATAGTTTCAATAATAAACACGCAAACACACACTGTGTAAAATATGCTATAAACAGTTCGCGAGACGTTGGCCCGGCAGTTGCCATGGTGATAATGCCGTCCATTGAGACGGCGCGAGCTTGCAAATCGATCCCTAAACAGGGACCGGTGCGGGAACCGAACCTTCAGCTCCATGTGCAAGTATGACAATGTTAATTATACTTAAATTTAGATGGTATATTATATGGCATTTCGGGAGCTCTAGGTTTTGTCAGTATCCATGGATTCAAAAGTGAGTATAAACTCACTCCCGCAAAACCTTAAATGGACAAAATAACCTGACATGTTTACATATGTACGGTTATTCTTCTTCTAGGTGCATCTAGAACTGATGATAGTGTAGAAATATCTCAGCCTATATCTGACCTTTAACAGACCTATAGACACATCTTCCAATAAGACATCTTTAACTGCAGGTTCGTTGGAACAATAAAACTTTAGTCTGTTTGAGCTAAGGGTGTAGATTTCGGTATGGATCGCAGGAACACGTTGTGGGAGTGGCGTGGGTGTTTGGTGGGGCGTTCGGTTCGGGGCCGATTTGACCCCTACCGATGTTGAAAGCAAAACTTGATTTGGAGCCAGTGCTGCAAAGAATGACATTTGAAATGCTGTCCAGCAGTTACATTTGTTGAAAACGAGTCAGCACGGGGGCAAACATTGTGCATCATTGCCAGAGATCTACAGGGCTTTGGGTTTGAATGTCAGCTCTGATGTGTTTGCGTATCTTCCCTTTGTAGCTCAAGTTGCCATTCGGTACTCCTAGTTTCCTCGCAGTCTAAAGACAAGCAGACAGGCTAACTGTACCCCGAATTGTACCCTGCACTGCTCCCACCAACTCTGATCATACTTAGATACGAAAAACAGATGGATATCTTAACATTTCATAGATTTGATTTGTAACAATCCTGTATTGATAAAACTGGTTACCGAAACAACTACTTATTCCCCAAGGCTATAGACAAGTTTTAGCCAGAGGAACTGTTTAGTAGACCACTCAGGTGCCATAAAACAAAACTATGTGCAAAAAAACAAAAATTTTTTTCTACATCTACACCTGAACGAGTCACAAACAGTACTCTTTTCAAGTCTGCACAAATAACAAAAAGGCTGAATCATTTTAATTACATAAACCACTTACCACGGAAGAAGAAAGTACTGAAATACTGAAAAGAAAGATTGTCTTCTGAAATTACCTTACAGTTTCCAATGATAAAAGAAACCACTTTCGCTTTTATTTTAAATAGGTCTAAATATTTTGAACAGGCTTGCTGTGACAGTAAAGGGAAATAAATTATGTTCTCTTTAACCAGTCATTACATTTATGCATTCTGTATTCTGTACGTTCACCGTAGGCAATTTTGCCTAATCTGGAGGTCAGATGTAGCAATATGGCCAGAATTACCCCGTTCATTCCAAGTGCAGGTCCAATGTATAGTATTTTACACTGCATGGCAGTGAGGCAAACCATCGTATTTTGGCGACGTCCTGTAAATCAGACTCTTGACCACAGCTCTTTAAACACATATTATACCGCGAACCAAATGATCAAATTACTGCTTTTCACAGAAGTACCCCCACGAAAATGTGTGTTGGGAGCTAAATGACAAAATGACCCACATTAGCGGGAGCACGCGGGAGAGGATGAGCTTGCTACCCTTTTGTGTGTCAGCCGTGAGCCCACCGTATTTTGGCCGGCAGCGAAACAACGGCGTTAATTATGCATATTCACAATGTACATTCTATAATAACTCCTCTCATTTTTCGTATTTCATATTCAAGTCATATTTCTCAGGGAAAACAGTTTTATTATGCACAAAGTCGCCTTCTATTTCGGGACTACCGTGGCAGCTATAAGTCACCTTGGTTTTATGCAAAGAGAACAGTTGGCAGGGGTAATTATATTAATTAACATCCCACGCAGTTGTGGCATTATTGTATGTAACGTTTTGCAATACTTTCTAGCCAATAATTGCACAGACGGTAATGTAAAGGGAAATGTCACGGGGTCAAGGTTTTGACCTTAAAGGATAGTATGCACAAAGAAAAAATGGAAAACGAAGGCAAGATATGCCGTTTTTTGTATACGGAAAGAGGAGCCAGTAAGGAAAGAGGTGACTCCTCTGGGATGCACCTGCAAGGTCTGTCTTGTGACAGTAAATAAAACACACACACACAAAATGACATTATATCATTACTAACATCTTCACGTCTAATATGATTGTCCAGGCAGACCAGAGGCAATCAGTCACCACTGCAGAAGCAAAGAAATAAATCAGAATTAGAGACACTCCAGCTTCTCATAAGATTTGCTTATAGGCCTAAAAAAGAATTAAAGCTATATGCTTACGTCCACTGACAGCAGAAATCAGTGCCTTGCGTCTCATTACATCTCATTACTCCTTAGAGGACCTAATGGAGACATCTAATATGATTTATGAACAGACAAGAAAATATCAGAGGCTGGAATATTGTTGGGGTTTATTACCGCGAAGCAATTAAACCATGGACTTCTAAGCAGGCATGTGCGGGCAGCCCGAGGGTCCCTCCCCCTTTTACCCGAATGATCAAAAGTGCCTCGATTTTAGTCTTAGTTACGATGGTCATTAACGACCCCCCCATGCCCCTGTCGAGCTCCCTTATCTCGAAAACGGCATTGCTTCGTGTGTTCAGGGTTACTTATTGCATACACGCCAGCATTTCGCTCATATGCCGAAACTTATAAGCTTAAATAAGTGGAAGCGATTCCAAATATCAGTAAATGTATCTGGTTGTCTTAACTTGTAATGGCAACAGAAGTATCATCTTCGAACTCTCGTCGAGTTAACATGATCGTAATCAATGCGATGATACACGACGCTATAGTTAACCACCGTGAATCTGATTTCTAGATGTTTACAGTCGAGAACCTAAAGGTTTTTGTTCTGCAGTTGCCTTCTTCGTCCCACAGGAATGCACGGAACCTTCGTCATCCTACTGCCTCTGAGCCTGATCATGATGGCGGCCGGGGGCATGTTTGGCTTCATCAGCATCCTGGCCCGGGCCAGAGTCATGCTGCTGCTTACCGCAGTTTTTCTCCTATTCGGGGGTAAGCGGACCCTGCCTCTTTGGCAAAGGAGGGAGGGGGTGTAATTGGTTTGGTCTGAGACGGGGGCCCGATTTCACATCCTTTCATCTTGTCCAAAATCTCTAGAGGCTGCCCTGCTCTTCAGGGATGACATTTGGGTCTTGAGTGTTAAGTTAGATGGAGCTTTCCGAGACTTTCAACTAAGTGAAATTGACTTTTAAAAAAATTATCTTTTTTTAAACAAAATTCCCTAGCCTCTGTATTGCGAAGCATTGGAAAATGTATAAAATATAAATAAATGTGTATTTTAGCATCTGATTGAAACAACATCCCCTTGAGAAAGTTACATCATAACGATAAGAACTTTCCTTGTGCAAACTGAAAATAATTAAAATGGTCTGTAAAATAATTATTAGATCTCTCGTTTGCACCTGCAATATCCCAAACCATATGAATTAATTAAGAGCGACAACGTTTGCAAGACAGGAAGCTGCTCACTGCTGTGTTGTTGGCTCCGCATCGCAGACGTCACAGCTGAAGCTTCCTCATGCGTGGCTCACGTAGCTTTTCTCACTTACCTGGGAAATGCCAGCCTTTGACTGCACTTATGTCTGTTAATGGAACAGAACGCATACGCATTCGCCTGTGAATCACTCAAGGTGCCCCGAAGGTTTGTGACTTCGAACAGCTTAAGTAAATGCCTTATATATTTACTTATATGCGTTAATGACCGTGTGAAAAATTAATGCCAGATGAATTATGAATTCATACTTCACTACTTCCTTCAGGTGATATATGGATTTTCAGCACTGAATATAATACCTTGTGTAATCATATACAGGATATAATTATAATAATCAAAATAATTAAACTGGCCCTGGTTGTTACCCATAGAACTGCTGGACCCATCTGACTGACTGTGGACCAAAAGGGTTGTAGGTCCTTTCTGCAGCACATGGAAAGCCTGACACAC
>JAABNX020000052.1:17135908-17152632 GCA_015163995.2 Mormyrus lacerda | reverse complement strand
CTGAAAATAAGACCTGGGCATATTTTGGCATTTCAAAAAATATAAGACAGTGTCTTATCATCGGGGAAACACGGTATATACAGCCTGCTCTCGACCTCACTTGTCTTGAGAATTTCTAATTTTATTGTTTCTTTAAAAAAACTCTACATTTTCTCAAAACACCGCAACTTGCCCACAGACCCTCAAACACAACTGAATACACAGACAAACATATAAAATGCAGGGCTTCTCACTTCGCACATACAGAGATTTACACCTGGAATTTCTTATCCACTAATATCACCCAGCCGCAGACATATAACACTGTCAGGGAGTCCCACTCGCCCAGGCGTGACCCACTGACCTGTAGTTGAAGTCCTTATCTTTTCCTTCCAGGAAGCGTTCATGCATCTGACTGACAAACTCCTCCCGCAGCCGGGCCTTCTCCTCTTGGGTGGGCTCCCACTCTGAACCCCTGGCTTCACAGGCCTCTGTGGGTGCAGGCCGGTAGCATGATGTGACAATGTGACATCCACCCACCTTCGTCAGGCGGAGTGAAGAAATACTGCAAATTTTGCTTACTGACTGCTCTGAGATATTCTGGGATGGCTTATGACAGGCGAATCCATCTGTAAAGATAACTCTAAGGCACCAGGCAAAGGGACTAGAAGGTTCTGTGCTATAAAGGGACGATATGCATCATGCAACTAAAATAACCTGCAGTCCCCTGTCTGCATAGGTCAAAGGGGGGTAAAATCACTCAGCTGCCTTTAAACCACTGATGACCTCAGGATTAGAGGAAAAGGCTAAAGTTAGCAAAAACGGCTCCCCATCGTTTGCGGAGAACGAGCAGTCACAACGGCGCCACATACGGGAAATCCGTGGCCAGTCAGATTATCAAAGCAAATAAGTCCAGAGGTAGAGAGCTCTCACCATTGTCATCCTCATCATCCTCCTCCTGGGCGCCCTCTTCCTTGTCCTGCTGCCACTGCAGGCGGCGCTGGAGCAGCTGTTCCTGGTAGGAGTTGATGAGCAGGTCGGCCAGGCCTCCAGCGCCCCCTGCCAGCAGACCCTGGGAGCGCTCAGCCAGCTCGTCCTCGTTCAGGTACTGACCGATGTACTGCTCATACAGCAGGGGCTCTCGGCCCCTCATCTCCTCCTCGCTGAAATACTTGCCCTCTGGGGGGGGGGGGGGGGGGGGGATGGCTGCAGGTCAGAATAGGCAGGTGGCAGGAACACATTGCCTACGCTGACACCCAAGCATGCGCCCCCTGGTGGACACTAAAGCAAGCTATCACTCCAAAAAAACAAACAAACACAAAATTTAAATAAAATAAGAAATACAACACGTGACTGAAATCTAGCATCATTCATTCTAAACTAAACTTAATCTTACCTAAATTATTATGGCGTTTCTCATTCTGATAATGCCATTACTAGTATTACTAGTACTTAATAGATTCAATTCCTTAACAAATAACCAACTGATAATCAGTTTTAACGGGATTAATGAGCAGTTGAGCAGTGAGCCCTTTTGATTGGATAATGATGTGGGTCGGTTGCCCTGGCAACACAGCTCACGGCCCTCACCCTGCTGCAGGGCCCTGAGGGCGGCATAGCGGTGGTTCTTCACACTGGTCTTGCTGGCCTGGCCGGACGCCCTCCTGCGCACCTCCTCGCTGTAGTACTTGGTGCGGTAGTCGGCACTCAGGTGGGCGAAGGCGCCCAGGTGCTCAGGTTTCAGGTGAGCCTGGTAACGCTCCAGGAAGACCAAGGGCTTGGATCGGTACTGCTCCAGCAGGACGGCCTGCCGCTCCTCAAGCGTCAGGTCAGGTTCCCCGAGCTGCTGGCTCTTCACGGGGTTCGCACTCACCGCCACTGCCTCGATCATATCGGACAGAGCACCCGGATACTCGTCCTAAAACAGGAGCCAAAGCGTGATGTCACTGCAAGGGGCTGCCATATTGGAATTTACCAAGCTAGGAGGTCTCAATGCCAGTAACTACTCCTGGCTTATCTGGTCTAATAATTATGCTGTTTCATACTAGAACTACCACAAAAGCAGCAGTAAAGTATTTTCTAAATATATACCTCACGTAAGGATGTCTCCAGTTATAAATATCGTAATTAATGCAGGACGTTGTGTTCATAAAAAATGATATTTAGATGCACACAAAGCCCGCCAGGACTTTTAATGACGCCCGAGATAGACGTTACTGCCAATTGCACTTTGTCATTTTAATCTTTGTCATAGGCTGACAAGTGTTTCGAGTCATCAGAAATATGGTGATGAGCACTGCAGTGAGACAGTTAAACTGTATGGCTATACTTTATTTTTGTATCATTATTAAAATGACTTCTTTACCTGTGTACTCTTCGGTTCTTCACCATCGTCCGCCACTTCACGCGCTGATGCGTAGCCCCGTGCTTCGAAACTGCAGCCACCCGATACCGTCGATCCGGTGGACGGTTCGATTTCACCCCACATGCCTATGATGAGCCATCCACGTTTTATATACAAGTTTAGTTTAGCCTGCAATGTATATTGGCATATTTTGGCAGATGCTTATGTATACATCAAATGTATATAATGTACGCTGCAGGCGGTTGTAGTATTATTTTACATCGGTAAATCTTGCCTAGGAAATAACCTGGATAATCTTTGCCACGGCAGACATTCGCCAGCAGTTTAATTACTTACTTAGTTACAATTATTTAAAACACAATTACCTTTTTAGCTCTAGCGAATGCACGTTCCTTTTTAATCCGAATAAAACATAAATCACAGAATACAGAACCATGTAACCATGTAGATGTAATTAATTATTGCACGGCATTCTAGAAGCTATAATAATTTATTTACTTGCTAAAGTTTAAAACGTCTGAAAATCTTTTCTTGACGGCTGTTTCTACAATCCCATATTTTATACTACACTTGTCCGTCAATATTATCAGTCCCCGGCGCACGCTATACGTGGGAGAGTAGTTCCACCGCTGACGATTTGTCCTGGAACGTTTACCGATCGTTGCAATTAATGTATGGAAATAGTCTATGTTCCCAGAACGTAATTATCCAACTGCTTCGACTACTACCACAACTAAGACTAATATTATAAAAGCCAATGAATGGCATTGTAGATCATCGGGTAACACCGTCACTTTACACATAAAAGATCATGGACGGCATATTCGTAATATGCGCTTATAGAACTTAAAAATTATGTTTTATTATAAAACGTTATCTCTCAACCTTAATTGTGTGAAAAGGGTGTTCAGGTAATAATTTATTATTAATTATCGCGTTGACATTGACAGAACCTTTGTTGAGGTGTAAAACGTGGAAATAACGTTCTCTGCCAAATTGGAGAAGATCTTACACATAACGTTGGCTAATACTTGGTTAATACTCTGGGAACGTTTCCTATTACCTATGTCCGCTTAGTTACACCATGGGGGTATACTTTGAATGAATGATTATTTCGTGTTTTATCAAAACACCACTGGATGGTGCTATAAATTCACAGAAGAGAACGCTTGTGTTCTTGTCCTTAACACCCTGAACAGGATAAAATTTGAAAGACATTTCAATAACATTCGCAATTTCGACCTACATTTTTATACGATTTAGAGTGACAATCAATCTCTAAATCAAAATTATATTAAAACTTTCATGTATAACCATTGTTCTTGGCTTAAGTGACAAATAGCTACAGGAGTAGTAAACAAAAGATATTTATTAAAAAATAAATAAACCAATGAGCATGATGCAATATATTACATTGTAATATGTGATTCAGGCCATTTTTGAATAAAAAGAAAAACATTTTGAATAAAAAGTAATTTTCAGTAATCTAGAATAAAAAACAAACATTGAAATCGAGGGAAATCGACTTCTAAATTTCAAAGCTTTTCTAAAACTATTTTTTTTTCCTACAGCTAATCTTTTCTTCCTTGCACGCTCATATTTTTAGTTTTATTATGGATATATATTAACGGCAGTTAACGGCAACATAACTAAACACGTAACTTCAAGTAGAGAATAAGACAAAGATAAATACTTTCATTTCTTAATTCCCATTCATGGTCTAAACAGATTATGGCTTTTCAGCAATTATCGTACAAACGCTCACAATACTAATTTCATGAAGTTACAACAGAAAGCCAGCTCACGTAATACATATGTGAGACTATAGTTCCACACATCTACAGCCCAAACGTGTATTGGAAAGACAGAACCGTTTACATAAACGCTGACACAATATGTGAATGTGCGGTCACTACTAAGAGCAGGTCTTTGTGTAAAGAAGCAAGATATTTTAACTTTTTTTTATATCATTTTAATCTTGACAGACTACACCCCTTCTGTACATATCAAACAACCAGTCTCAATAATAATAATTATCATCAATGACATTGATGTTGATTTTAATCTGGTTGTCAGCAAATGAATAATAAAATAAAATCGTTTTTTTCAATAGCATTTCAGAGAAAACGTGAAATACAAGAAGTGTCCCTTTGTTACCGTCCGCTGTTTCTGGATTCTCGCGCTGCCAGTTCTGTGCTAAATCAGCACCTACTGGAGTTTCTGCAAGTCCTCGGCACACCCATTTGAAAAGTCCATTTGCGCTACACAGTATCAATGCTACGTCTGTTTTAGCAATTTTACTTCTGGACCTGCAAGGCTTTTGCTAATTTTTCCACGTCACCAGTGAACGGATATCAGCATCGGCTACATAAAGCTATCGATTGCAAAATATATTCGCAGGATCATGATTATTAGAATGTCAGAACGTACATGTCCTTTAGACTTTTTATTTTCTTTTAGCCTGTAAAAATTTCTGTCCAGTTATTCAGCCAAGCACAGCAAGCCAGTGAATAAAACTGGGCTTCTTATATAAAACAGAGAGCGTAAACCAGGGAGAACATCTTCGGCGTATTAAATGTAAAAAATATTGGAGTATTTTTGCGTCCTTAATTAAAATGAAATAACAGAATGATCTACCACAAAGTTGCTCTTAAAAGATGCCACAATATATATTATATCCCATAGCTATACCCACACAACTGACTACCAAGATCACGTTTGCCTTTTTGTGACTCGGCGCCGTTAAAATTAAGTTAATATTATCGATCGAGTACTTACACAAAATGTAATACCATCGATAAAAACGACAGATGTGCAGCGTTCATCTTTGAATCAATGTTTTTTCTTGAAGTATTAACAGGGACTAAAGTCTCCGCACACACCGTTGATGTTCCGAGGCGCCAAAACGCGCGAGTTGTTTCTTATCCTACATTGTCAGCAGGACGAAATTCTTTGGATCTGCATGCGTTCAACGAGTGTAAATATTAATTAAAATACTTCTTTTTATTGCAAGTGAAACAAAAACACACAAATAATTCAGAGTGTTCTGTGAGGAAAACACGTTTGCCATTACTATGGACTGTATATTTGAGGCACTACTGCGTATTCCCAAGCTTTTAAATATCAATGCTTCTTCTGAGGTAAATGTTTATACTCACAATAAATTTCATTTCAAAAGTACCCTTTAAGTATTTAAAAAATTCGGAATTGTTTTTACTAGTACGGGACTTGAAGATTCAGATTAAAAATATTTAAATATCACCTGTTTAATTTTCAAAACATATAAATACTGAAGAGGTTTCCTACTGTGTACATATTAAAATGATTTTTCCCCTTTCTTCCTATCAAAGCCTAAACTACTCATTAAAGTGTGGGAGAGCTATAAACATTGCATTTTTATACAAAAAGCCCTGAACCCACAATAACATACTAGTCTGAAGGCCGAAATGAGTCAAAATGGGTCATCGGCCATTTAAAATCATTGGTATTCATGCAACTTTATACTTGTACATGTGATAAATATGTTACAAACTTCAGATTTGTTCTAATCCCCTAAGTAGTCTCACTGTTACCGCTGAACACCACAAAAAAAGCCACAAAGTTCTCCTTCTGTGTGCAACATAATCAAATATCGTTTGATAAGTGAGAAACTTCACATCCTGTTCAAAATTAGCTTCTGAACTCTTGTCAAAACCTGAAATTCCCAACTCTAAAGGCACCACTTCAAGGCGGAAAAATCAAATGGTTTTAGTGGGACGTCTAATTAGATTTCTTGTATCACACCATAACATCACGACCAATTGACTTTTTTTTGTAACAACTTAAGCCTTACTCCCAACAACTACAAACATAAAATACAATACAGGAAAACACACTTTGTGACAATTATTATTTGATTGGCAATTCAAAGTGTTTCATGTACAGTCGGGTTGGTGGTAAATTCCGAGTGAGTTCATGTCACTAGCACAGTTGGGAGAGAAATTCATAAAAGTAGTTAAAAGTTTGTCTCCTTTTCAATGAAAAAGGGTTGGTTGTTGATCGTTCTGGTCACACTGCACTTCCGGTGGGAATTCCATATATTCACACAATCTCTTTGTAATAAATTGAACCCTGAATATCACTTATTGCACTCGGGTTACAGAAAATTAGTAGTTTGGTTTTCAGTGGATTTCATCAATACAAAAAATCTGTGTTCTCCACAGAATAAAAAAATAAACTTAAATTTTCAGCAGCTCTATGTATGCAAGAATCAATCCAACGACTGCTGAAATAATAATTAAAAAAAACTGTACATTCACAAAAGGACAACAAAACACCAACCCACTTCAATTTCAAACTGGTATGTGCAAAACGGCACTCATCTCTATAAAAATATGTGCATATGAACACAGCTATTTTCTTCAATGGTACAATATTTTCCTGTTATACCACAAGATGTACAGAACACGTACACGTTTTTTTTCTGAAGATGTACCTTAACGTACTGTGTCTTTAAGGAAATGACAGTAAATAAATAAATCTATAAAATAAAACAAGTCGGTACATATTTTGGAACCCAAATCAATGTGATTGAGCCATGGGAAGTAAAGATCCCAGTGCGAAAAGAGTTAAATTGCATATCCAATGGAAAGTACCGGAACCCAGGTCAGGTGGGCTCCCTCTGTTCCACACAGCGATGCAGTATCTGATAAGCTCCGGCTATGCCACAGCGTCATCCACATCTTCAGTCCTGGTGCCCGCCACTGCAATGAGGCCCCTCTTCCGGAGCGGACTCCTGGCAGGGCTGGCCAAAGCAGGGTCACCGGCCTCACCAGAGTGAATGTTCGGACTGTCCTGGACCCCAACTTCCCGGGCTGCAGAGCAGGACGATGAGCCCAGTGGCTCAGAATCTCGAGAGACATCTGCCACACTGTTCCGCGCATTCAGGTCTGGCAACTGCAGTACAGACAGGTGCCCACGGCTGCTAGGACAGCGCCGAAGGCTCTCAGATTGGGAGGCAACCTCTGCAGGCTGCAGCGCCTCCTGCAGGTCCAGTGTGGGGTCACCACGCTGTGGGGGCAGCTCAGAGGAGGGGGTTCTCCTGCGCAGCAGTGTGCTGGTCTCTGGAGGGGGAACGAGGGAGACGGTCGCAAGCTCTGCCTCCCGGGGCGGCTCCACTGAGATGCAAGGTGGGCTCATCTTCTTCTTCCTGGGGCCGGTTTGGCTCCGGGTTGGCACGGACCTTCCCCATGACGAGCCTTGCCATGGGTGCTGGGTTGGAAGCCCGAGAACTGAGCTGTCGCCATCACCATTTTTGGCAAAGCGGCAAATCTCGATAGAGTGACGGCGAGCCTCGTTGGCCCCAGAGGGCTTGGCCAGGAAGCCGTCGGCATCCACGCTAGAGAACTTCTTCGGGTCCTTCTCCTTGGTCCGGCAAGCCGCCAGGTGGGTAGAACTGCCTCTCTTCTGCAGCCGGGCAGCAGGCGTGGCACACGGTGAGAGCGAGTGGCTGCGGGAGGCCGGCTGGCTGCGTCCCCCCCGGCGCCGGGCTGAGCTGTTGATGTGCCAGACTTCCTCATCAGTTGGGTCCTTCAAGCTGGGAAGCGGGCCGTCGGGGATGGCAGCTCGGCATGAAACACGGTTTTGGCCTAGAACTGGACAGCGGGGGTACATGCTGCCCTTGTGAGGTCGTGAGGATGGTGGAGGGGAACCCTGTGGGCTGCCTGGTCCAGAGGACGCCATCCAGGGCAGTGATAGAGTCAAGCTGTCTGGCATTCTAGCTCCAGACTGCCTTTCCAGGCCATCAAAGCTTCTGGCCTCCAAAGAATCCTTTTTCATCATCTTCCTGAAGTCCTCCTGGAGGAAACATGACAGCCTGAGAAACAGCTCAGGGTCCATGGACCGTGTTGACCATGCCGGTAGGGCCTCCTCATTACCTGTTGGCGGCGCGACTTGCCGTTGCCCAAGTAGGCTTTCATTGGGGGTGGCTGGATCCTTGGCCGGCCCCTGTCGTCACACTGTGTCTGGGGAGATGCTCCAGGCACCTGCAGCAGGAAGCTCTCCCCACAGGGTTGGGACTGAACAGAAGTTGTGGAACCTGCAGAAGCGGAAAGCCAAACCACGGGGATGGGTTTCTAATTCTGGCCATGAGTCTGACACAGGTCACCTGAAATTTGTTATCAAGTGCTATTGTTACTCGCAATAACTTGATACCAGAGATATCATGTCCTAAAAACCTTTGGGACATAGCTAGTGCAGTGACCCCCAATCTTTGGCCATGAGTCTCTCATCAATTGATTTTGCCTGGTTGGAGCAAAAACACATCAACTCACTGAAAGGTAGCTAACTGGGCTCTTCAACACAAAGTCTTAACCTCATGCTGACTCAGTGACCATGAATAGTTAAGACATTACCTAAATGAAGACTTCTGACAATGGGACCATCCTCCGGCAAAGGATAGGGGGCGCTGGCTGGTCTCACGGGCCGGAACATGTAGCTATCATTAGGCAACGAGTGCATCCTGGACACAGACATCTTCTGCAAAGACAGTGAGTCCTCCTTGGGCTGATAAGACCCTCCTTCCTGCAGGCAGAAAACCCTGTTTACTCATTCTTTCCTTCCTTCTTTCATCTCATTAACGTCTAGAAAATTGAAACAGGTTATTCGAATAAGGCACGGTGGCCTGGGTGTGAAAAAGAAAAAAAATCAAGATTTATGGACCTCAGCTGCTTACATTTCAAAGAACAGATAAGAGCTCAAAAACGTCTTCTCTTCTGCAATGCTAATTTTCATTCTGTGTTTGTTCAATGACTTTAAGGCTCATTTTTGTTTTGACTGCCTTAGAAAACCCCCCAGTTATTTTTGACCCGTTTGTCCTGGAGTTTCTAGCACATCGTTGGCATCCCCTTACTGCCTGATGACTGACAAGAGAACTAATGCCTGCATCCGTCCACCAAATCACCACTTACATGCTCTAAAGCAGAGGATGACTGACAGTGCTTTCAGCGCGGCCCCTGTCTGGAGAAGCCAGTGGATGCCGATTAGCTGTGTTTGCCTTCAGATCGAATTAAAGACCCTGGTATTATGCCCCGTTCTTCTTCTGCCGGCTCCATGTGGCAATTAAAGTCCCATCTAGTGGATGTTTCGCTAAATGATTTTTATTTAGGGACTGGATAATGGACAAGATTGGCCCCCTGCTGCTGAGCCAGGCCTCTAGCAGAAACTGTACTACCGGAGCAAATCAGGTGATGCCGGAAGAATGAGTCATGTGATCAGATTCTTCTTCCCTGACCCAAACCCTTTCAGCGCCAGAACCCCTATGGCTATATGGCAAATCGTGCCAACTAGATGCCCCTGGAGGAGCGATGTTATGGATTAATGTATCTGTGAGCGGGGAAAGCACAGTCACTCGCCTGATCTGGTGAGCCAGAGTGTGGTGTTATGTCGGTGGGCCGGTTCTCCGGTTCCAGGTCCAAGCTGTCCGAGGCCGCGCTGAATTGCCGCTCCTCCTCAGCCTCCATCTCGGCGTCCATGTCGTCATCGTCATTCATGTCCTTGTTGCTCTCCTCCAAGTGCTTCATCAGCACGGCCACCACCACGTTGACCAGCACGAACTGGGCGATCAGCACGAAGGTGACGAAGTAGAGAGGCGAGAAGATTGGCAGGTAGCTCAGGCAGTGCTTATCCTCAGCCCTGCACTCCCGCAGTGTGTCCTGCAGAGGGCAGCACGTGTCCTGGATCACCTTCACATCCATAACATTTCACACTCCTACGTCGACTTCAATTCGCCGCACTCCAGCATCTCATACTCAAACACGACGTTCCTCCAACATGACAGTTCATCGTCACATTCTCCTACATCAGCTTTCTTCATCATCCCACACCTTCAGAAGACCACATACCGGGGCAATTCTAGGATCTTCTAAGGTGTGGGGGGGCAACCTTATCATTAGCCAATGACATACTTTGAATTGGTGAGTGACAGGGGAGAGGGCACTCTGGGGGCCAATCAACTAGGATCAGTGGCCCTGTGGTCCCACCCCTAACTACATACTCAAAAAAAGTTAATTTTGGTGGGAAGACGCTGCAGGCGCACTTGCCTTCATAATGCCGTTCCAGTTGTCCCCAGTGGACACCCTGAACAGGGTCAGGAACGCCATCCCAAAGTTCTCGAACGTGGCGTGCCTGCTCAGACCTTCACAGGGGTTGTCATCTGTACATTCTGGAATGTAAATCGGAATTATCAATAATGCCCTGAGCACAAAATTAGCATAAAACAGGCATCAAATTCATTAGTTGTGAAAGCACGCTGTGTCTTCATGTTCCGCTTTGCTTAAAAAAAGATTTTAATGGCTGCATATTTTACGGAACTGATCCTGACTTATTTTTTTCTCAGCCGCTCACCCCGAAAGATATTTAATTTTCTGTTATCTCAAAAGTGTTACATTTTTCATGACCTGCCTTCCGAAGCGCGTCAGAAACTGCAGTGTAACACCCTTTCGCATGCAGTGTCCAATATTGCGGCTGGCTTTTTATGCTGTTGTGCAAAAACCACGCTCCTTCTCCCGCCTGTACCGTTCCCTGCAGTGTTACCATGGTGACCGGCGAACGTTTACATTGTCTCCCAACACTAGCCCCTAGTTAGCCACTGCACAGACCAGCAGATATGAAATATGTTATCGAAATCTTAAAACTCCTGCTAATGTGATTTGACATTTCTGACTAGAACACGGCGGCTTTTTCCTGTCACGTAGCCCAGCAGTTTGTGTCTTTTAAAGTGGCTCTTGCAGAGGACAGTGACCTATTTGACAGGAGCGGCCATACTGTGGCGCCTATAAGGCCGTAGCCGTGCAGTTTTCGCTTTCTGACGGCGGAAGAGGCACAGCAGGACCCAAGGTAACAGGAGGCCTGGACGTGGTAATGAAAAAACGTGCGGATGATCACTTCACACATAAATACGGTTTCGATGCCTCTACACAAACAGGGACACAGTGACAGCAGGTCTGCTCGAGTCAGAACGCGTTCTCCCGGCGGTTCTCGACTGAGCTAATCTTCAATCTGGAATATAACAGGCCATTGCCCTTCTAAATAAGGACCCATGAGAAACTGTCTCACAATCTAACCACTGCAGAAGTTTTAGACCCTTATAGATTCTTTTGCAGCTGTTTGCACATGACATTTATCCATTTATTTGTTTCTTTATGTATTTATCCACGTTTGTCTCATCCATATCTTTTTTATTTTATTTTCTTTATTATAATGTGTATATATGTATGTGTGTGTGTTTCTTCTGAAAAAGACCAGTTCTTTATTCTAATTGATTGTATTTTTACATTTAGGTTTTTAGTTGTATGTCTAATTTGCTTCAGTCATGACACCACCCATGGCCAGAGAAATTCCTCGTACTTCTCTGTACTTGGCAAATAAAAAGATTCTGATAAGAGTCTGTCACTGCAGTATTCCTGTCAGGTTCCTGCAGATTGAAAAAAACAAGAACAGGGACATCTTTCACAGAGCGCATCCCGGACAATGCAGATCTTGGGAGCTGCATCTCAGATGTTCTGAGGAGAGATACCAACCCAGCTTCCCAAAGAGCTCCACGCCGAGGGCCGCGTAGATGAAAAACAGCAACATGAAGAGCAGCCCCAAATTCCCCACCTGGAGGGCAGAGAAGCGGATGATGCAGGGCATGATGGGATAGCGGAAGTGGCAGAGCCCTGCACGCACTTGGCCTTTCGCATGCTCACATTCGCAAACACACACACCTGTGGTAAGGCCTGGACCACTGTGTCCAACAAGGCCCTCATCCCTGTGGCCATCTTCAGCAGCTTCAGCACTGGTAAGGGGGGGGGGGGGCATTGGCAAGGAAACAGTGAGTGAGGGGGGTTCAGACTTAAGAAATCATACCAAACCATAACATCCTCGCTAAGCAACCAGGACGGGTTAAGGGGGTTACCTCTGGCGATCCTGAGGACCCTCATGATGCGGATGATGGTGGGATTTATGGGCAGGGAAGCATTGATCTCAATCTCCTCCAACGTGATCCCCATGATGGACAGTAAGACAATTCCCAGATCCAGCTGGTTCCACCTGAGAAAAGATGGCATTCCTGAAACCCTGAACTCACAAGTCAAATTCAACATATCAACATGACCTCCTTGGTTTTTTTTTTTGCAGCATTTGGATTCGATTTGGGATGACATCCAGCAATTTTGAGCAGCCTTTAATGATCTTGGGGTCTTAGCTCCATTACTGAATTAACACCTGAATAAGCTTATCTTTTGTGGTACAGTCCATTCCACGAAAGCCCATTGAAAAAGTGATTAATGAAGGTATAGTTTTGGCTTTACAGAAGGAAACTTATAATCAGTCTATAATTTGCACAAGGTTGTAGTTATACAGCAGGAAATTTTCTGAAGTATTTCCACTTAATTACCTCAACGCTCTTATAGAAAGGACCCTCAACGGATTTGAACTAGCGACCTTCAAGTCCTCGCTGCGCTATGTGTTGCCCACAGTCCCCGGGAGACAGGATTTGCCTTGCTGTCATCCCCAGAGTTAAACTGGGAGGGTAGATGTCACATCCTTCAGTGGAACTTCAAAAGGCGAAGTACCAAGCCATCTAAGATAATTTCCCCATTAATGGAAAAAAACACTTCACTGTGGGTGACAAACACCTCCCCTCTAATGGATGATAATGAGCTCGAACCATTCCGCTTCAGACTGCCGCTTCTACGGGCCTCGCTGGTGTCGAGCTTCAGTGTGAGCCAGGTGATAAAGTCCATGGCCCAGGAAGCTCTACCCCCTGGCTAGACGATAGCGCTACATGCCGGCCGCGCCGTCCCGCTACCTGTCTTTAAAGAACCGGCGGACTCCGAACGCGATCAGCTTGAGCAGGGCCTCGAGGATGAAGATCACGGTGAAGAAATAGTTGCAGTACTTCAGCGCCACCTCAAGGTACTGCGAGACAAAAAAAGCGGGTTACGGGTCAACGGCTTGTTCCATCTCACCACATCTGCGGAAACCATCATCCTTCTGGACGTCGTGTTTTCAGACCCCAACCGAGGGGTTTTTCACTCTGGACACGGAGCACCTAAGATTATGTGACTTTTTCGTGCCAGGTGGACACTTAATGCCTTAAATCCAGGGGTCTCCTACTCCTGGCATATTGCGTACATGAGACTGGAGGGATTAACACAGGAACAAGCTGCAACGGTGAATGACTTAGACCAGTGTTCCTCAATGTGGTCCTTGGGGACCCAAAGACACGTTTTTGTGGACTGTCAGCCGGGGAGCTCAGATGGAGCAAAAAAAACATGGACTGGTCGCGGATCCCTGAGGATTGGATTGCGGAACACTGACTTAGACCTACTGCTGAAATGGTTCACATTTCTAAACGAAAATTTTAAGCCTGCGATGACTTAACAGACATATTATACAAGTAAAACTGGCAGAATACATTAGTACAAACCTTATAGGTAATTAGATCAACGACCTCAGCAGAGGTCGAGCGTGAAGGTGTACTGTACTGATAAGAAGACAAGCCAGCAAAAGAAAATTGTCCAATTTCAAATGGTGGCATAGTAGCAAATGTAATTTTTGAATCATTCAACTCTCTAAACAGGATTCCTTAACCTTTCCAAACACAAAGCCCTACTATTCAGCATTTATCATTTTGGAGGCCTGGGGGCGGGGGTCCTCGACCCTCTAAATTTCATGGACCGGGGGGGGACCTCTGTATATTTTGCTGTGCGATTCAGTGTTTGGGGAACCCTTCCATGAAGTATTTACTAAGTTCTGGTCTTCGAGGAAGATTAAGAAGCTGAACGGTTTGTTAGAACTAATTCCTTCGCACAAAAATTTGCATTAGCGGAGGCAAATGATTGGAACCAGTTCATTTAAGTAATTGTATTTCACACAACATACTTAAAACAAGAGACAGATACGAGGTAATTGGCAGTAATAGGGAAATCCAGATAGTCTTTTTGGAACTGCCAAATTAAAACTTTATCAGTCATCAGGCTTGGTGCAACAAAATCACATGGTCGCTTCCCAGATTTGAGACGCTGTAGCGTGGGCAAGCGTGCGTGGTTCACTGAGGTGGGGGGGGGGGACTGGGCTGAAAGGATTTGCCTACCTGCGGCTGCCTGTAATGCTCCAGAGACATGGTGACCACGTTGACGCCGATGATGATGGTGATGAAGATGTCCAAGTAATGGTTGGTGCACAGTGTGTGGATGTAGAGCCGGACAGGTGAGTAGTTGGCGTAGTAAGGTCGCTGTTGGGCCTCTGCAGGGGGGGAGCGGGGGGAGAGAACAAAACCAACATGATCACATGACTGCCTGGCCTCACATGACCATCAACCATCCTCTGTTGATCCACAGAACTCTACAGCACATGCCTTTCATGCTTGTACCAAATTAAACCATTAGGATTAAATGAAAACCCATCATTTGATAACGTTGTATGTAACATTGCATGGCTGTTGCATACAAGGTGCATCAACTCTCTTCGGAGCCCAATGCTCGTCCTCAGATCTCCTCAATGGGACTGAAGGCCCAAACAAGCCTGTGGATCTGCCATGCCACAGGGGAGACGCACACAAGTATCTGGAATAAAGGATGCTTTTAAATAAAATCCAGAATCCAGAACATGTAAAACAAAGGATCGAGGAAATGGAACGGCAGAGGAGTCATCCATCTGAGGAAAGCTGAGGGTGCAGATCTGCTTCTGGACTTATGGTCTAGTGACATGCAGTCAGCTCATAGACAGGAACACACTTCTCGACAAATGCACATGTTTTCGATATCTATGTGTAAATGAAACTCTCCTTGGCCGAATCACAGCTTCCCAAACACCCACAATCTCACAGGTCAGCTAAAAGCTTTGTCTGGATAACAGCTATTTAATCAGTAAAATATTATCATATTTGCTCAGATTGTTGATCGCAAATATTGATAGAAACAGGTAGAATTAACATTGCTGTACATCAATGTTTATTCAGATGTCCCGATTTCATCACAAGTGAGAATTTCATGAAGTCCCATGATTATTGTGTAAAAATCACACTGTTATACGTGTGCCTACAGCCTTTCAGACACACTAATCTGAAAGGATCCGTGTCTAAAACAATAATCACTGGGAAAAGTACTGAACTGGACAACTACAACACAACAGGTTTGCTGCCAGGAGATCAGAGATCCAGAAGAACCCTTAGTGTTCAAGGTTCTGCTACTCCGAAGCACACCAGTGGTCCTCAGAAGCGCATATCTGTTTGTCCAGCAAACCTGCTCATCACGTCATTCCACAACACAGTTTCCCATGATGCTTTGCTCATCATAGACACTGCTGTTTAGTTTCTGTAAGTAAAGCATGAAAGGCTTACGTTGTACCATGTGAGGCATGGCAATAACCCAAGAACGTTGACTCGAGATGTTGGGTAGGGCGGTAAGTAGAGTATGAGGTGTGTTTGTGTGAGGTCACTCAGTTTCTAACCTCAGATTTACCTCTTTACCTGAACAAAATGAACCAAATGGATTTTTAGTGTTCAGCTTGGTGTTAGTCCACTTGCTGGTTGGCCCAACTTGGGGCCTCTGTCTGTGCTGGGCCTGTCCCAGGGCATATCAGGGGCCACTAGGCTGGCTTCATGCCCTCATGCAGTGCACCTCTAGGGGGCATGCGGGGGTCCATGCCGCCACCTGGGGGCTTCTGCCTCTAGGTGACTGTATGTCTCAGGCTGTAGAGGCAGGCAGGTTTCAGAAAGGTTACCGACCCGACCGCCGGCCCGACCCGCCTATCTCCTTACTCCTGCGCCTCCTCTCCAGGCGCCGCTGCCGCTTCTCCTCACGCCGTCTGGTCTCCTCCTCCTCCTGGTCCTGTCGACACTTGTGGAAGTTCTCCACCACCACGCCCACGAACATGTTGAGCACGAAGAAGCTGACGATGAGCAGGAAGGAGATGAAGTAGAGCAGCATCCAGGGGTTGTGGTTCCTCACCGGCTGCGGGGGTTGGGGAGGCAGCTTGGGTTAGAGACGCCCTGCTAAACCCAGAGGTCCTGGTCACGCGAGGCTCCTTCTGTCAGCTGCTAACCTCCAGAGTGAGAGCGTCATGTGACTTTACCGTTGTCCCGCATCAACCACGAAGTCATCTTGCCGAGGGGTGACTTTTGCATTAAAATAAATAAACTGTGCACAATTTAAACCTGTTACTTCAGCAGCCGTAACAGTATGTAGCTCCCACATTAAATGCATCGCGTAATTAATAACATCAAGAGAACTAATTAGGCCGTCCAGCTAATTGCTGCTAGCCGGTTCAATGGTAAATCGCTCTCAGCAAAGACCTTGCACCTTGTGTACCCATCAACTGAATCACTGAAATTAAGAGCCGTTGTTGTTTTGGGGGG
>JAABNX020000052.1:17124283-17135898 GCA_015163995.2 Mormyrus lacerda | reverse complement strand
CCGTTTTTATTTACCCCCCCCCCCCCCCCAACACTGTTATCTGCAGGCCGTGTTCTATTTCAATTTGTTATGGGGGAGGCCCACCCTGTGTGCTGGTCAGCATTTGTTGGAATTGAGGATGATTGAAAAACGTCGTTGGCCATTTGCCCATGTGCTCACCTGCTGGTCCACAGCCACGGCATCCAGGCCATCATACATGATGTTCACCCAGCCATCTTTGGAAGCCAGGACGAATAGGGTCATCAGGGCCTGAGATGAGAGGCCACAGCGGCGACGTCAACAGAGCTGGCCCGCCCCCCCGATGGCAACGTATGTATAAAACCCAGAATCTAATCTTTTAGAAGAATCTAAAACTTTTAGAATGCTAATATTCTAAGAAGCCAATTAAAAAACCAACTATGAATCCAGAAAGCCAACATATCACATGCTATTATCATACTTTACACTATGGACACCATTGAGGCAAACCAGTCACCTGGCCCAGGTTGTCGAAGTTGTACTTCCTCCGTATCCAGCGATGGTTGGCACTGAGGCAGTCCGATTTGTTGGTGATGTTTTTCATGTCAGGTCCTTCGCAGTGGTAAAACTTCCCCTTAAAAAGCTACAGAGGAAATGGGGAGGGGCAGTTTGTCTGAGGGGGGATTCCAGTGGAGACCTACCACTCTGATGAACATCACCTTCATAAACTTCCTAAGCTCGTCAGCTATATAAGCATATGGTGTCTGTTTACACAAGAGCGTTCCCTCAGGAAATCAGAGAAAAACGGTAATTAGGAATCTTAAAAGACAACCAGAAAAAAACATGAAACCTCAGAAACGCTGTGTTGCCTCCCCCACAAAGACGCTGTAAAAGTCTCCTTAAAAGTAGCTTCACTTTTTGTCTACGGTAAACGTTAAACACAGCCAGCAAACAAGATCCCGACTCAAGAGTCCCTGTCAGCGGGATGAGGAATGCACAAGTCCTGCCCATAAATCAGCCCAGAGTGAACCTAGAACACCCTCTATGGCCCCACCCGCTCTCTTAAAATCCCATAATTCATCAGGAGCCCAGTCAGCCATTGCCCAAGGGGTGAAGGGGAACTAATTCCATTATACATGCTCTGTATACTCCCCAAGGCAAGGAAGAGACTCACTGGGAGGTAGCAGGAGGGAGTCCATCCTGTCTTGATTTCATGCCCCATGTCACCGTGACAACTGATAATGTCACACCCCAGCAGAGGTGGATAGTTCAGATCCAGGAAGTACAAATCCAGACCAAGATTTTATTTGAACCAACAAATCGAATATAAAGAGTCATAGTCATAAAGTACTCAACTGGTTGAGTCTAGATTTGTACTTTCTGGGCCTGAAATTTCCACCTCTACACCCCAGGATGGAGTGGAATCCCACAAGAAGTACCACTGTCATGCCAAATCTCTTCCTCCATCCAAATTCCTTCCCCAAGTGACGTATCATTCAGCTGTTTGGCTGAGGACACAATGGTGGTGATGCAGTTTTGAGTTGCCCCGTTTCAAGTTCACACGGACTGCATTACTTTTATCTGGACCCACAACTAGAAACATACAGATTCAGATCCTAGGAGACAAATTACAATCAGGAATAGTAAGGTGCTACAGGATTCTTGACGTTGTACTAAAGGCTTCTGCAGTTCTTGACAGGAACAGCAGGAGGCGTAACTGTTAACTCGAGCCACAACCTGAAACATCCAGGTTCAGATTCTAGGAAGAAAGACTACCAGTGTGAAGTTAATCCGAACTGCGGAGCTGAACCACAAGGAGAGAGGAAGGTGACAATAATGGAGACCAATATTTCCCTCGCAATGGGGCAGCATGGCCCTGAGAGGCAAACCCAAGTCTGATCTCTCCTGCGTGAGCCTCCAGCAATAAAATAAAGACATGAGGGTGAATGACACCCCTGGCCCCCCCACTAGGAGTTTCATTTTTGGGGCTCTGCCTTGTCATGCAGGAGACAAAGGTCAGAAAAACAGCCTGACTAATCTTTTCTGAGCTTACAAAGACAAATCAGTATTATAATGCTATTTGCTTGCGTTCTCCAGGTGCAAGGCGGCCATATTTCTGAACCACACGCTAACCTGAACTCCCAGGATGCCGAACACAATGAAGAAGGCGCAGCATATCAGCACGATGTTCCCGATGGGCCGTAGCGATGTGATCAGGGTCTCCACCACCAGCTTCAGGCCTGGAGCCCGGCTGATCACCCTGAATTTGGCGGGGTGGGGTTAATCAGTCAGACTTGGGGATCTACATCGTACTACATGGTCATTTTCTCCCATCTTTTATATCTAAGTGTTCTTTTAATACAAGATGCACTTCTCAGCATTAAAGTAGAATTTTTGCAGAATTTTAACCAGCAGTTACTATGAACACTGATTCACTGGTTCTCAGACTCCTGCAGTGTTTGTTTGATACATAGAAATACAACATACATACTGGAGACAGGCAGTTTTGGCGTGACGAAAGGGTAAAGCAAGATCGGTGTTAGTTACGTGAGTTGGTTAATTCAAGTCTAGAGAGTAAAAGTCCAGGCCGGGGTTTTGTTTCAACCAACCAGTTGAGTCTCTGTGACTGTGACTCTTTATGCTCAACTGGTTGGTTGAAATAAAATCGCGGCCTGGACTTTTACTCTCTAGACCTAAATTGCCCAACTCCGTTACCAGCATGAGTTACTGCCACCCGTCACGGGCCCCCACCTCAACGGCCGCAGCGTCCTCAGCAAGCGCAGAACTCTCAGGATGCCCAGGATCCGGTTTCCGCTGGCGGAAGCCAGCGACGCCAGGAGATCCACCAACGAGACCATCACCAGACCGCCGTCCAGCACATTCCAGCTGCTACGCAGGTAGCTTCCACGGCCCACGCAGAGGCCCAGCGCCACCACCTGCCGTTACACGTCATTTCAGACATACAACCCAGTCATTCAAAAATCTACTAATTACATAAAAAACAAATTTTCCACACAGATATTTAAAAACTGTAATTTAATGTATATTTTGTGTATTACGGCAAAGTATATGTAATTGTAATTAAATGTTTTGTAATTGTAACTGTAATTGTAATTGTAAAATATGAGTTTAATTATAGTCACCACGCTGGTGACTGTAACTAAACGCATATTTCTGCGGGCATTTTCTACTTTCTGCATTATTCCAGCTAAGTAACAATCCAGTAACAGCCTTAGGAAATACAGCATTCAGGCATCTCAGGCTTTGTCTGAGATCTTGCATGCTTGTCTTGTCCGTTAATGAACCTGAAATCCAGTAGGCGCTGCCAATTTTCAGTGGTGCCAGTACACAAAAAACAACCTGAACAACCTGAACTGAATTTCTGTGTAGAAACAAATACACTCACAACATACTGTTTCAATATGGCTCACAGCACATAACTCTCTAAGGTGACCGGCTCCAGATCGGTGCTAGTCTCTCTGCACAATTGAACCTAACTGCACAATTAATCACAGTTAATGAATGAAGTGTGGGAATACAGCGAGGGGAGTGGGTTCACAGAATGACAAGCGAAGAGGCTAAATGACACAAGAACACATTTCCCAGGTGTGCTAGCGAAGTACCCACCCACCCCCGCAAAACCCCAATGCTACTTCACATAAATACACACCCCCCCCATCCCAATACAAATTAAATAAGCATGTTACCTTTACAGTCATCTCAGCAACAAAGATCACAGTGAAAACGTAATTGGAGATAGTGAGGAACAGGCGCTCCTGAAAGCAGAACATCGTTCATGTGTGGCAGAATTCATGAAACATGCCCCCCAAGGGCCATCACAATTTCCGCACTGGTCGGTTCAGAAAGCAGGTGCGGCATACCCTGCTGCGAGGGAGGATGTCGGGCCTTTCCAAGGCAATGGTGATGCAGTTGAGGAAGATGAAGACCAGCACCACATGGTCGAACATCCTGTGCGAGATTAGCCGCTGGCAGGCCCCTCGGAACCTATGGGAGATGGGATGGGTTTCCTTGGGGACTGATTTCGCGGGCGGACACCCGGCCAGTGAGACCTGCGAGGGCGGGTGCACTCACCTGTTCTGTGGGGAGAAGATGTATAGGGACCAATCCTTGTGATCAACACACCACCAGGGTCTGTACCTCTCCCAAGTCTTCCTCAGCCGGATACCACAGGTCTGTACAACGAGGGAGTCAGATGAGACACTCCATAGTCATACATAGTCCAAGAAAACCCTCTTTATTCAAATCTAAAAAGGTCCTTAAGTTGATGAGGAGGCGTAAACTTTAAATTAAAAGAAAGCAAGGCAGTTTACAGATAAGACACTAGTGACAGTTGCATTTTCACTGCTCCCCCAATGACAACCTATCAGAAGAGCATCCACCTTAAGTGGCACAACCTTGCATTCTGGAGGTTACTCCTGCCTGGTTCTGACCCAGCACACCCCAGCTCCTGGCCCTCTGCTGATTCTACTCCCCCAGAGCAGCAGCCAAATCGTCGTGTGCAGTCATCAAAGTTTTTGCTAAAGTCACACCAGGTTTTCTCTCTTTTTTTTCTTCCTTTTTCTTAATCCCAGCTCCGGCTGATAAGCTCCTACTGAACTGTCTTTCTCATAATCTAAGCGCGTATCCAGGACAGGGCTGTGGGGAGGCTCGGGGCCAATCCCAGGTGGCCTAGTGCACGAAGCGGACACATCCAGTCCTTTGTGGGGCACATACACAAAAGCCAGAGGCGATTTATAGATGCCGGGAACCTAAGCGAATGTGTCTGGACTATGGGAGCTAACCTAGAGTAGTTGTAAGAATCCTACATGGGGCATGGAGGACATGCAGGCTCGCGCACACGCGCAGCCTGGCGCAGAGGTAGCATGTGGATCCCAGCCGTGGAGGTGTGAGGCGTCAGCGCCACCCACTGAGACACTGTGTCACCCCATTTAGCAAACAATTAATGTAAACAGAAAAGGCCTGCAGGTGCTCTTGTGCCTTAAATTATGTCCCCTTTAATTGATCATTTATGGAATAAACAGAAAATTAGTACGAGGCCTCGTTCAAATTAATTAAGTGCCGTCAAGGACCATGGGAAGATTCAAAAGTCACGTTCAGCGGCGCATTTCCCGGGCGTTCGAATTGTGCCATTAATTCAGTTAAGCGTTAGATCGAGGCTAATTAATTACGGGCTCAATGGAAAACACATGCTTCCGCTTCCCCTGGGGGACGGGGTTCGGCAATCCCACCTGAATGGTAAAAGCGCTCGGCACTAAAATCCCAAACAGTGAAGATCACAGCTATAATTTTTTTTAATTCCAGACTAAGGCTAAAAATGAAAGCTCTATGCTGGACTTTGTATTCCACTGAGAGGAAAGTTTGGTGACTCTCCCCTTGGCATTTTGTTTTGAGTCTGAAACGCTGAGTTTCTCCGGAGTCCCCAGTGACCACAGAGGTGACTTTCTAACTGCCCAAACACCATTTTTCCGCCCGCGAGGCAGAATGCCGGATGCATCAAAGCCCCGATCGGCCCCCTCCCCCGGCGAACTCGGGGGGGAGTGAGGTTTTGTTTGAGCTTAATTATTCCTCTTATTTTTGTATGATGACCAGGAGGGACAAGGCGCAGGTGTGTCTGAGCAGGCCGTGTGGGCGATGGGACTGGCTACTTACGTCATCCGTGTCCTCCTCGCTGTCGGGGTTTTCCTTGGGGGGTCTTAATAACCCCACGTGGGGAGGGTGGAGGGTCCTGCCATTGCGGTCAAGCATCTCGACAGACGAGCGGCCCGTGGATCCGTGGAACAGCTCAGGGAGGTCCAGGGTTTCGGGGTGGGGGTGGAGAAGTGGCCCCCCGCCTGCGGCCCCCCTTCCGGCGCCTGGCTCGCCATCCTCGTCTGACTCATCGACGCCCCTGCGGCCCACACCTGACAGCAGCGACTCCCGCTCCCCTGACGGGTCCCGCCGCTTCAGGCTGGGGGCGCGGCTCAGACTGTTCCAGCTGGAGCGCCGGCTGCCCCAGGCACTACCTGACCCCCATGGGGCGCAAGGGGAGCCCTGTCGACTGGACTGAGGGTGAGACGTGGGGGTGGGGGGGGTGCAGGGAGAGGTAAGCAAGGCACAAATTTGTGTCCTCACCCCAGAAAAAAAACCAAATGGATGGGACTAAACTGCTGCCAAGGAACTGAAATATCACATTATAATTAATCACATTAACCTGTCCTGAGTTCGTCTGAGGCCCAGTAAAGCACATCGTAAGTCTGACACGCAATGAAATGTAATGCCAAAGCACGCAGAATATTTAAGTCAGATGATAATTGCCCCCTTAAAAAAACATCTCGCATCACCATAGCAACTGGCCCCCCAACCCACAATACTGGGGGCTGCCTTTTCACCTGCAAGAGTAGACCAGACCGCAGCAACTGTGAATTTCATGAACACCACTGCCATTAAACTTTATCTAACACGGAATATCCATTAAACAGCTAAAATGAGTGAAACTGAATGAATATGTATGTATTGGGTGTCATGTGACCAGGGCTGCCCACTCACCGGGGACCTCTGGTCACAGCTGCTGGGCTCCACGAAGGCACCGCTGCCCCTGCGTGACTCACAGGCGGCGTGCATCAGGTCAGCGCCCAGCGAGCTCCGGGGCGTGGCCGCCGTATGCATGATGGCCGGCGCGGGCAGGCCGCCGGCGCTGCCCTCCAGGTGCCCGTTTCCCACCACGAGAGAGTATGTCTTCATTTCTGGGGTAGGAAAGGCACAAGATGGCAAAATGAGAGTGTTCCTGCTGGGGAGGAGTGTGGCGACGTGGCGGATGGGAGCATTAATCAGCCGCTGCTTTGGTAGCGTGCCCGACTCGCGAGCCATGCGGACAGCAGGAGGCCCCTCCCAGCTTCTCATACCCTCCGCTCCATTTGCTTTATAGCTGCCATTATTCGGACATAAGTTTGCTGTCAACCGCCCATCAGTTGCTAATTAAAAAGCATTAAACGCCGTCTGGAGTGTCACCTGCGGCCTGGCACTCCGGCTGCTTCTCATCCTCAGGACACGTCACTGATGACTTCTCCTCACCGGCATCCGATCTGTTGGCATCTCCCTGCAGGGTGATGGGGGTGGAGGCTCCGGTAACTGAATTCCGCTCTCTCTCTCCATACCCCCCAAAGAACAGGCCGGCCCGGTGCCTCACCTCCGCCTGGAAGCCCTCCACCAGGATGGCCACCAGCAGGTTGAAGAGCACGTAGTTGCCGAAGGTCATGAGGGCCACGAAGTAGAGGGCGGCCCAGGGGGAGGTGGAGGCCATGCCGTTGTAGAGCACCACATTCCAGTCCTCCTGAGTCAGGATCTGTGGGCACAGAGTCATGGGTCCACGGGGGTCCATGGCAGATCAACAGTGGCAGAGTGACCACCGGCTCTCCTATCAAAAGCCCACATCTCCAAACTTGGAGTTCATGATCTCCAACCCTCAGCTGACAGTGGGAGCAGGAGTGTCTCGTGTTTGCAGATAAATAATTCTGCTAATCCCGGGGTCAGCAGCCATCCTTGCTGAGTCTCCGTCGCTTACATAACATCCTGTTTTGGGAGATGCTGAGCGCAGCGCCGCAGAGGGTGGTGAAAATCTCACGGAGCGTTACCGAGACGCGCCTGACAGCGGGCCGGGACACACACACACCGCAACCGGAGAGCGTGATAAAGGACTCCGGTCGCCCTGCACAGACACTATGCTCCCTACTCCATCTGCCACACAGTAGGATTTTAAGCTCATGGACTCTAAGACTCGGACAGTTTCACCCGCAGGCTTCTCAGCAAAAGCTAATTACACACAAAATCTTGCTATTATTAACACTGTGACAGCTCTTATTCCCTTGGTTCACCCCTCCGATGCACCTCTTGCACATGTAAATTCAAAGCATTTGTTTATCTACAGCAGTGTTATTTTCTGTTAATTATTGTTATTTATTGTTGGCTGCTGTGTCTATTTGGTACTATGGGTCTGCGGGAAGTCTGTAAGAATCCCATCGTACTGTGTAAACGTGACGATAAAAGAACATTGACCCTTGGTCAATGAGCCATTTGCTGCAAATGGACAGTACTGTGAGTTAGGGCAAACTAGGCAGCACAGGGACACCTGGTCAACTAAATGCAAATGGGGCCACCTGGTCCACTAAGTGTAAGTCCGGTTGCCTGGTCCACTAACTAGCAAGTGAGGGACACGAAAAAAAAGCAGGATGCCTGGGAAGTGTTTGGGGATTACAGCCCCACCCCCAGGGAACCTCTTTTAAACCAAAGAGACTCAGGAGAGAGTTAGCGTGTCTATGTAGGTCCCTTGGTTTTTACAGCCCCTGCAGGCATGTCCGCTCTTCACGCCAGCGCCTCTGACCTGAAAGACGGTGACAATCGCCCACAGCAAGGAGTCAAAGTTCTTCCTGTCTGGGATGGTGTCTCCGTTTTCTGTCCTCTGGCTGAACTTGCAGCCAAACAGATGCATTCCTAGAATACTGAGGGAGACCGAAGACGAGAGAAGAATGAACGATTGATTAAACTTCACCTCATTCACGATGGCCGCTTGTTCATGAAAACACGTTTAGCCTCATTAAATTAAGTGTTTAAGGGTCTGGAGGTAACAATTACTAGCTCTGGATCCCAGGGGGGGGGTGGAACTGTCGTACCCTTGAGAGAGAATTTAACTCGAACCGTCGCCAATAAGTACAAAATAGACCAGTGGCAGAAATCCATAACAATCGACTGCTGGCTAATTCAGCCTCTTCATCACGTCAAAAAGCAACACAACCCCCGAATGGCACCTGAAGATGAAGATGAAGAGCATGAGGAGCATGCAGAAGGTGGCCACGTTGTCCATGGTCTTCATCAGCACCACCAGCTGACGGCGCAGCGCTGGCAGGAAGCGCACCAGCTTGAGGACCCGAAGGAGCCGGAATGTCCGGAGCACTGACAGGCCGCCGTCTGCCTGGCCCACGATCTCCCACACGCTGCAGAAAGGCACAGACACGCACACACGCGCCGGCCCGGTTACTGACACACACACACAAATGCCAGGCATGTCACCAACATGCACTCGGTCCTGGTAAGCACTGACTTCTTGATGGTGAAGAAAACGGAACAGGGCTGATACACGTTGCTGACAGGATCTGAAGATGCCTACATACTGAGACAAGCAGTATGACTTTGCTTAAACTGTGTTTACGCAAAATCTGCAACAAAAAAAATTGGACCTCAAAGGGCCAGAGAGTGCAGACTTTCATTCAGCTTCAGCTCTTAATTAATGAGTCAGATGGATTTTAAGTCATCTTCCTTGGGTTTTTTTTCAGCGTAATGTGGGTGCTAATTAAAATGTATTCCCCGAAAACCTCAGGCTTGGAAGAACGATGGGTGTTAATTTTAGAGAAGAAGGAGCAAGCAGAAAAGGAGGGAGCGTGAACCTGATGATGACGATGATCCCGTCAAAGATGTTATAGGGGTTCCTGATGTAGCCCAGGAGACTGAAGGCCAGGAGTTTGAGCAGCATCTCCAGTGCAAACATGCTGGTGAAGACGATATTGCTGATCTCCAGGATGTCCGTCAGCTCGTCTGGCTGCCGGAACAATAAAAAATGGACACAGACCGCAGAAGAGGGGTCGTCCCCAAGGATCTCAATGTAATAAAACACAGAAATGTACGCAGTATATACAAAATAAACAATAAAGGTGAGGGGACGCTAAAACTACCACGTCTGATTCTGGATCAAAAAAGCTAACCAATGACTCTCTAAGTTCCTTTGCCTAGAACCCCCAAAAGTTGATGGGTATGACCCACAGAAATTGGTTGCCCTCCATTTTGGAGCAGCTAATAACAGAGGATCCCTCACATGCCTGATGCATGAGCAACAAGACCTTTGCCTGTCTTCTGATTGGCCCAGCTGTCGCCATGGCCTTCTGTAAATCAATGATTGGCCTGGGAACCATGTCAGCTGCCTACGCCAGTTCATGATACCTATAAGACCATCATGCTCAAACATTAGGGTTTCTGTACCCGCTATATCTGAGAGACAAGCCCGACTCACCATCAACCTTACACAACAATACACTTCTTATGAAAAACACCATGACTGCTCCAAAGTCACCAGCACGGCTTTCCATGATGGATGGTTCTTAGACCACCAAACCAACAAACCAACAATGTGAGCAGTGTCTCCACACCCTCACCTGTTGGTGGTACTCGATGCCCATGCTCAAAGTGTTGACCAGGATGGCGATCATTATGCCACGGTTGAAGTACTTGCTCTCCGCGACCCTCTTCAGCTTCATCTGAAATTTCTCCCACAGTCGTGGCACTGAATGCTGCCTTTTGCGGGGCCAGCTCCGGCCACCCCAACTGCCTCTGCCACGCCTAACCTCACGGGGGAACTCCAGGGCTACCCCCTCCGCCTCGGAGCCGTTGCTGTCCGAGTCACAGACCGTATCCAGGGTCCCAGCACAGTATGGGCAGCCAGGGGCCTCCAGGCGAGGCCGGGTTGGGACCGTCCCCCCCGCGGGGAGCTGCAGGCTGAGGCAGACAGCCCCTCGATGCAGGCCTGTGGAAAAGACTCATGCTGTTTGCTCTGCTGAACGGACGACAGCATTCGCCACAGTCTAGTTCTATCCTAGATCCCCGAATTGTCACTCTACCGCAATCATTAGTCCCGGAGATACGATGATTCATGAATTATGTCAAGAGCCATCAAGACTGTCGCAGAGAATTGGCGATACTTTTCAATGGCCAAAAATCTATTACCATAAGACTACCATTAAGGTAGATTTAACTAAACGGTACTGTGTACCGTGAAAATTCTATAGAGGTCTCATACCTGTGCTTTATACTGATGGTAAATCAGTAAACATAATATGGTAAAGCCAACATGGGGGTCGTCCTCATACCTTGCTCACCGGCAAATGGGTGCAGCCTATCACAGGGGTCAGGGAGGCTATAATTTAAAGCAGCTGTCGCCGGATTCTTGCCCTTTCGTCTGGGGGTGGCACTGATGTAGCCAGAGAGGACTGAGGACATGACGGTGGGGTAATTGATACCGCCATTAATGTAGGAGGTGTGTCCTGGGCCGGGCCTCCAGGGCCGGGGGCTGGCTTGAGAGAAGCCCCGCCTCTGTGAAGTTTCATAGGTCCCCTGGGAGTGGGTGGGGCTGCCATTACTGAAGTGGTAATGGCGCTGGTGGTTGGAGCGCGTCCATCGGCGGTCGCCGCTAGCAGCCCGGGCCCGCCTCCGGCTGCCACCGGTCCCACCCCTGCTGCCATTGGGGTTCACCTTCTTGCGTCGCCTGCTCTGCCAGTTGCCATAGACGCGCAGCGCCCGGCGCTTCACCTTGCGGTACAGGTGGCCCACGTACTTGAGCAGCTCCTCGTAGCAGCTGCCCGGCTCTGAGTAGCTGGCCAGTGTACTGTCGTTGGACAGGAAGCGAGCACGCTGCTCCCGCATTAGCTGGTTTTCCCGCTGCTTGGTCTCCGAAAACTGGGTGGCAATGACCACCAGGCACAGGTTGATCATGAAGAAGGAGCCCACCTGGGAAAAGCACAGAGAGCTCTACCTTCATGTCCACCTGGGAAAAGCACAGAGAGCTCTACCTTCATGTCCACCTGGGAAAAGCACAGAGAGCTCTACCTTCATGTCCA
>JAABNX020000052.1:17084597-17097444 GCA_015163995.2 Mormyrus lacerda | reverse complement strand
GTTTATTTATCTTTGCCCCCCCCCCCCACACACAAGGAGCTCTCCAGCATCAGTGGAGCACCCCCGTGGTTTCAGAACAGGTCAGGTCTGATGCAGAAACACCCGTCAATCTACCAGACTTGACTCTGCCCTCCAGGACTGGCTCCTCCCAAAGAGTAAGCCACGCCCACAGCACAGAGAAATCCCACAATAAGAAAGAACTTTGTCTAAAGTCTATGGATCACTATGAGAGTGTTTCAGGGCGTGATTCTGTTATACATTACCCTCCTCAGCACTGCTTCTGATAATGTGTGGCAGTCAAGTATAAATCTTCCCCCCGCGAGTTCAATGTGCTTACAGCTGCTCACTGGATATTTACCGGTGCTCTGAAAATAGCTCAGGAGCCCCTGAATGTGACGCACGAACGCATCAGCTGGGACAGACAGATGAAAAAACAGACATCCTGTCACTGAACACAGCTGTATCTAAAGACAGACTCGTTACGGCCTCCCAAACCCACTGACAGATCTGCATCTCCTGCCAGGTGGAACTCACAAATGGCTGTCAAAAAAAAACAAAAAAAACAGCTAAACCACCTGACCAAATCAGCCCAATTAGATGCCTCTCAAAACCTCAATCACACTGTCGCACAATTGGTCAAAAAGCTCTTAGGGCTAAACGGTGAACTGCAACACAGTCGTTTACTAGGTCAGCTTTCGTTGTCACCTTAAAAGAAAAAATTTGTTAAAACAGATAAACAGGAGATGGCATTGTGGGAAAGTGCAAGAAAGTCGACCGTCTAGAGATAAAAAATTTCCAAAAAGGGGAATGGAGGCAGTAACAGACCCAGACCCCAAGCCTCAATCTCAAACCCACACTCTATGACACAGTTTAAACGGCATGCCGATTCCCTCCCCCGTAAGTGCGACCTTATTCCACAGTGCTACTACTTAGCTACTGTCCAACCCCTTCACATAGGTCTGTTTCATATATGGATGTTTCGCCAAGGTGATGGGGGTGAAACACCTTTGTCAACAGTAACACTAGCAAAATTTCCCAGGGGACCTGAACCAGTTACTTTTTTTGCAACCGCAAGCCAAACTCCTTAACTGGTACACAACCCATTACCCAAGCAGACAAAAACAAGCCCCAGCACGACAGGGTTTTTAAAACGTCAGAGAAGCACACAGCTACTTGATAAGGCTTCTGAGGTTTGTGCCATTTAATAAAAGCAGCTCTGGTACACAGGATGCGTTATATTTTAAGAAGTACCTTTAAAATGTCTGTCTGTCTCCCCCAGACTATTCGCAGACCTGACGGCCTGAGATGAACAGAGCTGACCGATGTGTACTTTGGCCAAACACAACCTGTTGATGGTTTGAAGTGAAGGCCAGCCTCCTGTATTTACTCACATGCTGATAAGCCTGCATCCGGCCGTCGGAATCTAGTTACGTAATTACGGGTGAACGGGCAATAAACAAAAAAAGCCGATGAGAAAACGAGAAGGAGAGAGGAGGATGGCCAAGAGGAGATCGCCGTTAATCAGGGACCATCGATCGCCGTTATAAATGAAGCGGTGAGTCGGATGCGGCACTACATCATGGGTTACGTGGGTGAAGCTCGCCTTAGTATCAGTGACTGCCGTCGCCACGGCAACTGCCCAGCGATGCCGGCATTCCGAGATGCCGCTTGTGGAACTGTCGGTAACCCGGGAAACTGGTTAGCCTTAGACAACATGGTCATAAATATATCTGATGCTACGATGTCATAACTGGGGAATCAGTAGAAGAAACACAAGAATTGGGTGTCGCATGCAGACTGTGTGTGTGTGTGTGTGTGTGTGTGTGTGTGTGGGGGCTGGGTCGGCAATGCTTTTCAGATTTTCTGACTCTTGAAAAGGCAAACAACCCTCTGCACTGAAAAGCGTCAAATTGGTTCACTCAGGAAAATAATAAGTTCAATCAAGCACTTAAGTGGCCAACTGGGATGGGAGAGTCTGGCCCGAACGGCCCAAGCTCTGGCCAGAACCCGTAAGTTCACTGGTGCCTAGCAACCGCCAGTCCTTGTGCCGGGGAACTCCCTGCCAACACAAGCCAGTCCCACGGGAAGAAAAAAATACTGTAACGGGGTCCCCAGGCAAGTAGGCGCAGGGGCTGATGGGAAGCGGGGGCCTTCGACACGTGGGAAGTGCCCACTGGGAGCTCTGGCTTCCTCCACGGAAAGGCGGCTCACATTTACAATGAGCCACCGGAGGAGTAGCACAAGAACGCTACACTGATGACACGTGCTTCCCAGAGCAAAACGCACACGCACACAGCACACAACACGCGCACACACACACAGCACACAACACGCACACACAACACACACACGCGCACACAACACACACACAGCACACACACGCGCACACAACACACACACAGACACACACAGACACACACATGCGCACAGGGCAATTAACTCCCTACTTAATACCTACAGCTTCATTATCTGTTCCTCATATTATTACTTACTGTGCAACCTGCTTGTATTTTACAACTCAAGCGTCTCATTTCTGCATGCAATAAATATTTTTTTTTTTACCTGGTGCGACGTAAGCAGGGCACCATGCGAGGTATCGTCAGCAAGAGCTGCGGTCAGACTCGTACGCGACAGCCAGCTATCGTGCTGCAGGCCGTGCGCCGAGCAGAGAGGAAACCCAATGTGATGCTTTGCTGGACCAGTAACTGCAGACTGTCATTAACCTGGGGGTGGGGTATTCTGTGACTTACTGCTAATAAGATCCTTCCAGCGTGACCCAATTTGACACGAGTCCAGCGCTGACACTCAGTGTAACTCAGCCAGTCATAATCATTTATTGTAGCGGCTAAGCAGGTACTTTATGTTCCACAGACTTATAACTTACCAGCTGCCACTTGATACAATCACTTAACATCACTGTAGCAATTTCAGTTAAGGACACCAGCAGAATTCCTCTCAGGACCGTAGGCCGTAACCTTTCTCCATTTCCAGAACAACCCCTGCTAAGATCCACATACAGCGTCTGCCTGCTGGGTATTTACAGCGGCGGTCCATGCAAAGGCTGCCACACAAGCCTACAGGTGCAGGGGGATTTGTGGCTGGAGCAATCAAATGCATATATGCTCTAGTCCGGAAGTGGAGAAAAGACAAACTGTCCTCAGGAAAAAGGTGGAGAGTATCACACTTAAAACTGGCGCACGCCCACAACACCATTACTGCTAGAAGAATGTCCATACATCCATGCAACTGTCAGATATAATGAAACAAAATATTGCAACTGGAGTGAAACCAGTCGTCCTGTATTTAAAGAGAAGCCAGAAGCCACAGGATAAAAGCACAACAAAATTGTCAGCTAGCATAAAAACGAGCAAAATAAAAAATGACCCCATCACTACCACTACGTCACACTGGTGACGTATATCGCACTATCAGAAACACGCTACAACAGCCCGTCCTTTCATCGACGCGAATAAACATCATTTAGAAAGCGATAAAGAAAAAAGCACCATGGCCAATGTTAGCTAACAGATACTCAGTGACCTACTAATTCATTGGCCGTACCACCAGTGAAGAACAATAGCAATTCCGTCATCCATATGACGGCCACGCTTCGCATGCGGATGGGGGGATCAGATTCACTTTCTGAGAGAAAGCCTGCGCGATCTCTTTTCCATTCCTATACATTCGTAGCTGGGTCGTCGTCGGAGCAGATTCAAGGGGACCATAACTCACAGGGCCCTTGTATACGTAAGGCTGGCTGAGGGGTGGCCCAAGGTGACATTCTGTCAAGGGGGCAAAAATTCTAGGTACACCCTTGCTTCGGAGTTTAAAAATTATAAACAAATAGTTATTTATGAACTATGCCCTCCTGAACGATCTGCAGTAAATCGTTCGTAACAAGAGAGCTTTTCATGCATGCCTAAACGGCGATCTCGCTACATTTCGTAATACTGTCAGAGTAACTGCTAATGACATGTTTCGGGTGCAAATGGGTCTGTGCGAAAGTGAAGCACAGAGCCGTAATGTGAAGCGGCATCTGTGCGTTTCCCTGATGCCTGATTTACCGGCTGCCGTCAAGGCCTGAGTCCGTTTGGCAATGCCTCCCCCATAAATCAATACTGCAACGCGCGTAAAAAAAAACACCAGCAACAAATGAAACACTAAAGAAACCCACAAAAAACCTAAAGAAGATACCAAGAAATTAGCAAACTGATCTGTTCATGAAACACCAAGCTTTCTAGCAGACGGAGCTGACAGAACCAGCCATTATTTCTATGAAATATTTTGTTTCAGATCTTCACACAACTTGACAGAACTCCAACCCGACTTGATGCTAATAAAGACAATTTAGTTCAAAACACCCCCTAACCTTTTTTAGTAATAATAACTTTTGTATATTCCAATAAATCTCCAAATGTTTGATGACACCTTCCATTTAGCTGTTTGCAGATCGCCGGTCTCTGAAGGGCTGAACATTAATATGAGACATATAAACGGCTCACAGTTCCCATGAGTACGACCAGTCTACTGTTCGCCTTTTGGTCAAACGCTGCAATATGCAATAATTGCCCATTTTCAAATTTTCACTCACAAGGACTTGCAGACGCCCCCACTCCAACTCATGTCAGACACAAAGGCTTCAAAAAGCGATTTAGGAGATCAAAAGCCTGGCCACTCTGCACAAAAGAAATGTCAGGCACGTTAATGCAAGAAAAGGATATGGATTACAGACCAGTCTGAGGCACCAACTGCGAGGTCGGGTTGTCTGTTTGATGCAAAAGAAGACAACGGGTGCCAGGCCCGGGTACGGCGGCTGCTCCTTATCGTCCATGACCAGGTCAGGAGCGGGATCGCGGCCGCTCGACCCGCCGGAACCGGTACTCTCCGCGTTAGGGTTCCCGGCGCTGCCCTCCTCCTTCTCCTTCTCCTCATCGCCCTCGGTGTCCTCGCACCGAACCGGGAGCTGGACGGACTCCCAAATGGGTACCCTCACCTCCTGGAAGTCCAAGTACTGTACGGGCTTTCGCGCCTCGCCATCAGTCATGATAGCGCAGCTGGCAGCGGGGTCCTGTAACAGCAGAGGTGAGGGTCACCCACTGACGGCAGCTAGACAATAGACGCGCTTTGCGAGAGCTGCGGACATTAATGCGCTTCAGTACAGTGGCATCGCTACCAGTTACTAACGCTCAAGTTCGCCACGTCCGTCAAATCGCTTTTCCCTGCTAGAATATACATTTTAATCCGCATTGCCGGATTGTTATCATTTGCATCCTTTTTCATTATTTTTTCTAGGAAAAAAAAAACGTGGGTAGAAGCAAAACAGAAAAGGCGTCGTTTTAATAATATATACAAAAAATAACACTACAGAATGCTAATCCAGCAGCAGTTATATTTAAGAAAAGGGAAATCAACTATATCTTGAGATCTATACCTTTGCGTGCTGGAAGTATTTGTAAGATAATGACCTACAATTGGATCCGCAGTGATGACTGATACGCTGCTTCAACAGTACGGTTTTTACCAAAAGTTAAAATTAAACAAAGGAATTACCTTTCAGCTGAGGTACCGTAAGTTCCCATAAGCGTTTCTTGTAATGTCAGTAAACTGCAGCCAAATCCTTCGTGAGCCAAAGCATGCTTCTATTGTACTTGGTTTGCGCACTCCCAGTGTACTTTTCCGCTGCTCTGATTTGCGTTGATTCAGATCCGGATTGCGGCACCGTGAGTGAACAGATCGGACGGGGATAAGAATTTCTAAAAAATCGCAGCATCTATGCTGGACGGAGAGTGAGGCTCGGCACGGAGGCGCCCATCGCCGTGCGTCCGCGCCGCTCCAGCTTCCTTCTCGTATTGATACGTCAAACTTCTGGGTTCCCCGGTTCCTCTCACACGTGATGCCGCTTCGCACCGGGACTATCGGCACCAGCACCATGTGCTCAGCTCGGTGCGTTGTCACCTTCTCTAGCTTGTTTGTTTAGACAGCACTATTTAGGAAGTGAGAGCAAAGGAAGTGATTCAAGCAGCGCTGAATAAACCGCAGACCGCATGTTACACCAGTATGAGGTTCCCATGGCTTCTATAATGGCCTGTTTAGAGGGCGCTATTATGCATAATGTTGCGTCTTTCTGTTTTGTGGTATTGCTGTAATATACTGTTCTTTGTGCATGCCCACAAGTACGATATAATCATTCCTAGCATGCGCTCAAAATCCATCGTCTTCATTTTGAAGTCAAAATTATTATACCTAACAGCGTGAATCTTCATTAAAAATCCTATAAAATGTCAGATTTCTCATTATGTCTTAGCAGCGCATTTCAGTGTGAGTTAAAATGCGTAAAGAGAGTTCAAGGTGGAGACTAAAAACTGCCTGGGTTTTGGTTTGACTGCAAAGAGAACTAATTAGCGCGGATCGTACTGCGCGGAGCGCCTGCGTGTGAGCAGTTTCTGCCGCTGACGGCGTCCTCTGCCGCGTCTCCCCCAGGACCGTTACGCCTCCACACTTTGGAGAAGAAGCCAGAACTAAAAAAAAAAAAAAAAAATTAATTAAAAAAAAAAGCCCCGTCAGATTTGCGCCGCCTCATATTCCAGATACGGACTATTAACATTTAATTACTCATCACGCGTTTACCCGCCGTTTGTAAATGCATCACTCAGAATGATTTATTCTGTCATTTATGGCATTTTTAAATCACGTCATTTGAGGTGTAAGTGATGGAGACGAGCGCAACTCGGGCGACAAAAACGTGACAGGGACGCTGAACTGCGAGGTTTGGTGATTTTGGGCTTGGCATTTTATAGTGTAACGGTAGGTCCTTAGCCTGACTACCCGGAATCTATATAGTATCTGCTGACCAGCCCCCCCACACGCTTCCTGTCAGGAAGTCTCCTCCAGCTATTCACCATGGCTGTAACAGGAGACGCTGGCATAGTAAACAGTTACTGTCTGTTTTGAAAGCACCACCATGCCTGTCTCTCCCCACCTGGTCGCGAAAAAACACAAGGTGGTTTTGAACTTTGCCCTGTATACCTACTTCCATGTCCACTCCTCTGTGTATCTATACATCTGAAGGGACGCCAGGGAGTGTGTGTGTGTGAGGGTGTGGGGGGGTGGGGTGATATCTTCTGCTTTAGACCAAAGATAGAAAACATATCAGTGGACCTCGGTATGACGCGTAAAGACCACCCAAGCATTTCTCCAAATGATATAAAACTTGTATTATATAATTATATAAAACGTTCAAATAAACGGCTTTTAAAAATATCAATTATCAATGAAGGATTCTGCCAAAATTTAATAACACATGTCCGTCATACGTTCCTTCCCGTGTTTACCGCTTTATGAAGGTTCATCAAACAAGATTTTTTGTACATGTTTCATTTCCCGACATGTGGCTCGCTGCCGGTATCTGGCCATTTTTTATTAATACCTAAAGGAAATTTAAGCATAAATCAGAACAATTTCTTTGTCGATAAAGATTTGCTTCTCCGTTCACGGTACAATGAAATTTACTTTGGATATGCCGTCTGGCTATTTAAAGAATGTACTTAATGTAATTTTTGGCCGTAAGCCACCTGAAATGGACCGGCGACCTGATCAGACAGTTCACCCGTCTGCGGGCCATTTGTCCGTCTTGGGAATCACGACCTCGCGATAATCTTTGCAAGAAGAAGGAAACCATCTCAGTTTTATACGACTTCACCACTCTGCAGGAAGACGGAGATGGCAACCGTGGGTTAAAAAAAAACCTGTTAAAAATGAGGTTTTTCTAAGTGGATTCGCTTTTCCCGTTTTATCCGTCTCTCTCGCTCTTTATATATGATGCATAGAGCACATAAATGGAGATGTGTGCATTATCTGTATATAGCGCCGTTTAAGATGACGTGTCCGCCTAATGCGGTTTGACTGGAAAATCTATCTGGCATCATGAAATTCAAGAAATGATGAGGGTAAAGTAATTTCATCACCCTCACTTGTTTTTCATCGTTATTATGAATTTCACCAGTAAAAAGTGAATAAGGGATTAAAGCAACACACACACACTGGGACTGTAACAGGTGTCAGTGCGTATGACAGCAGTGAAGCTGGGATTGGGGGGGGGGGGGCTTCGTTTAGCGGCTCTGCTGACGTGAAGTCACTGCTGCTCTCTTTGTAGATGATTTGGAGGCTCTGGTTTCACAAACAAGAGCGGTCTGAATTTCATCATGGTCCCTTAACCCCCCTGCCCCCTTCCTCTCCTGGATGACCAATCATCTGCTCCGAATCCCAGCTGTTCCGCTTGCTCTTCTCCTGTCTACAGCCCGGACTCGTCAGTATCTAAAGCTTTCATTCCTCCCTCTTCTCAATATTATTATCATTGCTGCTGCCACTGCTGTTGTTTTTCTCAGCAGCTAGAGGTACGCTTGATCTTTCTTTCAGTTGGGTTCCAACATTAGGATCTTTTGTATCTAATATGCTTTGGCTCTTGAGTCTGTCTTTTCTCACAGATGCTCCTAATCTGATGAATCATGCTTGTTTCTTGAGCTCCTCGTCCCTAATATGGCTTAATGCAAAATCCTTCCATTGATTTCCAAATTGCATACAGTTACCATTAAACATGATGTTATCCTTGGTGAAATATAATCCAGCAAAGTAGTTTGGATACTGTTTGCTGTGATTTTAATAATGGGGTAATTTGTAATGTAATGGTTTGTTATTGTGTTTGGAAATAGCTGTAGAGTCACACCAGAGTGGGACAGTGTACAAGGAGCCTGCAGTGAGGCACCTGTCAGATGGATGCATAACCCGAGCTGTCCCTGGTGTGGGGGGGTTGGGCTGCCCCCCTAGACCGTGGAAGGGACAAACCCCACTGGAGGAAATTTCCTTACCAGTCTGTCTGTCTCTGCTGCGCTGGAATGAAGGCAGAGATCTTCCCCGGGGGCGGGGGGGGGCTCACCATCGCAGCTACAGTCCTGCACCATATTTGGATAAGCATCCAGCTCTTGCACCCCGCCCAGGCTGGCAGACTTGAGTTCGCGGTCTGACCTTTTCCCTCCAACCGGAACGGCACCGCGTAATCAAGCAGATTTCCGGGGCATTTTCCTCGTAATGTGGCTTTTTAAATTCACACGCTAGGTTTCCGTTCCGTTTCGTCATCCGGCTTCCAGTCAGAGCAACGGCGACGGCCTGCTGGATTGCCGACGTTTTGGTCTGTGGACTTTGAGAAACGTTTGCCATTCCTCAGATGCTGTGCTCTCCCTCGCACAAGCCTGGAAGGGCCTGGATTGATGACCAGTCAGCGGCCGGAGAGGAGCCTCCTGGTAGCACACAGGCTGAGGGGGACGCAGAGGCTCGGTCACCTGACCACATGGCTGTCCAGTGGGCACAGGAAGGCAGAGAGTCGCTGCATCCCAGAATGCAATGCTCACGTTCTCTCCTTCTCAGGCACAAAGAATTAATTTGCTGATTCTGGGGCCCTCACTCAAAAAGTCACATCAGAGCCCCCTGTAGTGTCTGCTTGTGGTCAACAGGCAACCCCCCCCCCCCCCAAACACTTCGGAAGGCCTCGGCGTCTCCTAGCAGTCAGACTGTCCTGGAGTCAGAAGTTCTGGCAACACGAGGTCCTACATATCAACCGAAGGGGCTCAGTCCTTTCTAAAAAAGCCATTTCTGTAAATAAAACAAACAGCTGAGCGTGTTACCGTGACAGCCAGCACTGAGCTCCCCCCCCCCCCAAAAAAAAACAACGGGTCATTTCTGCAGGAACCCAATGAGCAGATTCTACGGCTGATGCGATGCTGCCCTCTGACTGCAATCTGGATGCAGAGCTAACTCACTCCGCGCTTAATTGCTGGGGTGTGGGAGGATTTGTCCAGCTCTCAGCTGGGAGGGGGGGATTGATTATAACTCCATTACAGGACCAGCCCAGCAGCCTTGGCGGTGGGGGGGTTTACGGTCCTCCTGGGTGCAGGGTTGATGAGGCAATGGGAGGCCGGTACCCTGCGGAATGGACAATGCAGACGAACCATCCCACTGGGAAGCTTGGGGCATGGGGGAGCGGTGTAATGGTTTACACATCCTGCTCGACTCGCCCACATCCAGCAAGGCATGTAATCAAATCCAGAATGGGACACATTCTAGCGATTTCTGCGAGTGGTAGTGGTGGGGTGGGGGGCCTCAAGGGGGTTTCAGATAGATGGTCTTACTGGAAAAACGCATCTCCAGTGTCATCTGCACTGCATCTCCAGTGCCATCTGCACTCCCACAGCTCAGAGGCCAGCAGCGACCACACCTTCATGCCACCCCCCATCAAAGATTATTTGTGATGGATGAATGAGGCAGAAAGAAAGCCCCCCCTCCCCCCCCACAGACACGCAGACGGCGTTCACATGACCCCAGCCTATATCATGTGCCTGCATTTCGGAATCGGGTCACACGTGCAGTAGATGCGTAACTTCGCCGTCTCCTTACAGTGACGCAGCTTTTGGGTCCCGTCCCCCGAGTCGTGAATAAATGATAAGCTGGAGGGCAACGTTCCTTCTTTATGGCATCTGCACCGCACCCCCCTGGAAAAGGTCCTGCAACTCACAGAGGCTGCGCCTCCAACCGCCAGCACCGTGCACACAGGAGCCGACAGTCAGGAGGTCAAAAGCAGGCAGAGTCCTATCAACCAGAAGGGGCGGGGCTTGATTTAAATGTATGCTTTGATAAAGCTGGTCTTGTCATTTCAAGCCAACCACTGTTCACTGGGATCACCCCACCGTTCACTGGGATCACCCCACCCTTCTCTAAATGTTTTATGCCTCACGGACACTGTGCACATTTTTCTTTCCATACTTAGCAGTGCTGTCACTTTTATGGTGTTTTGTTGTACCGGTTCTATACACTGACAATAGAGACATTCCATTGTATCCTGTCCATCCATCCATAACCGCTTATTTGTCCGGGCAGCTTCAGGAAGCCGCAGGTGCTAGTCAGGCAGTCAGGCAGAGTCAGGCAGTCAGGCAGAGTCAGGCAGAGTCAGGCAGAGTCAGGCATAGGGCAGAGGGAACGCAATCACTCACACAGCGGCACAGTGATTATGGGTAATTCGAAGACACCAGTTCACTTAACCACTTGCTTTTGAACTGTGGGGGGGAAGCTGGTGTACGTGGATCCCTGGAAACGGGGTGGGGGGGCAGAGGGGGTGGGGCACACAGACTCCACATGAGCAAGGTGTGGTTGTTCCGGGGGGACGAGCTCTTCTACACACTGGTAATCAATTTATTAATTGTCAATTGTTACCTAATTAATAATCGATATTTATTGAATTAATTCTGAATTGTTAAGGGCACCAGAGATACAAGCAGCTCCTTCCGTCATTTTCCTTTGTCCTTTGACCTGTGTCTGCTCCGCTGGCTCATGAGCTCCCCGCCTCACGTCGATCTGTTTGCCGTCCATGACGGTGCAGATCTTACAGTAACGCAGAAACGCGAACTGCCGTCCCGTCTGGATTACTTGGGTAAATATGCTGTCAGAGGAACAGATGGGGATCGACGGTTGGAAGCTGGAATTGGCAGAGGTCACACCCATGCGGCTGTTTAACGGAGGACCGGGCGGGATGCTCACTTTGATATTAACACACTGCCGGCACACTGCACACCACTGCACACCACCATCTCGGGCCTCTGCGGGATGGGTCTTCTCACTGCGCACTGAATGTTTTTCAAACCAAAACCAGGAATCACAGTCCTGAATAAGACCGACCCCCCCCCTCAGTAACCTAGGACATCTGAGTCTGGATGAGTTGGCTATTCGCCAGAGTGTGACCCCAAGTATGTCTGCACAGTACCGTCTCTTTAAGAGTTCGCCGTTCATTGCTGGAGGCGACCATGTCATGTGTCTATCTGTAGTACGTGTATAGTGCCATATACTATATTTTAGCAGCAAGACAGCAAGAAAATAGTAAATGAATAAAAAAAGTGGAATCAATATTAGTGGCAAAAATGTTTATGTTTTGTGTTTCGCCAGTTGCCAGCGCACAAAATTTTAGCCCACATTTATAAATGTGAAGAATAATAATAATACATTCATTTCAGACCCAAGTAATATATGTATTTAGGGGGGCATGCATGTTGTCATGGGGACACTGCCCCCCCCCCACCCAGAACCTCCCTTGATGCAAACTGGGGCCAGTTCCAAGTCACAGCTGGGTACCCATCTCTTAAAATGTGTTTTCTCAATTTTGTTAAATTTGTCAAATTTAAATCTTGATTGTGAAGCAATGATGATAAAAACTTGTGGTGCTGAGAGCTCGGCCGAGGAGGCTGATCTCCGGGTCTCCGGGCCCCCTTCTGGAAGCTTACTGACAGCAGCCGGCTGTCCAGCGACCGCCTGCCACTCTCACGCAGACACGCCTTCAGTAAAACACACCACAGGCGGGCCCTGTACCGCGCCGGTGCCTGCCTGATTGAGATGGACATTGTGCCACCAGGCGGCAGAGAGAAATGCTGTTTATCAGGTCCTGCTTCTGAATGGATGGACTCTTCATGGCAGGACGGTTGACTTTATAGGTTCATGAATCCCTGGAGATCAGTAGAGCAGGTGGTCTGCAGAGATGTGTGGTACAAGGAGAAATGCCAATATTATCACCCACTTGACACGATGCAAAAAATATTCAATGTGGACCACCTGCCTGGCAGAAGAAATATTAAACCCCTGGGTCTTAGTTATTGGATGCTTATGTGATCACATGGTAGGGTCAGGGGTCATTTTTACTTTAGGAGTCACTGGTTTAAGCAAAGCGCCGGGGGAAAGGGAGTGCTCTCCATTATTGCTGTGTCGTTGGTCCTTTAGTCCCAGCCCCCCCCCCCCCCCATGCACCTGTCCCCAC
>JAABNX020000052.1:17068232-17083449 GCA_015163995.2 Mormyrus lacerda | reverse complement strand
GGTGACTTTCATCTCCCCCTGTCCTCCAAGCGGCCCGGGAGTGTGCGATCTACTGAGCCAGATGAAAGGAGATGGGGGAGGGGGGAACAGCCGGGGGTGGGGCATCTCAGGGGTGGGCTGGGCTGGGGGGCTTTGCCGCACTGGAGAACCGGAATGCTATTGCGGAAAATCAATTAGCAGCGCATCTCCCCGAGCTCCGCCCCCCCCCAACCCCATGACCACGTCACGCTCTCTGAAACCTGATTTAAGAACGTGTGAAGCCGGCTCACGCTGTGACTTTATTTCCCCCTTTCCGTAAACGCGCATAGCGGCCGGCTGCACTGCCGAGCCCCCGCTACTCTCCTCTGCGTGACAGCTTGGCCTCACCGCCGCCATCTGACCCTCTCATCCTCCGTCGAGCACGCGGTGCCCGTCAGCGTGGCCGGGGGTGTGGGGTACGAGGGATGCAGCATGGCAGGCAGACAGAAGCCAACCGCTCTAAGAGAAATTAAATTAACCAAGAACCCAATTCGGAGATACACCCCCAAAGCTTCCTGGTTGGAGGCCTGACCCCCCCCCCCCCCCGACAGTCACGCCCTACAGCTGATAATTAGCCCAGAAGGGCCAGCGTGCGTGTGGCTGATCCACTGCGGCTTACTGCAAACACAAATAAGCTCCGGGACTCTCAGAGCCAGACCCAGAAGATCTATGGGCGACTTTCCAGGGTAGGATTCATCCAAAGTGACTGAAAATGCTACCATTCGAACAACTGAGCACTTAGTGCAGCAACACACACACACACACTGACACACACACTGACACACACACACAAACACACACACACACACTGACACACACACACACACACACACACTGACACACACACTCCTGTCAGCTCCTCTCCTTATACGTTTAATTATTTAAACTCCTCCATCCCTGTTTTTAACCACAATGTTGCCCCCGTTTGCAGTTTGGCAGCCAGACATCTGTTTCGTGCTCAGGGGCCTAGGCAATAATCACCCCCCCCCCACACACACACACACCTTCCCCAGGAGGCACATCACCCCAAGGGACACTAGCATGTGTGTGGGATGGGGGGGGGTTAATCTCACAGCCTTTTTTAACACACTCGTCCCAGGTCCCCGGCTCTCACCAAAAAGGAAAAAAAGGAATGCAGAAAACTGAGGGTTGTGGGGGGGGGGGCAAAGCTGTGCCTAATCCCCACCCCCCACCCCGGAGGGAGGATGGGCATAGCAGGGTAAACAAATGGTGCCATGAGGACTTAGTAAGCACAGGGTTAGCGGTGAATAGAGCTGAACAGCAGCGAGTTTCACCGCTCAGACCCGGTATTTGGAGATTAACCCCCACCCCCCCCGGGTGACATTCCGCGCGGACTGGCAGACGTGTGTCACCACCCGCCCTTAAGCGAGCGTCGCTACACTCGAGGAGAGTAAAGCTAAAAAAAAATATACAAAAACTGAGCCATAGGTCGAGAGGTAAGTACATGTAACGGCGCTGGGTGATTTGGGGTGTAACTGAGGTAGCAGGAGCCAGAGGAAGCGGTAGCAGGTACCTTAGATAACTTAGTTGCTATGCAACCACGTCATTCTGTTTGAAACCCTCCAACGTTGCGCTGGGTTAAAAAGCCACCGTGAAAACGCAGCGAAAAGCGCTGCGATAATGCTCCTGCGACAGCTCCGAAACCAGCCCCCCCACCCCGACCCTGCACCCCCTGCTCCGCACCAGCGCTGCATTTCAAACAAGCCCCCAGACCCCATCACAGAGCCGGCAGATGATGCTGTCTAATGCTGAATTATTACCCCGTTTTTTTAGTGTTGGGGTGGGGCAGGGTGGGGTTGTGGCCATTGTAACACTGGGGTGTTTTTTCTTGGCCCCAGTATACCCAGCAGACCCTGATGACTGAACCCACACCCACCTGTACATTACCCCATCCTGACCCCTGTTCTCCTGATCCCCAAACAGCTGAATTATGCTTTTTTTCTCCACTCCTCTGTCCTCCCGATCCTTCCATTCCTCTGTCACGTGGTTCACTTCACCATCCCGCCAGGAATGTTTGCTTTTCTCTCTCCATTTTCTCTGTTTCGTGTTTGTCTGCCTCCCTGTCGCCTCTCATGTCATGTCTCATACTGCGTTGTTTTTGTTGATAATAATTTTTTTAGGCCACTTTTTTCCTGCAAAATGACCAACCATTGGACCGGCTTAACGAAAAGACGTGGTTGTGACACCCCGAAGTTAAACAAATTAGTCACTGGGAATCATCATTTTACAACTTGCAAGCTCACCGGATCATTGCGAGATGTGTTGCTTTTTTTAAACTGCCGATGGCATAGACTGCAATTAATTTCTGAGGTAACAGCTGACAATTTTGACTGCATTACAACACGTGTACTGCAGCACAGTAACACGCAAACCCTTCCATATCTGCCAAGAACCATTGTTACAGATCTGACCTCCAACTATCGGCCGCAATAAACATGTTATATAACTTCCCTACATTCTGTCTCTTTTTTCAAAAGGACTATTATTCACACCTTCACGACAGGTTTTTGATGCGCTGTGATTCTGGGGGGCAGGACATCAATTCTTTAAAAGATGCCTCTTACTCAGAAATTGCAAGTAATTCAAAATGATTGCAACACAGACATTGTCACCCCCCCCATATCTAAACCTTCAGGAAGTTGCTTTGGGATTGTTTGTCTTCATGTTGACATGGTTACTGGGAACCACATGCTAAACTACTCGTGCTAAAGCGTGAAGCACTTAAGATGTATGTAACGGATTCCGTAAGCGTGTAAATTCCTCCTCTGTCGATGTCTCTCTCCAGCACACATGCAGAAGCTGGCCGCCTCCAAGGAAATAAAAAAAAATGCTCAAACTCACAGAAATACATCCTACGGAGATTTACGCAAGAGAACAACGTTCCGACTTTAGCACGGACGCAATCTGCAAGTGAGACCCTCAGACTCTCTCAGGCTAGCTGCAATATCTGGGGAAATTTCACTCTGACAACAAACAAATCACAAAGCTACCAGCCAAAGGTGCTGGTAGGCAGGGAAGAATCACAGCCTTAAAATGCATAGATCCTGTGCGATTTTACATAAATCTGGCTGGGGATTTAGGAGCTCTGAGCACTGTGAAATCTTAGCCTTATGCTGACAGACATGAATAAATGGGACATTGTGCAAAAATAAAAATAAAAAATAGCTCTCGAAGCTGCCGGCGGGGTAGCAAATTGAACAGGATGACAGAGGGTGTGCCGCGGTAGTTAAGGGTACACTTGTGAAAAGAGCAGAATGGGTCGTGGGTTCAAAGCACAGGAGGGTTACAATTCAGCAGTGGAATCTAAACAGTACAGTTAAAGTGGCAGCTTAACGAGATGTATAAATAAAGGGGGCCAAAAATAACCCCCCAACATTAAAAAATTGAGAAGAATCTGCACCATTCCCATAATCCCCTTGAGAAAAGGGAAAAACAAGTAGAACCACCATGGGAAACAGAGCTAATGGGAATCAGCACTGTTCCTCTTCCCTGTGCCCAGGCCAGATTTGGTCCGAACGGCCAGCCGTCAGTACGGGGGTGCCTTTGGGACGACGCCATTGGCATTCGAAGTCACGTGGCCCATAGTGGACGCAGTCTGTGTCTTTCTCCAGAGCTGCCATGTGCATCCGGGGCTAACAAACGTCACCCCATGACTTGGCTGGAGTTTCCCATCATGTCAGGCAGCTGATCTCGTGCTCCAGTGCCTGCAGCGGCATTAAGATGTGTGTGCCTGAGACGAAAGCACACCACTCTCATGTCGTCAAGGCAGTGAAAGCTTCATGCAGTGAATCATCACAAAACAGAACAAATGAGGCGAAAGATGCAGCTCGACTTCTTGTGCTTGTGAATGTGTTTTGTCAAGACCTCAAGCGTGGGGCAAACTCAACTCATCACCCATGATGTGGTTTAATCCGACACCCACCCCTCAATATTTCCTGCCAAGGACGACGTCAGCATCCCCTACGTCCATCCTAAACTCAGGCTAGATCTGTGACTAACGTGATGCAGTTCTGTACCTGCCAACAGATTCGACTGCCTTCGGCATCCCAGTTGAGGGCACTCAAGAGCATCCAAGATAAAATCTCCAGCATGGACATCACGGCTTCCCTGAGCTCCACTTCAGAGTTCTTTAGCAAGCCCTGATTATATTAGACTGGTCACCAGATGCCTCCCCTCCATCCTGACCATGCCAGTTTTCCTCCTGTGACCAATCTAATGAAGCCAATGACCAGTGGACGGCCAAGACTGGTCTGAGGGTGATCTCATCTGCCAGCTACTCATCAAACCCCTCACATCCCTCAGCACTCCCAGATGGAGGCAGCCGCTCTTTTGACTCACTTAGGGAAACCAGTAGTTCTTTAAAGGGTTCAGTTGCTTCGGCATGTTAATCTACAACAGAGGTCTTCAACTGCGGTCCTGGAGAGCTACTATTCTGTAGGTTTTCTATCCTACCTGGCTTCTGGTGAGTCACACCTGCTCTTGGTATTTACCTGAGAATGGGTTTGGCTCATCAGAAGCCAGGTAGGATAGAAAGTCTATTGGACAGCAGTGCTCCTGAACCAAAGATGGTTCTATAGGAACACTGGCTTCTAACGCATCAATACATTTTCCCCAGATCAACATGTAACTTATCTTTAGACAGTACTGATGAGAAAACCCATGGGAGATCACCTTACAAAAGAGGTCAATTTTGGGATCTCATCACAATCACTGCCCATGCTTCTGGTCTTTAAGCTAAGGTGCGAACGCTGCACAGAAGACAAAAAACTCTGGAGTGAGCTTCTGCTTGTTGTATAACCTGCTTACGTCTTCAGCGTGCCCTGTCTTACCTTTTGTTTATACCTTCAGGGTATCTGTGGCTTTTCGGCTCATGAAATTTGCCGGTGGAGCAGTGACATGCTGACACTCAACCAGCATAGAAAATCATCCCAACTAAGCTTTTTTTTCTCTCCTGATGCATTTGACCTTGGAAGTCCTTAATTTGATTACCTGGATGGAGGACTTTGAACAAATCCACTGATACAAAAAATGGATGAGAAGAATTCATCCACCTCCTCTATCAGCCCTACAGCATGTTCAGGGATTTCATATGATTTCTTACAGTAATACTTCTTTAGCACCAAAATCCTCAGAAATCGGTCGGTTGGCTCAAAACAGACCCTTGATGGGACCCAATGCCGGAGTCTCCTGTCCCCACAAGGAGCACGTAGAGTGTCTAAGCCACAGAGTTGGCACCCCCCCAAAAGATGGATCCCAATTGGCACTGGTGGGAACAGAAAAACAAATTTCCTGCATTATAACCAAAACTTAATCAAACTCAATCTAATGAGTCATGCAAGGCAGGAGGACACAGCATCCAAAGCTTGACTCAAGACACAGGTTGGACACCCAATGGACTGGGTTTCTTTCCTCAGATTCCTCAAGTCATTCATAGTCTCAACAGCCAGATCTCTTGATTACCTCACCTCCTCTGGGTTCACTGCCCCACTCTGGTCCAGTGCACATGGAGGTGCCTCGCACTGGGGGCATTACACTGGAGATGATGGATGAGCCCAGCAGCCAGAAGCCAAGCTCTTCTGTTCTAGTCATTCAAAGAGCCGGACGCCCGGCGGCGTCCCTCAGTAGCGGCTGCCTTTGGTTTCTGCCATCGAAGGCTTTACAGTAACAGAAGCAGACAAACCTAATTGACTCCCTAGAGTCGCGGATGGAAACATTTATTAGCATAGAGTTTCCTGTGATAGCTGGCGTACAGGAAGCAGGCTTCCCATTTTCAGGGAGGGTGAAGCATCTGAAAGCGACACTGCAGCCTCATTTACCGTTTTCTTTATGCTCGTGTGTGACAGGGATGCAGCTTAACAGCCCTGTGATGCCGACAAACAGCCAGGATTGTGCATCCTGATAAATTACTACCAGAAAAAGCAGAGAAAGCCGTCGAAACAGGGATCCATTTCCATGAGATCCCTCTATTTCCCGTGCGTTGGTACAGTAATGGAATCGTGACCTGGCGTGACTGCAAAAGCACTTAATTGGGGTCCTGCTTCACGTTTGGAGGCCAACCAAGAGCTGCCTTTCCAGACCAAGCCAATCATATCTGCACGCTTATGGCATTTGCGTTTCATTACTTCTGCCCAAATTCAATAATGTCGGGTTCAGTTGTTTATTGGGATCACCGAGGCACGAATCTGCACTGAATAATGCTTCCTTTTCTGTGATTGGTTTTCATGTATGTCACAGTCAGTCTGGTCATGACACTTTCATACTGAGTATTTTGTATCCTGTACCCTCGTACAAGATGAATTCGTAACCAGAAAGCCTAATCCTCTGTTTTTATATAATTCCTATAATGTCAGACTTCTGCTTTAAGAGGGCAAATACATCAGTGGAGGGCAGTCAGGGATAAGTTCAGTAATTGCCATGTTCCTATAATTCTCAGGCTTATACAACAAGCAGAAGCTCACTCCAGAGTTTATATTTTGTCTTCTGTGCAGCGTTCGCACCTTAGCTTGAAGACCACAAGCATGGGCAGTGATTGAGATGGGATCCCAAAATTGACTTCTTTTGTAAGGTGATCTCCCGTGGGTTTTCTCATCAGTATTGTCTAAAGATATGTTTCACGTTGATCTGGTGAAAATGTATAGATGCGTTAGAAGCCAGTGTTCCTGTAAATCAGGGGTCTCCATCTTTGGTTCAGGAGAGCTACTGTCTAGTAGAGTTTCTATCCTACCTGGCTTCTAATGAGCCACACCCGTTCTCAGGTAAATACCAGGAGCAGGTGTGACTCACCAGAAGCCAGGTAGGATAGAAAACCTACTGGATAGTAGCTCTCCAGGACCGGAGTTGAAGACCCCTGTTGTAGATTAACATGCCGGAGCAACTTTTTTAGTTCAGCTGCCCAGTGAAAAAGTGTAAGAGTGCAGCTCGTTGCGGTCAGAGTCGGGCAGCTGGCGGCTGATAAGATGCTGAACTCCAGTCATCCAGGCTGACTCACTTCGGGATGCAGGATCCAGGCGACACCTTGCACCAAAAAAGACAAACAGCCACAGGCTCGGCCGCTACGCAGTATCACCTCACCACCATTTGTTGTGGTGTGAACAGCTGGTGGCCAACCAAGATGTTTCTGTGTGAAACGCCAGCACATAAGGAATGTGAGGGGAAGGGAGAGGGCGTGGGTGCACGCCACAGCTGGTCACAAAAAAGGGAACCGCATCTCCAGCTCCGTGGTTTAGAAAACCCAGTACATATTAACCGTTGGCCAGGCGAGTGTTAGTTATGCAGAGCACTGTAATCATTGACACAGTAAACAGATGTTTAATCTTAGGAGGCAACAAATTTGGCTCATATTTAATATCAAACCAGCTCATCGCTGGCAAAATCTACAATTATAAAAAAATAATTAAAATAGCAGGATTATGCCTAATGATTCTGTGCCTGTTTTCTGGATTATATGTGTGTATCTTAGTTTATACTGATGTTTACCTTTATTTCTGCTCGTGTTTATCAATTTTACTGGTTGTGCTGCTCCGCAAGATAATATTTACATTCAACGACAAGTTTAATGTGACACAGAACTGGCACATAGTCCAATAATAGTTTACCATGTGGTACCTCTAGAGAAACCCAGCACTGAAAGATTTATGCATTCTAACCAGCGGAAGGTTCCAGAAATTTCCATACGAGTGAAGAAGGGGACATACAGCTGTTGGATTTCAGACCGGAGACCATGCGGAAATACGGACAACATGTGCGTCTGAGTGAAGGAAATTTGTACCCGTAACCCAGAGAAACACCACTGAAATTGACAGAGAGACAGAATGCTGATGTGATTCAGAGAGACGTGAGGATGAGAAACAAATAGGACTGACAGTCAGCTCTATGGTGGTGCATCTACTGCAGGCATGAATCAGGACGTCAGCTGAATGCTAACGCTAAGGATGCGCCGAGAGGAGGAGGCGGGGACTGCCCAAGATGCATTTTGTAAACTTTCTGACAGCTTGGCTTTATTCGTACTGTTTCCACTTCAAAGCCACTTTCCTGGGGTGTCCTGGGTTAGGAAGAGGGTGTCTAACAGGTGGGGAGCAGTGAAGGGATTGAGAAAGGTCAGTGGAAGCCTGGGGGGTTCTTTCTGTCAAAAATATACTCCTCCCCTCAGCAAACCAGCATATCATCTAATGCAGAAGAGGCTAAGAATGTACCTCTCTGACAGCACCATAGACGTCTTGCTGAGTGCTGCATATTGTGAGAATAAAATAATTCAATACAATCTAATGGAACAAAAAACACAAGCAATGCCAATGCATGGGTATTTGTGCTTTCACGTAACTGCAGCAATGTTAGTTGACTAGCTAAGCACTTCCTTATGTAGTACGTAGTTCAATAAAACTGTAAATCTCAGACCTTGCACAATATATGTAAGTGGTTCCCTGATGAAGTCTATCGAGCGATAAAACAATTTATGCGCAATTGGTGATGCCCTTCATTCTCATTGTTAGTTGCTGCCATCTGGTGGAGTTGTAATTTCAAAACGCTTTTCCCACTGTTCTTTTTGACCCGAATGGAGACCCATAAATTGTATCCGATAGTTGTTAGCAACGGTCTCGTTGCGTAGCTAACGTTATCAAGTACGATTTCAGCATTTGTTTATATCCTATCAGTAGGTTGATTATTGTAGCTGTAACACTTATAAATGCTGCAACGCCAAAATGGCGACCAGTAACCCATCTGTGTTTCTTCTGATGATAAACGGGCAAATAGAAGGCGCAGATGTAAGTAGCCAACTCTTCCTAGTTAACTATAAGATTTTCATCAACTCAGAATTATTCGATTATTTCGACCCGTTGTACAGATTAAAGCGCAGACTGACAAATTCGTTTCGCATCAGAGTCACGACGTCTATCTATTGGAAGAAAAGTTAACTAGTTTTGTTCGCTGCACTTCTGCGTAATCCTGGTCATTTTGCTTAGCAGATCAAACCTCATGCAAACTATTTTAATTAGTAAATATTTGTAAATGTTTTTCACATTTTAGTTTCCCGAATATGACGAGCTTTATTGCAAGTACTGTTTCGTGTACGGACACGATTGGGCACCCACGTCGGTGAGTGATTGACTGCAACGCCAGACCGTCTTCTACTCCCATGTGCTGATCCCCGAAGCCTCCCTCCTGATTTTTTTTTGAATTGTCATTGAAAATGGGAATTTCCATGCCGTGCACCATAAAGGGTCTTATCATGCCCCAACACCGTTCGCTAGCAAGACAGCATTCCCGCTTTTCCGTTGCCATTTACTTCAGCCCTGTACCGCACAGTGCATGTAATGTGTTCCTGTTTGCAGGTAAACCTTGTCATCCTTATCACTCAGCCGTAGGTTTGTTGTTCGTTGTATTTAACCCTATTTATGTCTGGTAGTGAATTTGGGTTTAGTTTGCCTGGTTAAGTTTAATATCTTACCTTTATTTACTCGGAGGGGTTGGAGGAAGGCATATCCCAGATCTCCTCCAGGGGCCGGGACACGCTTAATGGTCTGGTGTGGAACTTCCCCGTGGAGATCACCTTCAAGAGCACCAACCCATTTGGCTGTGAGAGCTCCACTTTCCTGCATGCTGTTCACAAATCGTTTATGAAGAACTTGTTGACTGGAACTAGCACCACTTCTACAGTGTGCCCCAGCCTTGTACTGCCTGGGATAGGCCTCAGGCCCCATCCTGGGGAGGAAAAACCACCGCATGATGGATAAATGCTGACAAGAAAAGTGTTCTCGAAACATCTACGAATTACATGTATTGTTACTGAAACATATCAACAAAAGTTTACTGTTCCCCTGTGAACTCGAACCAGCAGATGATTGTGAGTGTGGTGATGCTGTTCTTGCAGGGCCTCAGATCGTGGTTAGCGTGTACGGCCCTGACACCTTCGGGAACGACGTGGTTCGAGGGTACGGGGCTGTTCACATCCCTGTTACTCCTGGCAAGTAGGTACACCTCCGCAGACCCCTGTAGCTTCCCTCAGACTACCCCATAGCTCAAAGACACTGCCCAGTAACAAAAAACATCCACCACGACTGAAATTTTTGCTTCAGTAAATGTGATTCTGCCTGCAGTTTGGTAATTTTGAAATCACTATTTTCATCAGACACGTGAAAACAATTCCCATGTTTGTTCCAGAATCTACTTCCAGGCTACAAAAATTCACAAGGTAACTAACCTGTATAAATCCTGTTTGAGCTGTTTGAAAATGAATTTTGCTGTGTATGTGTGTATATATACACCAAGGGTGGCCAAGCTTATCCCCAAAATGCCAGTGTGTGCGCAGGTTTTTAGGATAACCCTAAACAGCTGTTCAAACCCTTCAGCCGTCAAATTAGTAATCTAAGTAGGGAGTTTGCAGTGAAAACCTGCACACATTGTGCCTTTTCAGGATAGGATTCCCCACCCTGAAATGCAGTTTTTTTTTAAATACTAAAAACTGCATGCTGATGAGTAGTTTTGCTTCAGTATGGAATTACTTTAGGGCGTCATGTTTTAAGCCAGGGGCTGCAGCCAGCTGAGCAAATGTAAATCTGCACTTTTGTTGACGGCATCAACGTTCCGAGACCTTTCCCCACTCTAGCTTTAAGCTGCACATCACAAGACACTACTTTCCCCCCTCTTCAGCTGGCTAATGGGACGGCGGCCAGAGTTCACAGATCCCAAGGTTATAGCCCAGGGTGAAGGGAGAGAAGGTAGGCATGCTCCTCTTCTTATGCACTGCTCACATACTTTGTTGACAGGCTATGTAGTTGGGCGTGGGACAAAATTCAGTGTGCATAATTATATGCGGTCTAACACACTTCTTATAGGTTAATTGATTTTCGCTGGCCTGCCAATCAGGGGCTCTGAATCCACATTCCTCCCATCACCACCGGTGTCATAATTAATCGGATCCACTCAAAGCATAGCACTTTGCAATGAAAAATTTAACAGGGACTGTTTCAGTGTGACGTGAATGAGGTCATTTACTGCGACAATCTGTTGAATAGATACTTGTCACATTCAATGTGGCGTGTGAATATATAGCTGTAACACTCATTTCATATGAATCATTTTATTCAAATCAACCTCAGGGGTTTGCTTGTTACCATCTATAAAAATCACACCCTCCCAGCTTGCTGCAGGATTGGCATCAGAGCCTATCCTAACAGACCACTGTTGACAGGGGGACACACCCACTGGTCTCTAGTTGGTTTTCAGGTTTCAGGTCAGCCCTGATTTGCTTTCACTTCTTCAATTGGTTTTCCATCCTTGTACCAGTCACTAGGGTGCACTCCCAGGGATCCGTCCACCTCTCCTTCAACATCGTCACGAAGGACATGAAGAAGCTAGGCTATGATGTGGGCCCCACCAGCGATGTATGATGGGGCCCAGAGCCCCATGCTACACCAGCAGCCTACTCATGATCCGGGGGGGGGAGGGGGGGCTGGGTTTGCTGTAGTCATTTTTCAATGACGTCTGTATATTTATAATAAAGTACTATAAGCTACTGGTCCCACATTAGACTCATTACCGCCCAATGAATGTCAGTATCTCCGGCTTGACCTTGGGGGGGGGGGCTCCCCTCACCGGCACCGAGCACCGGTGGCTGTCAAACCTCTGACAGCATTCAGAGAGACTTTAAGCAAAAGCCAGACTGATAGTTTATTTTTACTTCCGCAGCTAGAGGTATTTTAGCATGTCGCTGCTGTTTAGGTGATGTTAAAACATCACATTCTCTACAAACAAACAAACAAACATTAAGAAATAAGATACAGAACAATATGTTACAATAGTACAAATGATAAATTATACAGTTATAATGCCAAACAAGTTGAGCACATTTCCATTACAAGCAGCCTGCTCCCAGTAATATGAGACAGTTTGGTAAATATACAGACAATTACATGGAGAAATAGACTTGTATATGCTCACAATGTTAGTCCTGAACAATAAATGCATGAATACATAGTAACAGAAACCAATGGGAAAACACACAAATGAGATGCGAGCGAGCGACAAATTGACCTAGATATTGTATGTAGTTCATAGACATTGCAAAACATTTGCAACATGTGATAAATGTCAGCTTTTTTTACCTCCAATTTTGCATATTCATATTATACTCATCTGCAGGGATAAGCATTTTTAATATAAAGTTAGAACCTGTTCAGCACGTCAACATCTATCGGATTAAAGTATATAAACATAGCTTAAAGCTGTCTCCCCCTCGCCCCCAAACCCCTTTTGCCTGAGTACGTGTCTTGGTAGGTAAGCTAGCTAAGATCTGAACACACCCACAAATTTGCTACAGAGCTGTACAAAACTGCACTACCATGACAGTTCCAGCAGAGGGTACTAACGGCAAATTAAGTAGAAAAAGGTAAAATCGTCAGTGATCAAGGAAAGAAAAATAAACCAGAGGGCCTACAAGTAAGTAAACAAGTATCTACATATCAGTAAGAAAAGTGAAACATTACATCCTGCTTTGGAATAAAATGCCAGAGATGTGACTTTGGTAAGTGTCTTTTCATAGTGATACGCTGCAGTTTTATTGTGCTTGTAAGTAGCTGTTCGTTTAAGTGAAGCATCACAGCGGGACAAACCGAGCGAATCCTTCGCATGACCCGACGCTCCACAGTTCAGTTTCCCAGGTCTGGTTTTTCCTGTTGATCATCACACCACATCTAACTGCCTAACGAATGAAAAGATAACGCACAGTGGTTTTTTTTTTTTCTTTAAAACATTTGTTCTGTGGTTGAAGGAATCCCCCATTTTCTTGCTAAAACGCCTTTATCGCAAACCTGCCAGACTAAAATAAACGACGTGTAAAAACAAAACCGGTCGATCACATGTCAAACGGAGCCAACTGCTGTTGACTGGGCAAGTCCCTATGTGGTTTGGGAGGAGGGGGGCATTATAAAAATACCCACATACTTCAACATTCAGCATGAATTAACGTCCAAACCACTGGGGGGGGGGGTTCACCCACCTCCTTCACATTTGATCAAGATAAACCCCCCCCCCCAAGTTCCTGTACGTAGTGACTGAATATTCATTTCTGTACACCTGTAATAATGTATATTTAATTAAAATTAAATATATTGATGGAGTTAAAAACTTTAAAATATAAAACATCTGTTTTTGGCAGGGCTGATTTCGGCGGGGGCTGATATACGTGTGCGAAAAATTATGCACGCGGCTGCGTGAAAAGGGTCACAGAGAGACACACACTGGGTATGCTGGGAAAGCTCACCAACCGCCGGACGGCTGATGGAGGCGCAGGGGCAGAGACTCAGGCCCCCACACCCCCAGTCCCTTTATTCCTATCCCCACCCCACCACGGAGTTAAAAAGATGAAAATAAAAAAACAGACAAACAACCCATTTAGAAATATTAACTAACAGATTGCTGGAACATTCTTTTGTAACAGCACAACTAGAGAGAGAGAACGAGAGAGAGAGAAAGGCCTAACTCTAAGCCGAGAATCAGTCAGGTCTATGTTAAAACAGTCTTTTGGAAAACCTTGCAGGGTGAGCTGGACACTCAACGAATTTAAACGACCATTAAACCCGTTAACTAATGTCCAGATTGTTTGGATGGAGGAAAAAGAAAGGCAAAGTTCTGCATGATGCTTCCAAAAGCTTCAATTACACGGTAAGACAGATGCTCGTTGCCTAGGTGACCACCGCTGCCACCCCCCCAGCACTGGCTGGCTTGTTGAGCTAAGGACTAACGGTGAACCAACAAGGGGGGGGGGAGAGAGAGAGAAAAAAAACATTACAAAACTATAGCATGTGCAAAACCCCTGCTCAGAGCATCTCGAAGAATGACGTAAACTGATAGGGTCTCTCTGGCTTGTGTCTACCGATGCACACTGTAAATACACACTCTGCATATGCACTGATGTAGAACATTTAAGTTACTTTGGTTAAAACAAACAAAAAAAAAAAGGTTAGCATTAGTTTATTAGGCTAAAAATAAAAATGAAGCAGAATTACTAAACTTTCAGGCTTTTTCATAAAAGCGATAGAAAGATTTTGCGCGCTTGGTTCCCCCTGTAAATACTATACAGTCTTGCCAAGGAGCTACGGCAGACTTTAAGGGTGACAAGGTATCACACTTATGACACAGCAGAGGAGTGATTTCGGGTGAAGCACGCCAATCTCGGCTGGGTACCTCCGAGGTGAAACGCACATTCTGCTAGGCAGCCACTGCTACCGCGAACAGTATTAAAACAGCACACCTGCCTGAACACACGAAGGACTGTATCGTCTGTGTCTCTGAGGCGGACAGGGGCAGGTGGGGCAGCTCCTCACAACAGGAAGGGGTTGGTGGTCGTGCCGGCCTGGGGGCCCCCCGATGGCGGCAGCCCCGTGCTCAGCAGCGGCTGGGACACGGCCATGGAGGGCTGGACCCCCACGGCCCCGATGGGAAGGACGCGGCCCACGGGTGCCATCGCAGCCATGCCCGCCATGGGCACCATGGCCATGGGGCCCCCGGGAGGCATGGAAGACAGGGACAGTGGGTCGGAGGTCATCTGGGACAGGCCGCCAAAAGCCGGGGCCCCGGGGCCCATCATGGGATTCACTCTCATCTGGTTGAGGGTGGGTGGCTGGGGTTGGTTCACCTGGAAGGGGTTGACTTGCACCGGAGGGGGAGGGGCCGACCCTGCAGGGAGGCAGGACAGATCCAAATCCACCGAGATCGACAACAACACTGAAAAACCAGTTGTTGGACTCATCTGGGAGCATGAGACATACCAGCGGCGAGGAAGGGGTTGGAGGCTGATGCAAGCTGTGGCGGTTTGCTGATCAGCGAGTCCAGGTTCACCAAGGCGGCGTTGGGGCCCAGAAAGGATTCGGGGGTCTTCCTAGAGGCAGAGGTGGCTGCCGGCAGCGGATCAAACAGATCGGGACTGACGGAAGCTATGGGCCGTGATGCGTGGGTGGGACTTCGTGATTCACCTGGAAGTGAGGAGCAGACAGATAGGAAATGAGCAGCAGACGGGCCGCGAGCAGCAGAGAGCAGCAGACGGGACGCGAGCAGCAGAGAGCAGCAGACGGGACGCGAGCAGCAGACGGGACGCGAGCAGCAGAGAGCAGCAGACGGGACGCGAGCAGCAGAGAGCAGCAGACGGGACGCGAGCAGCAGAGAGCAGCAGACGGGACGCGAG
>JAABNX020000052.1:17033769-17054879 GCA_015163995.2 Mormyrus lacerda | reverse complement strand
GAGATTTTTCTTCCGCCAAAAGGACATTTACATAAAGAAATCTGGAAACAGCAAAAATCTCCCGGATTTAAACGACATCAAACTAAGTCTATAACCTCTATATGAAACAGCTGAAGGAATGACCCACTTCATCGTGTTTACAGAAAACAAGGTCTAAGTGTGTTGGCATTTTTAATAGATTTCATCGCTTAACAGTTACAAACCTGACTAAGTGCCAGGAGACTCAGAGCGAACATGCAAATGCAATAGGAAATATCTGAAAGGGTATCAGATGAAGTTATTGGATACGGCATCATCCCACGGTAGTATAGGCAAAGCTGACCAGGTGTGGGTCATAGCAGCTGCCGGCTCCCCAACACACACACACACCTAGGTTGGAGGACGTGACCATCCTATCAAGGCTAAATATAGGACATCAAAGACACAAGAGATGTTTCAGAAACATCCACGGCCCTTGTTTTTAACTCCAAGTCAACAAGTTCATACGGGCGGAGAATTTCGGCACTAGGAGGACAGAAAAATCTCTCCCACGGGTTTCAGACCAACAGCTAAGCATCAACATGAAAAACTGTTTCTGTGATGTAACCCATCATCTGCAAGAAGTGGGTGAACTTCTTATGCATAAACTAATTATAATTTTAAAAAGTCGTCGATCTTTTGATTGCGAGCCTGATCTCAAAATATCAGCAGAGACGTATCCACTGCAAGCACTGACGTGAAAGTCGAAAAACTACAAATGTGTTCAACTAAAATATACTATGCAAGAGTTCCCATCCTAACATCTACAAGCCTAAGCCACTAACCTGCTTCTTCACCAAAGAAAACGGCTAAATTATTGGTTTAGCTAAAACTTATTTATTACAATATTCATTTCAAAATAAACCACCCAGAACTTACAGCCTTTCACACACTTGGTGAGAATGAGATGCAAACCATAACCACAAAGTCACTCTCTTCCTCATTTTTGACTACATTAGACTACATATATAACACTGATCGCACTGATGCAGAAGATGAATGAAAACATGAAAGTATGAACGGCAACAAAATCAGAGCCTGCCAATATGCAGTTTACTGGCCAGGCTGGTTGCACCACATTCATAAAAAAAAAATCAAACCGCACTGAAACACTAAAAGTAAGGTGCAGCAAAACCACACAAGGGTCTTCCTTCTGACAGCCCAAGCATGGGAGCAAATGGACCCAGCACCGAGGACGGCGAGGTGAACAGGACACTGTCTGCTGCCACGCCTCAGCTAGGAACCACCACCTATCCCACTGGGTAAGACTGGCGTCAGGTGTGTCCGACACCCGTCGGCCGGGGCCACCGGCCAGCGGACACTCTGACATTCAAAGCGCCAAAGCACGGTCCGCAAACAAAACCATTCAGGAGCTGTGGGAACGACTTCAAGGGTACGGTCAACCCACATACAGATAAACCACAGCATACATAACAAGGGCCACCTTGCTGGCACCACCGACTAGGGGCGACCCAGCCGGTTTTTTCCACAAAGGTCCGGACTCCCTCGAAATGTGGAGAAGAGGCAAATGAAAAGATCTCCAGCAGGTCTTGCTTTCCAAGACCACGCCAAAGGAGCGGATGCACATGTAATAAAGTGTTAATGTGATTTCGTGTGCGGGGAGTGTAATCTCTCCAGCCCAAACCCAACCCCCACCGGCCGGAAAGTGACAACAAAGAGCCTCACAGTAAATTCAATGAGTGCGGGGCGCATCCAGGAGCGCTCCCCGGGGTACAGTGCAAAGGCACCGGGGCGCCCAGCCGGACCCCAAACCCGAGCGCCGCCTTTCGCTTCATTGTTCTCAGTCCAAGGAGGGTCTCCGTAGAGAAAGCGCCGGGGGGGGGGGGGGTCAAACACTGACGAGACAATGGATGCGGCTCCCCAACCCCACCCGGAACCAGAGAAAGACCGGGTTACGACACGGGGCGAGCAGAGGGAGACCCAGGCCGGTGCGATGGTTGGTGCCGGAGGAGCACGGTGTGGGTACCGGCACTGAAGTTACCCCGAGGTGTAACTTCACAAAAAGGGGTCACGGAGAGGCGACGGAACTCTGGAGTAAAAAAGCGCGGAAAAAAAGTTACGGCCAGTTACTCAAACATCGCCAGTTCTCCACATGGAAGCATTTAAATCAAAAGTTAGCGATTTAAGCCGCTTAGCGTGAAGCGCGGCGGCAGCGTTAGCAGGAAAGCTAACGGGGAGAGAGGCGCTAGCGGCGCGGGGAGAGGCCGAGTCGGGGGGCGCACGGCGCCTTTCGCATCCTGTGGGGCTAAACCACCGACGGCGCCAGGGCTCCGAACGCTGCTCGCCGGCTAGGAGAAGCCTGCCGGGACGGGAAAAAAGTTGGACAGTCGCACTTTTGCCGATAGTTTCGGCGGCCAAGGGGGGGGGGGGGTGAGGCGAGCAATCTGTTGAATACCGCTCCGTACCAACTTGCTAGGTCGCTAACTAATCCGGAGCGGCTTACCGCCGGCACCCGGCTGGCGTTGGTTACTCTCCTCCCCGGGAAGTGGGGGTATCACCAGGCCGCTGGCGCTCTCCCCGTTCCCCGCAGAGGTGGCCGAAATAGCCGGTACTTCCCGGTAAGGAAGCGCCGGGGCGGACGAGTCCTCCCCCCCAAAACCCCCCCCAGTAGAAAATGAATAACTTACCAGTGCGCTCCACTCGAGGCGGGGGCACTCCTCACTGCTGAAATACGAGCCATAACTTTTGGCTTTAGCTTGCAATGCAACTACAGAAAATAACGCGGGTGAACTTGAAGGTGTGGGTCTTGTTTCAGGGGCTTCAGGTGTGAAAGTGAGAGCAGCGTGTCGCAAGCCGACGCAGCCGACCGAGCTTCCCCGCACGTCTCCCTGATCCTCCGCACACTCCTCGGTGTGACACCCACACAATCCAACATGGCGCACCGACGGACGCTCTTTCGGGGAGGGGCTGGCGGCCAAGGGTGTGATCAATCCACTGCCTTGCCGAGCGAATAACAACAGTAATAATAAATCTATGATCGTAATTATTTCACTGTATATCCCTTTAAAACGCCGCTGGATGAGCAGCCCAGCCTGCGACTTCGACCCTCCCCACCCCACGAGTTTGTAAAACGCACAGAAATAGGAGAACGCCACGTTTTTCAGTGCCAGCCAAAAAGAATCCTGTCCCAAATGTACAGCTCCTCGAAAGATCTGGAGACTACAGGGATTTTTTCAAATTACAGAAAAAAATACGTAATGTCTTTCTTGCATGCGACAGAATACAGTGGCGCCCATTTTCAATACAAATGATTGAGTTGACATATTATACCCATATTACATACAACTTCCATTCTTTGTGTGAAATGATCCAACACCAAGTCGCAGGAATATTACTTATTCGCTCCTCCCCTAAGCTCTCTCACCTGTTATGCTCTAAGTTGACATAAAATTATTATATTTTAAATTTCCAACTGAAATAAATATTAACATCTATTAACAACATATCAATGATCCGGTACCCGCTGTGAGTTTGCAATACTTATGGGAAATACTCATAATTTCGCCACATCAGAGGGTGTCACTGGGGGGGTTACACAATATCCGTTGTGTCCCAATGCGAGCCACTCGATCGGAGTCCACTTATACATTCATTTCTATTTCCACGGTGCAAACACGCCCTTTGAAGGCATACGCTACAGTCACTGTTACGTGAAACATTCTTTTGTACAATACAATAAACAAAGTTTCTAACTGGGTGTGAACGAAGGTCCAAAAATAACTTCCGGGGGGAAAAGTATTTGCAATATTGACAATTTAGTATTAAAGCTCAACCGTTTTGAAACGGTAACTCATTAATTATTTGAATGTGCCATATTTTATTAAACAATGAATAAGACACAAAATGACGTAATACGTCATAAATGAGATAAATAAGGAATTTAAACATACTCACGAAGGAGTGCTCAGGGAGTGTGTTAGCAAGCTATGGATTAGCTAAATAAAGATTAATGCAAGCTGATTTACGCGTGTGTACTTACTACCCTCTAATGTTAATTTTGCACCACAGTCGTAGGCGTAAAGTACTTCAGATCTATCATTTACTGAAATGAGATTGCAATAATTTTGTTATAGTTTTCTTATCTGACGACGGTCAGTGTTTAATCCTATTCGGGTGGAGTCTCTCAATACAAGAGGCAATATTTAAAAGACCTTTTAAATGCCTACCTTTAGGGGGCAGCCTTGTGTATAGTTTAGGTAGTAATCCATCCATCTTCCAGCTGCTTCTCCTAGTCAAAATTGTGGTGGGTCCTGCAGCGGACAGGGCATAAGGCTGCGATACACCCTAGACGAGATACCATCCGTCACAGGCCATATACTTGCAATCATACGTGAAGGACAAATGGTGTAATAAAAATTATGATTTCAGCAAAACTGTATTTTATAGTGTATCATGGGCGCAAGAAGACACCCGAAATCCAACAAATAAAAATATAATACTGACATAGTCATGATAAATAAATACATTTATTTTGGATAATTATATACACAACAGGATTGCAAAAAAGTACTGCTAATATATATCTACTTTTCTATAATTGTTGGGAAGTTGACTGAACTCTTCTGTAACATCATTTAAAGCAGTGATCATACATGCATTCATAATGCATTCAGATGGATTATACATGGCTTATAGGCCTACAATACATTATATATGGCTTTGTAATGCACTATCAAGGTATCTATAGTGCATTATACATGAGAGCTTCATATAGTGTTCATAATGCATAATAAACATGGCTATAATGTGTAATGCCTGTTCTTAAATAGTTATAGCCATGTTTATAATACTTTATGAATGCATTATAATGTATTATGAAAGTATCCATAATGAATTATGATTATTGCTTTAAGTAAAGTGTTACAAACTCTTCCTCTAATAATAGCGTTAAAAAAGCAAAATCGGAAATACCAAACTGATTAGACAAACAATATAAAAACACAAAGCACTTGTATTTAAATTATTAAGCCTTGCAAACAGCTGTAATTATGAAGAAGCTACAGTAAGAACTAAATAGATAATAATTAAGTTAAAATGTATTTGACTGTACAGGGGCATTGCAGAGGGCAAATCGGGCCCAGTAATGTTGTCATGGTAACCCTCGCAATAATAATTACGAGATTTATTTATATATTTAAAGGCTTAAATTTACATGCTCTGGGTATGAGATTCCAAAGGTGGAAATATGGGTAACCTGGCTATGGTTGCGATGTCAGCTGTGAAGGTTACCTAGCAAGCCCTCCCTGGAGAAGAGATATACATTGAGCTGACGATAGTTCCTACTCTTGAGACACTTCAAGGAATAGTCAGGTGGCTGCTTCTGATTGGCTGATGCATTCTGGGGTCTGAGTGACATGTCGCAGTCCTCTATCCCCGAGGCACATGGGTACACAATGGAGGACTTATTGTTCTGTCATATTTCCTTCCAATTTACTACATAAACGGCAATATGCAATTATTTACTTCCTAGCATTCACTGTATTGTAAGAATTATTACTAGCTTCCAGCCTTTTTTTGTTGTTTAAAAATGAGGGGGTGGCCTCGTGACTAGTGAATGCAAATAATTGTACAAGAAGCATTATAAATTCCAGAATAATCAAATACAGTTGCAGGAAAACATACGTGGAACCCAAGAAAAACATCAACCTAATCAAAGAACTATATCAAAAGAACCACAAAAAGGCACCACTGGGAACCAAACCGGAAGACTCACAGTCCTGCCTGATTCATTTTCAAGGAAATTTCCTGATATTTCAAACGCCCTGATAAGCAGAACAGCAGCTGTGCGATGTGAAATATGCAAAGACACTTCCTGCTAACTCTTACATCTGAAATGAACTGAAATAGGCACGACCAACATGAGTCTCACTCCGTTTGCAGTATCCCAGGAAAGAGTTATGCGGCCACACACCAGAGACTGCTGATTGGCCCATTTTTCTGACATACAGGCAGCAGTGCCAGCCCTACTCTTTGCAAACATGGCTTCATGGGAAAAAATGCAAGTCCACAGCTATTCATTGGATTTTGTAAAACAGTCAATATAAGTTACAGCTTGCAATGTAATTTCCTCTATCGGCATGTGAGCATCCTCATGTTACTCAAATACTCGTGTTACTGTTGTTCAAAAACCCTGCTTTCACCTGCCTGCTAGGTCCCTAACCACGCTGAGGACTTGGCCTGAGCGTCTGACCAACTACCAGGCCACTTGAAATGCTTAAGCGTTTGGCCGCACAAGAATTTATTTGCTCAGCCTGGCAGGAAGTGTTCAGGAACGTTTGACCCAATGTCCATTGCTCTGTATTGTCTGCCTATTCACAAGGGGGGTGCCCTTGAGTGACTGGGGCTGTAGATAAGTTGAAACATAATTTGATAGGCCTGGGTTGGGGGTCCAATATTGCTGTGTTCAAGCCTGAGCACCACAAACGTATGTTAAAGTGCAGCAGTAAGACAGACATCAGGGGCGCCGCTAAGGGGGGGAAAATTGGGACAATTCCAAGGGCCCACACCCTTTAGGTTCCCCCAGAGATCTGCTTTATTAATAATAACACTGGTAGGGGGGCCCAACCTCATATTTTATCATAGGGCCCAAAATTGCTAGCGGGCCCCTGACAGACAGACTGTGGAAAACACTAGGATCAGACTCAGAGGACCTGTTTTTTTCGAAACTACAGAATGTGCTGTAATTTCTTAAGCAGTAATAAAGAAGCCTGTTATGGTGCTATATAGATGAACGTTTACTAGTTTCTATGACGTGAGCGTTACAACAGCTGCGATAAAATGTAATACACAAGTTGCCCAGCAGGTGGCAGCAAGACACATCGTTATCAAGGCATGAGGTTACTGATAGATGTGACCATCAAAACCCCAGCATGCAAGACCAAGTGAATCATTAGCCAAATTAATGTATGTGAGAAAAGGCAGGCGCATGGATTTATGGTCCATAAATGATTGGCTTTCCAGGTCTTTCCAGGTATCTGCTCTTAATATTTATAAACATTTTATTTAACAATCTACTCATTCGATTGAGCAAATCTTTTAAATACATGTCAACAAATTATAAGATATACCTCAAGAAAATTAACTGCAAGATTTATTGACGAAACAACGCAAAATTAAAGAAATAAGATTCAGGATGGCCTCTCCTTGGATTGCCACCTTATCATGGTGGAGGGGTTTGCCTCAGTGACCCTGGGGGCTGTGTTGTCGGGGGCAATAGCCCCTGGTAGGGTCTCCTAAGGCAAAAAGGTCCCAGGGGAGGGACCAGACAAAGAGCCATCCAAAAGAACCCTATGATGAGGTTTTATAGCAAAAAAACTGGGGCCCCACCCTGGAGACACGCCTGGGGGAGGGGCCTTAGCCCAAAAGAGGCAGGCGGGACTGTCCCCAGGTGGGCCCACCACCTACAAGGGAATGTCAGGGGTTTGGTGCTTTGTGGATCGGGTGGCGGCCAAGGGAGGCCCTGGCGGTCCGATCCCCAGCTGACAAAACTGGCTTTCGGGACATGGAATGTCACCTCTCTGGTGGGGAAGGAGCCTGAGCTTGTGTGTGAGGTTGAGAGGTACCGATTAGATATAGTCAGGCAAACCTCAACGCATAGCTTGGGTTCTGGAACCAATCTCCTGGAGAGGGGTTGGACGTTCTTCTCTTCTGGAGTTGCGGCGGGTGAGAGATGCCAGGTTGGGGTGGGGCTACTGGTGGCCCCACAGCTTGGTGCATTAACAACGTCTACCCCGGTCGGGATAGGTCTCTGATTGTCATCTGCGCTTATGCGCCGAATGTCGGTTCAGAATACCCGGCTTTCTTGGATTGCCTTAGTGGTATGCTGGTTGGTGTGCCACGAAGGGATTCCATTGTTCTGCTGGGGGACTTCAACGCTCACGTAGGCAATGACAGTGTGACCTGGAAGGGGGTGATTGGGAGGAATGGCCTCCCTGATCTGAACCCGAGAGGTGTTTTGTTATTGGACTTCTGTGCTTGCCCATCACTAGGGCTGAGGTGGCCAGGGTGGTTAAAGAGCCGGGCCCCGGAGGTGGGCGAGATCCGCCCAGAGGACCTAAAGGCTCTGGATGTTGTGGGGCTGTCGTGGCTGACACGCCTTTTCAACAGCACGTGGAGGTCAGGGACAGTGCCACTGGATTGGCAGACTGGGGTGGTGGTCCCCTTATTTAAGAAAGGGGACCAGAGGGTGTGTTCCAACCAGGGCCGTTTGAAGGAATTTGGGGGCCCCAAGCAAAATGGACATGGAGGGCGCTCACACAGTTTGTCGCTGCATTTTATTCTTAACCAGTCGTTGTCTTGGGGCTCCAGGCCAGCTCGGGGCCCCAAGCAATTGCTTGGTTTGCCTGCCTTGTCGCGACGGGCCTGGTTCCAACTACAGGGTGATCACACTTCTCAGCCTACCTGGGAAAGTCTATTCGGGGTACTGGAGAGGAGGGTGAGATCGATAGTCGAATCTTGGATTCAGGAGGAAAAATGTGGTTTTCGTTCTGGCCGCTGAACGCTGGTCCAGCTTTATACCCTTGCAAGGGTACTGGAGGGGGCCTGGAAGTTTGCCTATCCAGTCTACATGTATTTCGTGGATTTGGAAAAGGCTTACCACCTTTTGTCATCGGAGACCATGGTTCTCAGCCAGAAACGAGTGGATTGCCCTCTTCAGGTCAGGGAAGGGGTACTGCCTCAAGTTGAGGAGTTCAAGTATCTCAGGGTGTTGTTCACGAGTGAGGGTAGGCGAGATCGGGAGCTGGACAGTCAAATCGGAACGGTGTCTACAGTTTTGCAGGCGCTTAACCGGTTCGTCGTGGCTAAGAAAGAACTGAGCCGGAAAGCAAAGCTCTCGATCTATTGGTTCATCTTCGTCCCGACCCTCACCTATGGTCATGGGTCATGGGTAATGGCCGAAAGAATGAGATTGCGAATGCAGGCAGCCGAAATGAGGTTTCTCCGCAGGGTGTCTGGGCTCTCCCTTAGGGATAGGGTGAGAAGTTTGGATATCCGGGAGGGTCTCAGAGTAGAAGGGAGGAGGCCCCAGGGCAGACCCAGGACTCGCTGGAGGGATTATATCTCTCGGCTGGCCTGGAAACGCCTCTGCGTCCTCCCTGAGGAGCTGGAAGAGGTAGCTGGGGAGAGGGAGGTCTGGGTATCTCTCCTGAAGCTGCCACCCCTGTGACCCAAACCCCGGACAAGCGGTAGGTAATGGATGGATGGATGGTTGGTTCAGGATGGTGCTCTTTGGTTATGGAGTTTCATACCATCCTGTCTTAATTCTAATTAGTCAGGGAATCTAACTATGTCCTCCACCCTCTTGCTCCTTCCAGAAGACAGTTTAAAAACGAATATATATACTTTAGTGGTTATGAAGGCGTGTACCTGGAATTTATGCTATACCTTAATTATTTCAGAGGGAATTATCTGGTCACCTTTTGGGTAAAGTGAAGATCTCTCACTAATCAACAATTATCCTCACACTTGCAGAATTGCCCTGTTTTTCTTGTTGTAGATAGCTAGTATATATTTCACATCAAAATAACAGTTTATATAATACATGAGGTAAATTAACAGACTATGTAAATGATATTAAAATTTTAATGTGTATTAAGATATATTTAGCACGGCAATAAGTGCTATTTTGATACTTGATATATAAATCAAAAGCGTACTTCCTGTAATAGGACTCAAGTTCACCGTAATATATACTGCAGTATTTGTCAACTCAATCTTTAAGAGGACCCTAAGAATTTTGCTCCCTCCCAGTCCACCACGACTGAACTAATCTATCAAGCAATCAAAAATACCTGATGCAGTTTTGTTGGGATTTGGGAGGCAACAAAAATGTGCACTGCCGAGAAACACCCCACATAGCAAGTGATTCTGGGATAAATGTAGTTTACGGATCAGCGGCAATTTCTGCACAGCATTTCGCCCAGACCCGGTGTTCCGGGCAATTCAGTTTCCCCTGTCGCGCGCTGATTTGTACGCGGTTCGCTGTTGTTTTCGTGTCTTTTTACAAAGCTCTTGAGGTAGACAAGCCATATATTTTAAAACATCACATGCCTTTTCGATGTTTTTTGTTTTTTACAGATAATAAATATAAGTATTTAATTCTCTGGATAGAGATATTTCTTGATGAGAACGGTATAGAATTGCTTACAAGTCTATATTATGCGTGACGATCTACTGTATTCACATGTAATAATGTACATGAGTGATTGGCAGACATCTCACATATTTGCCTAATTATTAGGAGAAACATTAAATCCAGTATATTTGGATCCCACTTGTTAAATCAGGTACACAGCAAGTCTGGGCTTCGGTACTAATAACAATACTGTATTCACATGTAATAATGTGCCTGAGTGATTTTCAGACATTTCACATACCTCTTTGCTTTAATATCAGGGGAAACATTATTTCCTGATACACAGGGGATACAGGGAAACCGAATTGCCCGGAACACCTGTTCAGACGTCTTGCTATATTGGACTGTTATACTGGATAAGCGATTATGGATGGATAATGTCGTATCACAGGTTTTCATTTTGACAGTACGTTCATATTAAGTCATTTTCACCAAATTAGAGTTTTCTGCAGCTCAACGGATGGAGCTTATTAAGAAAGTTGTTTGGCCCGTTATTTTCTGCTCTTTGTTGCCTGCTGCTGTATCTCAAGGAAATTTAAAGAAACAAAAATTAGATGATCAGCCAAAAAGAGATAATTTTAAAACGGCATGTGATTAAACTCAACTACGAGTTGAAAATTCTCGATCTGCTTTGTCGGTCATGTTACTGTACAGACTGTAATACACACATCACCCACCAGAGGGAAACAAAACACACCATTACTGAAGCGATGAGTCACTGGTGTGTGAAAACCCTGGCAGAGTTAACGATCATTTTGTAGTGAGCCTTCAGGTCTCCAAGATCAAAATCAAAACGCGTTATGCATTGTGTCTGATCCCCTGCCACAGCAAGCCAGCCTTAGAATTATGCTTCAAATTGCTAATAATCCCCGGAGCAGTACATATTTAGTTCTCTCCTTGAATTTTGATTTTTTTTTTCATACCTCATAATAATAGCTAGGTAGTTTTTTTCTATTCATAATTCCCAAGAACATCCAAGCAGTCCAAGCAATTTCTCGTCTCAGCTTGCCTTTAAAAATAGCCAAAAGGCTGGTTAGTTTTCCATCTTACTTGAAGAGCGCAGAACCCAACCAAATGGACCCCTGCCAAGCCTATCCCAACTGAACATTGCTCTTCTACTACACCTACAGAGGAAAGAAACAGGCGGGAATGCCTGCAGTTTCTGCAGGGACCTTCTAATTCCCAGAATTCAGTTTCAAGAATCATGCATGTATGACTGATCAGTTGATACCAGCTTCATGAGAATCAGTCTTGCAGATAGTTTTTCCTGTCATGAGTTCCTTGTATTTATGAGCATAAAGAAAACATATTATTTGTGTTTACATTTTTGTCCCATAACTTTTTTTCTGCCCTTTTTACGTAAGCCTGCAGATCTCCCTGCAAAACAAATTATATTGTTTCTTAATCTCCTTGCCTAATCTTCTAGTCCTCAAAGATCAGCCAAGCATGTCTACTGTCTGCACTTCACTGTCAACTGTTTTGACTCCCTTGACCCACAGAAATACCTGTCTTTAGTCTACAAAATTACATCAACTGAAAGCTTTGTGTGAAGCAGAGGGTGGCTTCTTAAGAGAAATCTCATAGATTAAGCAGTACTTTAATGCATGGGAAGATTCCAGAAGGAACTCCACATAGCTGAACCCACCACCTTGAGGAACAAGGATCCAGATGGCAAACCCTCTGAAATGATACATGGAAAACAGACAGGTAATTGTTTCACTGTTAGTGTTTCTAGGTGACAAATACCTTCAATGTCTGCAATGATAGACTTGCTAAATGCAGGTGTGTTGAAAACTTACAGCCCATGATTTTCTGAGAGGGGCTGAACCGGGCAGTAATTTATCCGGGAGGAACTCTTTGATACTCTACAAAACCAGCGGCATCACCGAACAAGTTCTGTTGTGGCAAGAAACAGATTGGGGTGGGACTGGTGCAGGAAAGATGGTTTCAGATGGCTGAGGAGAAACTGTGACATTGGGGCACTGCAGATTCAGAGCTTACTGTGGGACTATGTCGCGCTGCGGAACAGTAACCTTAATATGAAAAACTTTAGTAGATATCCCTCAGTATAAATTGTGCAAAATGCTGTAAAATATTTGATTTCAAGCTGCCTGAACCTGCCTGATGATTTACAAGATCAGACTCTGCAGGTAGTGTTTCTGAAAATGACTAAGATGCAAGTGCTAAGCCAAAGCCTGTAATTAACTCATGATTAACTCACAAAACTACCACCACATTTTCTTGTTGTTCACCCATGTAAATCATCACAAAGCCAAATAACTGTATATCTTCAGCTTTTATACACGATATGTCAGTCGGTGCAAGTCAGTCCCTGTCCTGTGCGTAATGTTCCCGTTTAGCCAGCAGGTATTGCTGTCTATCCTGTTCCCTCCTCTGTCCTCTAGCCCCTTAGCCCTAGTGCTTTTAATCCGAGTGCTTTAATCCTAGTGTTTTGCAGTGTTTTTTAGTTTTCAGTTTGTGCTCTGTCTCCCAGTTTCCATGTTCATGTACTGTTATTGATTTCACCGGTTGCTTATTGTTCCTGTGCTTGCCTTCCTTTGTTAATTTGATTATGATTTACACCTGTTCCTTGTTTGCCACAGTGTTCTATGTGTATTTAAATACCTGCCCTCACTGTCTTTGTCAGTCAGTCATTTTGATAGTTACCGCGTGTTTGTTGCTCTGTTTTATTGGTTACTTCTGTTCCCTTGTTATGTGACTTCATGCTTCTTGTATTCGGACCCCTCGCGGCCCTTTATTTCTCGTCTTCCCCAGTGTTCTTGGTTTCCTTAATAAACCCCTTTTGTCTTGCAGCAGTCAGTGCCTTTTCCTGCCTGCACCATGACACGCCGTAACGTGACATGACTGTGGGCCCATAGGCCTGAAACTGCTCTCTGAGTAGCTGCATGAAAAAGTAAAGAAGCTGGTCCCAGACAAAGTGGCTTTTCGGAACGGGGTACAAAACATTGCCAAAAAAAAATAGGTGACATCCCTGAATTTGATTACAAAATAATTGCAGAAATGTTCTGTTTCGATGGCAGTAAAAACCCTTAATTTGTGTCTTTGCAGTTATAGTTATGTACCTAATTACTGAAGATGAGAGAACAGATAGTTTTAAAGAGATGTTGCAGACCATACCGCCTGCAGATATCTTGCCACCTTGGACTACACCCTGTTATTATCACGCAATGGTATGAACCCTCTTTCACTTCAATAAATCGATCACATTTCCTTTGTTGTCTGAGCTGCCGAAGCTGAAAACATTCTTCGTGTTTACGCCACACGCCTGTATCAATGGATCTATCCCGCCTTCAGCGCCGCTGGGTGCAAACTGAGTGACTCAGCTGCAAGGTATGTCCGCAAAACCAGATCGCGGGCAACAGGAATTCTGACTTCTTTTACATTCATTATTAAAGCAGCTTGTCTGGTTGTCTCATTTTTCTGTTTACCCTTTAAAAACATTTAATTTCTGTAAGACAGGTTTGACTTCCCCAATCGGCTGTTTGTGCATATAGAGCATCATTGTCAAACAAGCGGTCGGCAAAGAGGAACACTTCCATTCTGGTTCTAGAATGTCTAAGGGACCTTCCCAGCATTCCATACAGCCCTGGTCAATATGGTCAATATGAATCAAATTATGGAAAACGTAGCCAGTAAAACCAACATTACTGTCACTGTACAGGGCAGCAAAATGTCATTTTGCAGAACAACCAGCTGGCAGTTCAGCATATATAACATACAAAGATAAGGACAATATATATAGAAGCTCACATGTATCAACATAAAAACACACAAGATACAAAGTACTAGACCAGACATATATGTACAGTATTGGTGTAACAGTTTTAATTGTGACAACTGTGATTAATAGTCATTTTAAGGAATCATGTTACATTACCAAGGATCAAGTAGGATCACCGACCGCCAGCTCAGCCCTGAGATGGTCAGCCACGCCTTAGCTTTGCTCAGTGGGCGGAGTCTCCCTCAGGGCCTTCTCCTTTCCCTCTGATTCCACCTCAGGCTGTGAAGATGATGCTCAGGGCAGGAACCAGCTGAGTGACCTTCCAGCACTGCGGTCAAAACCTTCAGGGTATCACACGCACTGTCAGAAAAAAGAGCACCGATTTGTACCTTTGCTTATCGCTGGGGTTGTACACTCAATGGTCTGCCAATTGTACCCTAGTTGTAGGTAAATGTACCCTTTAGGGTAATTTAAGGTACTGAAATGGACTCTGAGTAACATTATCAAGGTACAAACAACATTAATGAACCCCACTGATACAAAAATGTTTCTTATAATTCATTTTAAAAGGTACAATTACCTGCAGCTAAGGGTACAATTGGCAGACCTTGAAGGTATAGCCCCAGTGATAAGTAATTGTACCCTCAAAGGTACAAACCCCCCCCCGATCAATACACCTTTACGTTATCTTTAATTTCGCTGACACTTTAGTCCAAAGCAAAATAGAAGTGAGGCAAATAGCAAATAGAAATATACAGCTGAGTATATTTGAGGAGTCGACTGGGCGCAAGTGCGGCTCGGCTGAGCTTCCGGTGAAGGTCCAGGAATGAGCAGAAGCAGAAACAAGGAAAGAATCTAATAATACCATATAATCAGTGCTTGAAGTGGGTCGGTACTCACTGGTATGCAGTACCAGCGCCTCCTTGTTTTTCTCTTATTATCTGATTGTACTGAATAACAAGGTGAGTATCGACACCTGGTACTGAATAACAAGGTGAGTACTGGCACCTGTTTTCCCCACTTTAAGCACTGTACAGATATTTGTTATAAATAAATGCACATAAATGAATTTAAATAGTGTGTTGTCATTTATTTTCATTAAAATCAGTGCCGCCCTTGCCTTTTCATAAATCACTAGCAACGTTCCAAGCATCGCTCAATTTCCACCTGGAAAATCATGGACTGAAGCATAGCTGGGAAAGGGTTAAAAAAGGAGTCAGGAGGTGAGTCAGATGGGCCGTCAGAATGCAGAGAAAACGACACGCAAAACAGTTCAAGGAGACTCCGTGTGTCACCGCATGTCACCGTGTGTCAACACATGACCTGCCCCTCAGCCCCTGGCCGCTTTGCAACGATGACAGTGTCCATGGGACAAATTGTCCAGTTTGCCTAATGACGCCTGATGACTGGCATCAGGAACAAAGAGCTGGCTGCTGATTTGGAAAAAAAAAAACCAAAACAACACACAAAGGAACCTGACAAGTGAACAAACCTTTAGAGAAAATGAGGACAGCATTAGCACAGCTGCAGATTTCAACAATAAAGATTCCCTTTCAATCTGAGAGTTGGGGGTGGGCTGTGTTTATTTTAACATCTGTCTGATATATTCTTGAATTTTCAAAACTTGGGCGGGGGGGGTGGTTCTTGGTGCTGTATAAGGACAACAGCATTAAGACACTGGATTCTTATATATATTGATGTAAAAGTCAGTTACCACCTGTATATAGTAGCAAGTAATACCCTGCAGATTTCATACACAATGAGCCATATGACCTGCATCATGAGAAATCTTAATACCAGTTAAATATTTTGCTTCTATTTCACGGCATTCTATTCCAGAGGCCCAGTTAGGAACAGCAGCGCCTTTATCACCCCGTAGCTCTGGCCAAGCAGATCCAGAGCGTACTGCACAGAGACACCCTGAAGCTTGACTTGCAGGCACTTGTGAAACCTCCCCCGTGTGTCAGGAGCCTCCTAAACGTCAAGGAGCCGACCGCCCTCGTCACGAACGATTTTTCACTTTGTCAAAATGATGAACATGTATGCATATCCTTTGTCACCACTCCTAAAGGACACGGTATTTAAAATGACAGCCATAAAAAGTGACAGTCAACCATGACCTACGAAGGAGTGTATGGATTTTATTAGTTTGGTGACAGATTTGAATGTGAGGTTTCTCTTCTTTCTAAAGCGCTTGATTCTTATAAAGATGATTCAGAAATGAAATCGTTAATAGGGATTCCCCTTCGGATGATCTTCTCCGACACTGAATGCTCCTCAGTTTCCATGAGCAGCCAAAAAGAAATCTGTCCACTGTTGAACATTCTGGAACTTGGAAGGCTTGAAAATGAGTTTTCATACATACAACATACACAAACCGGGTAAACTGTCCCTTCACCATGCATCACATTTGCAAACAGGACCCATTTCTGAGTTTATTATTCTACATTGGAAAGATAGGCCTATATATTTCCACCTGCGGCATAAAAACAGGATATAGACCATGCGGCACAGAAAGAAAAACATGCATACAGGTTGGAAAAATTATTAATCTAGTTCACCAGTTAAAAGCTAACTTTCAACCAACATATTGTTACTACGAGATATAAAATAGATAGACCTAGTAGATAACGCAGAAAAGGGCAATGTTATTGTAGGTAGAACAGAAGTAAATACATAAAAAATCTCTTTCCATTGTTGTTTGTATGGATATACATGCAACACACATCCACATTCTAAAGCTGATAGCTTAGAAACAATTGCGGATGTGTACTTTTTATGAGAGGAAGCTGCTGCGTTAGTCATCCCCACTTCCACGAGGTTTTTGTCCTTTTATAGTGCAAAGCCTTGTGGTTTGGTGGTTTTGCTGCATTCCACACACATTTCCTAACACTGGGGTCTATTGCAGGCAATACACTATTCATGAGTGAAACATACTGTGTGTCCGGGGTAACCATTTATAAAATTTGAATAAAGGACGTGTTTTTGTTGCCCAGACTTTTGTACCATTTAATCGTTTTCATCATTCGAGGAACCGTATTCAAACACCCATTTCCGCCCACGTTTGCGCTTACTTCCACAGGCAAAGGGGGAAGTTCATGATCCGCCCCTTCCCCCGGCTCCTGGCGAGCATAAGTTATTATTCAGCGCTTCGCCAGACACTGGACTCCATTCAAGAGCGGGGCTCCGAAGTTTTTACCGAAATCCTGTTTATGGAATTTCAAAAACTTGGAAGGCACAGAGGATAGTTTCTATTATTATCATGATTATTTTAAAGCTATAGTCTGTATTAATTAATTTTTGTCCTTTTGTCGAAATTTCAGTGTTAACCCGTTTTATAGTTTAAGTGATCTTTATTTGCACTTTATCACTACTTGCGATTGGGCAACTGAAAACCTCCGCGCATTTATTTTCCTTTAAGTTTCGCGACGGGTATTTTTCCGTCGGAAAAGTCGCACTTCGTACAGTTTTAAGTGAAAAAACGTTTTTAGCCGGTTAAGAAATTGCGGGGAGTCCCGAGGAATGGACGGGAACCGGGGAAGATTCCCCTATGTCATGTGACTGAGGTGTGCCCTGTTACCTGGTCTGCATCATCAGAAATGTGGAGCATGAGATCCGAGTTAAGAAACTAAGACTGATGTGGTAAAGTGAGGTTCTTACAGTATGATATCGCAATATAAGACGTCCTGCTGGAATTTCACTCACATTACTGGTACAAATCATCTATTTGGAGCCACATGCTGTTTAACGAGGGAACAAAGAGAGCGGATTTTCTTCTTTTCTCTGATCATTCATTATTTGATCTCAAGTGGGATATTTGATAAACTGTAAATTGCTTCAAGACAGCAAAGTTTCCGACACCATGGCTTTGTCTCAGATCCAGTGTCTGGACGAACACAACGTTAACTTGCGGACGAACGAGACCAAGCCGGAGTTCTTCTACAGCGAGGATCAGAGACTGGCGCTGGAAGCACTGCTCCGGGACGGACGCGACGCTTTCGACAAATACATCCATGCACACAACGTGCGAAAGTTTCTGTCTGACCTCGAGTTGGAGCATCTAACAGGGACCGCGGAGGTTTACGACCCGGGATCTGATCATGTGAAGGCGAAGGGAGAGGGTGACAGCGACGATGTAGAGTCGTCACTCCAGTACTGGCCGGAGCGCTCCGATTGCTCGATACCAGACCTGGATATAGGGTGGCTGGACTTAGTCTCGTACCGAGGAGTGACTCGGGTCAATGTTTACACGCAGCCGCCGATGGAGGGACAAGCACACATTAAAGAAATCGTTAGGAAAACCATAGTGCAGGCGCAGAAGGTATGAATATTGTGTTGTCGTGTCAAATAAATTGCGGTCATGATGAAATTACGTTAAAGTGCCTCTGATCTGTTTCAGCAATGCTGTAAAAACTGCAAAACTGTAAACAATACAGTTAGATTTGTATTGCTTTTCATTCCTGAAATACAAAAACTGTATTTAGACTAAGATGCGTAGAATATTTTGTCGAGCCGCCGTTTTGTAAATGTTCTTGGAAACAGTAAGAAATCGAAATATAGCAATTTAACATCTGGACCCTCTACCCATCCCCCCAAGAAAAAAAATATGAGTTATCCTTATTAACTTAAAAACAAACAAAAAAACTAATCCAAAAATAATAAAACATTTAAATGGACTTTATTATACTATTGCACTCATGTTCAGTCATACTGAACATCGTTCTACGTTTTATGGGTCAGTTAACAAATGACGCCCATTCTCCAACACCAGGGCGACCGGCAGACTCGCCCCGTTCTTTCCTGATTTTTTTTTTTTTTGCATTATATGCTTGACCACGGCTGCAGACTTTCAACTTAAAATATGTGGCCTACTTTTCACACAGACAACAATGTGAGAATAGTGATCACGCCGATTTCAGTAGCCTAATTGTTGTTTTATATTTCGCTTAGCTAAAGAAAACCGACACGTGTTATTTTGCTGGTGCGTTTGCATCATGGAGAAAAAATGTGTCTAACTTAAGGAAAATAAATATGAGGTGAGGCGTCTGAAAGTAACTCCATTTAGTTTGATCTGTAAAACGATTAATTTTTTTCTTCACAGGTCATTGCTGTCGTCATGGACCTCTTTACAGATGTTGACATATTCACTGACCTACTGGACGCCGCCTTCAAAAGGAAGGTGGCCGTTTACATTATCCTGGAATCCACTGGAGTGCCGCATTTTCTGCGCATGTGCAGACGGGCCCAAATGCACAAGGGACACCTTAAGGCATGTCGCATTTTCCGCCGCCAAACAGAATGCTAGCCGGCCAATTCCACACATGGCTTTCATTATAAACAGATGGTAAAGTGCTTTCCAGACATTTTTGATTGTTACTGTTCCTATTTGAAAAAGGATGTTTTTTTAAAAAGGAACTTCTAAGGGAATATGGTAGCTAAGCCGCTCTGAGCCAGGCTTGATTGGTGGCCGTATAAATTGCTCCTGTGCTAATTGCTGTTACGCTAGCTGGTCTCGCATTTAGATCCTGTCTAGAGCTCCTGGCCCTGCCTGGGACAGGGCTAGTGATTGAGATCTTCTGCACATCTTTGGACGTTCCTGTTCCAAATAAAGAAAAACAGAAGGTGTTGTCAGATTAGGGGCCCACCACCCTTAGCTTTTGGTGCAGAAATCTTGATGAAAGACTCCTCTGGCAAAGAAATCCAGGGCGCAGCCAGCTCTCCCAGATGAGCTGGTCTGTTGCGTAAATTGCTGGTCCTTAGGGTAAATGGGAGACCCTGGGTGTGGCAGTTTGCATTCACAACTTGATTGAGTGATAACAGCCGCTACTGTTTGATAGCCACACAAAACCTTGTGATAATGAGGGATTTGCACATTATTTTAGTCACTAACATGAATGCCCCTGCTTTTGTCCTAAGGATAAGTGCTTTACAATCAGTGACAGTAAAGATAAACATTCTTTAACTCATTATATTGGATTCTTTAACTCTTTCCTCCAGAAAATATAATGCCTTTTTTATCTTGTTTTAAAATTACCGTAAAGAATCGTGTGTGACACCAAGAGTAGTTCGAGAACCAAATTGACAGGTTCTACAAGGGCGATTTTAATAGCACCTTAGTTCTTGGAGTCCAGGTTGCGCGAAACCTGAGATGTTCCAGTAGAAGGCTGGTAACAATAACAATGCGATACAACTTGAAACAAAGAGCCCCGCTTAACTGCCATTGCATGTGACATAAGCCCTGACCTTATGTAGACTCGTTTAGACAGTGCGCAGTGCCCTTGGGCCACCCGCAGCACAATTTACAAGAAGCTGGGGCTCATCAACAGACAGACGCCGACGATGAGTGTGACAGATGACTCGTCCTTTTTCCCAGATAGCCAGCTGCTCCTGGCCTATGCAGGGTGAATCGTGGCCGTAGCCTGTCCATATTTCCCATGTACCACATACTTGCAGGGCAAACCAGAACTCTAGAATGTTCCGTCTCGCTGAATCCCATCTATCAAAGTGAATACACTTTAAATTTTCTTATCTTTTTATTGGACATATAGCTGGAGAATTCCTTCAGCTAGGTTAAAAACTTTCCAAACAGTCTTCCCAAGCATAATTCCCCCCCACACTGCAGTTCAGTGTGTTTCTCTTGACGACTTTGTGCTTAACAGACCCACAAAACACCTGTAGGCGTTCAGCGGATCTCTGTAATGTTCTTTATCCCTGTAGTTTAGCCATCATTACGGCTTTGTTCATCTAATTTCCCCTCTCAGTATTTTGGCTCACAGTAGGGTAACTCTATATGGTGAAACCTCGCCCGCTTTGTTATCCCCTGTCACAACCTGCTTTTTCTCCCTTTTATATTCTGCATGGACGAGTGACCCAGATTTGCCAGTATGGAAAACAGATATCAGTGCTTTTAAGATTTTGAAGATTTTCCTGTCTTGATCCCTCTGGATGTAATTAAAAAACCCACAGTGCCTTTGCAATACCACTGTGGGCCAGTCTGGCTTCGGCTATGCAGAACATTAATCTGTTGCTTTAGAGCAGGGGTGGCCAATCTTATCCGCAAAGGGCCACTGTGTATGCAGGTTTTCGCTGCAGCTCCCTAATTAGATTACTAATTAGTGGACTGATTGGCTGAAGAGTCGTCACACCTGGGTTTGAACAGCTGACCTACAGGTTATCCCAAAAACCTGCATACAC
>JAABNX020000052.1:17011141-17033504 GCA_015163995.2 Mormyrus lacerda | reverse complement strand
GGGTTTGAACAGCTGACCTACAGGTTATCCCAAAAACCTGCATACACACCGGCCCTTTGCGGATAAGATTGGCCACCGCTGCTTTAGATTAACACAGCCTGAATGCAGAGAAGAGTGTTGGATGGAAATCCATGTGACATTGTGAAATGCTGTTGGAAAATTTCTGCAAAACTCTGGGGCTGGCCAGTCCTGCTTGTGGCACTATAACCAAATCACTAAACCTCACATGTAAAGGATATAAAAAGCGAAACTTTCTTCCATTAAATCATTAATTCGCTTGGCCGAGCCTTGATTTCAAGTTTTTATTGTCAGGTGTTCTGGGGGACATGGTGAAATTCCTGTGTCGCGTGTGGAGTGGAGAGGAGAGTTTGCATTGGGGGATAATAGAATATATAGCCGTACAATACAAGACAAACAGCAGTACGGTAAAGGACAAGACAGAGAAAAACAGGTGAAAAGGGAGTGAATCGATAGCAGGTGGTGCATCGGTGAAGGATGAGATAATCAGTAGACGGTGGTAATAATATGCTTAGCTGGGATTAAAGATGAAAACCGGAAAATATGCCGGTTTCTCAGCAACACAGCTGGAAGTTCAAAGCTAATCGTCTGATATTTTTAAAATGAAACCTTTCCTTCTGCCACATCAATTACTTTCCCAGAATCTGCGGGTTCGAAGCACTAGAGGGGTGGAGTTTCATACCCGATCAGCCAGGAAAGTGTTTGGATCCTTGGCACAGAAGTTCATGTTTGTGGATGGAGACAGAGCGGTATCTGGGTCCTACAGGTACGTGCCGAGGCAGATACGAAGTCTGTCTGTATTTGGAATGATTCATAAATGTAATCATCATATTAAATTAGTGACACATTGTATAGCAGTGTTTCCCAATCTGGTCTTTGGGGACTTACAGACCGCCCATGTATTTGCTCCCTCCCAGCTCCCGGTTTGGAGCAAAAATGTGGACTGTCTGGGTGGGGGCTTGAGGGAGCAAAAATATGCACCAGCTGTGGGTCCCTGAGGACTGGATTAAGAAATGCAGATTCATGGCATGAATCTGGATTCAGCCTCTCTTAACGTGACTTGCTTATCTCTGATATATTCCAGTTACACATGGACAGCTTCCAGACTGGACCGGAACCTCGTCACAGTTCTCACAGGCCAGGCGGTCGAGACCTTTGATAAGCACTTTCAGGACTTGTATCTGGTGTCTCAGAGCGTGGACCTGAGTGAGGTGGACATGGAGGAGGAGCCAGAGCCGGAGCCAATCACGCCACCTCTCCCAGCACCAATACCTGCTGCTGTAGCCCGCAAACGCATCAATCCCAAATACGCATTGGTCACCGGTAATCTCCAAGAGTCTGAAAGTAAGACGGACTCAGAAAAAAACAAAGCTAGCAAAGATCTTGTGCCAAAAGTGCTCCGACCTCCACGAGGAACACCAGAGCCGATCCCACTTCACCCCGGTCTTCTGCATCTCGAGCGAATCAACTTGATTCCATACCTGCCCACCTGGCCTGAGCCCGATCCTCCAAGTGATGTCATAGGGTTCATCAACATCCGCGACTCCAGCAAGCCCATGCATGCCCACCTCATGCGCTCCCAGCTGTTCGAGACGTCACAGGCCATCCGATTCAAAGATCCCTTCGTCCTTCCAGAACAACAGCTTCCCGAGCAGACCTGTCCCACACAGAAACAAGACCCTCAGTTAAGCCAGAACCAATCGTCCCAACACCACGAAATCCAGAAGGAACCCGGGAACAGAGCACAAATTCTGGATCAAACAGGTTCTCCGAGGACCCAGAACCCCAAGCAAATACAGTCTCAATTCCAAGGGGCCCAAGATGACCCAGTTTCTGCGGACTTAGGCGGCAAAGAACCCCAACACCATGGAAGTAACACTAAGAAAGGTCTAAAACATCTGGACCAAACAAGTTCTGTGGCTGCCTTGGAACAAGAACAAACAAAGTTTCAAGAAAGAGTATGTGCAGAAGATCCGGGGACAAAGTCTGAGACGCCGAACAGCAGACAAGTCCTGGGAAAACAGGAGACTGCATCCCCACCAGTCCCCAAACCAAGAACTATTCACCTAGTAATTGATGCAGCTACTTGTAAAGAGGTCAGTGCATTGAAGCTGTCTGAAAACCATCCTGGTCCATTGGGTGTCACTTCTGATCAGGCACCTCACAGTCCTACTAAACATGATAGCGCGTTCTCCTCAGCGACACTATCAGATGGTAGTGAGACATGTCTGGACAGAGATGATCCAAAAAAAAAACACACGAAAATGACATTAGATGAACACAGAGTGAAGGAGTCTCCCAGGAAGGGGTCTGCTGCCTCGACGACATCCGACGAATTTTTTGAGTGTGTCGACAGTGCCGGCTCAGAGCTGAAACCCGGGCATTTAGCCAACGGGGCGCATGCCATGTCAGTTGACAAGAATCTTAACGGACTCCAAGAAACATCAGCGGTTACTCAGTTACTGAAAGATCCACAGCTGGAAAAAGATAAAAGGTTGAACAGAGAGCTGCTTAAAAAACAGCAAGTCCAGGAAAACTGCATCTCCATAGACTCTTATGGAGACAAAATGAAGGTATGGGCCCTTTTGAAATATGCTAATACAGTAGCCCCGCCCCCAAATTAATAGTTTTAGTAACCGCGGTTTCAGTTATCGCGGCCTTAAATAAAAAAAACTGTGAAATCTGTAATGTTTTCATTGTCCTTTGTCCTTAGAGTGGTATAAAAGCATGATTTTCATTGTCCTTTGTCCTTAGAGTGGTATAAAAGCATGATTTTCATTGTCCTGTCATCTTTTGATACATGATATTTTTTCATTGCTCTATTGTCTCTTGAGAATTAAGCTAAAATGTAGGAACCCTTTTCATTTGAGTAACTGTATAATAACATACAAATGTACTTTCTTATTACTATATTTAATGTTGGTAATGTCTGATTGTTGTTGGCCACTAGTGTGTGTAATTTATCATTAATCATATGTCAGTACATGAAAATTACACACACTTTTGGCATTAAAAATTACTACATGATAATGTGTATAAACAGTCAAAGAATGTTTATAAATATACATTGGACGATCAAATCAGTAGCTGAAGCGAAGCTGAAAAAGTTCTGTAAAATTGGAAGTGTTTCCACAATTTTGGCCACTAGTGTATAAATGGGATCTACGGATGGTTCACTATTATCCGTGGTTCCAGCAGTAGGTATTGGAACTTATCACCTGCGGATATGAGGGACGACTGTACCTATAAATATTAAATATAAGGTGCTGGATACCGGTCTCTCAGGTGAGTCTAGCTCCTTGACATTCTGCTCCCTGCTGTGTGACATTCTACTTGCAGGTACATATCAAACATTCCCTGGGACATTAACGAACGCTTCCGTTCACAGTGGAAACACGCTTCCCGCCATTCCACGGGTAGCACTATCCCATCCATCCAGCAAGACCTGGAACAAGGTCGCACCAAGTCAGTGGACGACGGGCCCAGGAGAAGCCGTCGTGTGGTCAAGACAAATCGTGGCAAGGCGGGACAGAGTGACCACCTGTCTCACAACAGAGTGCATTATGGTCATGGAACCCGCACTGGAGACATCTCAGCTCAGATGGGCAATTCTCAGAGCTTCCTTTATAGGCTGGCCCAAGAACAGCTGGTTAAACCCAAGACTGGTAGGCTGTCAAGCCAACGCAGACTATCCCGCAAGTACCATATGGCATGGGCTGACAGTCGGGCCTCGTTTGGAATCCCAGTAGCTAGCCTCTCTTATTTTAAACACCTGAAAAGGAAGATCTCAAGCATTCCCCTAGAAACCATGCAAAACTCTGAAACAGTCACAAAGCCAACCCTACAGGAGCAGTGCTGATTACAATTCTTTGGTTTGTGCATGTTGTCATAGTTTAGGACAGTGGTCAACCAATCAATCTGTAAGACACTCCTACTCAGCTACGACGGCGTCACTCCCAACAGTAAAATGTATCAAGCGGGATCCGTCCCTGACCGACAATATACACATCATCATGACTATGTTTGTTTAGGGTTTTTATTTTTTGGTTTAATATGCTTCCCTTTTAGTAGATACTTTTTGAACCTTGACACATAATTCTCAATCATTATACCTTGATTGACCAGGGCAGACAGTGATGGTGGCCAGACGTGGTCTCTGCTAGCAGGGGTTGGGTGATAATCCGAATATTGGTGCTGGGTGGTTTGGACTCATGGTGGAGCTCATAATAATGAGGTCTCTTGAATGGCAAGAAAAACGAAATCAAGATATAACCTCAGATGACGAGTATGATTATTACGCACAAGCAACTAACCTACAGTTAACTGACTGTCGATTTAGCTTTTTGGTTAAGCTTGGTACCAAACGCAGTGCTCTTGGACTGCATTCCTCCATTCCACGTGTAGAAAATATTTTTCGTTATGAAGGTCCTGAAAAGCCTAAGTGTTGTGTGATTATCTAGCCCTTTGTGTGTTCCGAAGGTGACATGGAGTTTAAAGATCGAAAGTCTTTACAGTAATGAGTGTAATCTCCATTGTCTTATCTGTTTGGACAGACACATATTTTTTTCTGCATGTAAGAGTCACTGAAAACAATTGAGGGTTGAGGAACATAACGTAGGAGACACGTGAAATTTTACAGGTCACAATGTCGTGAATACAAATTGTACATAGTAATTTGTATTGGAGTTAGCATTGTTTTTCAATTTTATTGTTCAATAAAAAATTATGGTAAGAAAACAAGACTTATGATTGTATCTACAATGTAATTAGGTTGTAAAATGAAATTTGCGATCCCGTATGAAAACTGTGAATCATACAAGATGTGTGTTATATGTATTGTTAACCACATATATGAGTGTTACATGTGTCGCCGGTGGGGAGAGATGAGGAATTTGTGTAACGAACACTTTTCATTTTGGGGTAAGAGGGTTAGGGTTAGGGTTGGCTGTATGAGTAATGCATATGTGATGAATGACAGGCCTTGAACAAGATGGTGGCTTTTATAGTGTGAGTGACAGCTGAATATAAAAATCATGATCTGGCTGCGGATCAGGGACTGTGTCTTTAGCACATTGGCTTTTTGTCTTTGCCTTTTCATAATTTAGTTTTTCCACAAACTGCAGTTCTGTCCTGCCGCTACAAAGACCGGGTTCAGTCCCATGGGAGGGGGCTGGGACAGTGCCCCCCACTCACACATACACAAACACACCCTCTGACTCCCTTAGATAATCCTGTGACCCACCCAACATTTCCAGGGCCCGACCAAGGCAAAACACATTAAGCAAAAAATTTCCCTGAAGCCGGCATCTAGCATAGTCTATGGATTTCAGCAATCAAAAGATGTTCAAGGATGCCTTTATGTTTGGAAATTTCATCTGTGGGAATTAAACTGAAACGTTTTCATTGGCTGTCGCGTAACATGTATGTTAAACGGCAATTGCTTGAAACGAGCAATCCATCCATCCGCACCAACAAGGAGAAGCAGTGGTGTCACTCAGCTTGGGAGGAGGTGATCATGACCGATTCTGCATGCCTATTTAGTGAATGCGCCTGCATTTGTAAAGGTTCAAATTCTTGAACTCTCCTCACTGCTGAATCAGAGGCCACTGTCTCTACAAGTTATGCCGTTCTCATGTTTCAGTTTTCTGTTTCCCAGAATGAGATTACAAGGTTAGTAGGTACACAGTGCTTTAGGTGCCTTTTTATGTAAATAAGACTGCAGAAAGATGATTTGGCTTTTCAAACACCCGATTATGTGTAATTAAAGTATTGGGCTAGATGTAAAGATCAAATATTTCAGTATGGAGTTGGGAAGTGAATTTTAAATGTCATGTGCCGAGTACAATTAGAGTCTTCGATCAGTAAGACCCACCCTACCCAGAATCCTCTTCTTCAAACGGTCTTTTGACCTTAAAGTCTAAATTCTATTTGGTTTACTGTCTGGTGCTTGGTGTTTTGAGATGAGATTTTCTATTTGAAAATGGTGGGGTACAATTATTTTTGGTCTAAGCATGGTTTTTTTCCCCCCCCAGCGCCCTGTACCAAAGAGTGTGGGTTGATACATCTCCAGTGGGTTTCATAGCTGCGACCGCCTCACCTGTTCTGCATCCTGCAGCTCACCTGCTTGTCCTGACAGAATGGAAGCTGATGCCTGACACAATTTCGCCAAGAAGCACCTGCGCGGACAAGACTTAACACCTGACTCATCCCTGCTGCAGCCACACCTTTCCACGGAGAAAATCGTTAAGCTCACCATTGTTTGCCCCACCCTGTTTGCGAAAAAGGAGAAACTGGGGGAAAAAAAAAAAACCTGGATGAGCTCCATAACCACCCAAACAGCTCATGGCTCGCTTAGAACGGAATTACAGCGAAACAAAAAGCAATTTCCTGTACTTTCACTCCGGTTTTTCGAATCCCAGCTTATAGTTGTGTGCTTTATCCGTCTTATCATTTAGATTAGAGTCTGACAGCTCAGTTCAGTTTATCATGATATTGTTACCCTTCGCAGGTTTGTCAAGTGTGTGACGTTTGTCAGAAGTAAAGCCACCCTCACTTTTTGACTGCCTTGAGTTTTGTGATGCATTCAATAAATACACTGAATACTGCTAACGTGTGAATGCAAGGTCCATCATATAGGTTCTTGGCTTCAGCTTTGACACGCATCTCTGTGCTAATGGAAAAGTTGCACGTTGTTTTTTTTTGGTAATAGGTGGAGGAGCACGGATGCCAAGCGAGTCCGTTCCTTCACTCCGTCTGTGACCCACACGCCTTCATGGCCAGATAGCCGTGCAAAGTCCCCCGTCAGTAATCACGTGACGCACAAGTAGGCGTGATGTCACAATAGCCAGCATCTGGGTCGACCCTGATCACAGACACGCTGGGGAGCGGTTAACACAATTATGTGTCTTGTTGATATCCCTTCATTTGAAGCGCTTGTTGGTTTGAGTTTCAGAATAATTCTATAACACTGGCATTGAACCCGAATGACTCGAAAATTGTGGTAAACTCCCAAGGTTCCGTAAACACCTGTAAAATGAGCGGAGAGAAGGCACAACGTGTACTGCTGAAAGGTAAAAGGCATGGTCGAGTGTTTACATTCCGCATGCGGAGCCGACTGGCATATTCGGTCACATGATCGACGCAACACATGAATAAAGTTATTTTTCTAAAAGTGATCCGCGATATTACTCCAGTCAAAACTTTGGGTTAAGGCTTCCACAGCTCTGTGACCACGTAACAGCAGATCTTTTTCATTGTGAGATAATTCAGGAAATACAGTATTGTGCAAAAGTCTTAGGCAGTCAAAAGAAATGTTTAAAGCAATTTATCTGGCTAATAAGTGCATTTTGCTCAGAACAAAAACAAACAAACAAACAAACAAACAATCTAGCATTAGAACATATGCAAATTAAGAGTAACATGATTAAAAACTCATAAGAATCTCTTCTCTTCTCCAAAAAGTTCCTGATATCTTCTTGGGTTTCTAGACAATCACCGCTTCAGTTCCCAAACCTCTCCTCAGGGGCACCTCAGCCATTCCATTTATGAAATTTTACCACTAGCACACGCAATTTAATTACTTTTTTAAAAAAAAAAAAGTAAATGACATATTGATTAGCCGTATGAGGTGTGCTAGCAGCTGAGTCAAAAAAAAAATAAATACATGGGTGTGTGGACGGTTGCCTAGATATAATGAAGTGATTTTAGCAGGTTTCTGAGGTTTAGAAACGGATAAGCTGACACTTTGACAGGCCGCATGAAGATTTTTTTGCTGCCTGAGACTTTTGCACAGTACTGTATTTTCACTCCCTTTTCTTCATATTTTGCAACCGCCAGTTATCGAAGACCATGGCTCTCAGCCTCGATCGCACTCATGAACTGCTAACAAATCATACACTCATTTCCTCTGCATATCCGTATAAGTGCAAAGGAACCTGAAACACAAACTTATCCCCTGGAAGGGACAGCAAAAAAAATTATCCTATGTCAACAACTGAATTTTATTGCTATTGACTATTACCCCCACTCCGCCCTTCCCTTTTAAAAGTCCAAGATGCAGATAAAGATAAGCTTTATTGCTCTTCCATCAAAAGGTCTGCAGTTAACTTTTACCCCAGAAATAAGTACCTTGCATATCTCAATTGTTTCAACCTAAGATACAATTACTGGGTTCCCCACAATAGGCAGAGGACCTGAAAAGCCAGTATGACATTGCAGTGTAAAGGCGTTTGTTGGTATTTCGCGGAGTTACTTTCACACAGAACACTGGCTTTCATACCATGGCTGAAAATGCTGGAGTGACAGACCACAATTCACGTGGGCATCTCAAGCATGACCAGGCCTGTCAGGGGGTGGGAGGCGGGGGTAACTTCAATAAGGCCTCTGCTGCAGGAGGTCGTCCTCCAGAACAGGCCAACAGAACAAAAGGACAGAGCAAGGCGGATTGATATGCTAGACGATGGCTCTCAGTTCTCCATTTATTTAATCAAAACTTGCCAAAAATAAATAAGCTGCTCCTTTGGGGTTAACACTCGAAGACAATCCGGAGATCCCTTAAAACAGGCTCCTCAAATCCTCGGTTAAACCACCCTTTTACTAGAGGCCTTGTCTGTGAAATGGCATCTACCAAATTTTAGTCAACGTACAACAATGTGTGTTATTGCAGGCTGCAAACAGGGGAAGCAAAGCCTTGTTAACAGTGTTAGTTTTGCACAGAAAATGAAATTTCAAGTACTGGGTTTATGCCCAGGAATATTTAAACTTACTACATATTGACCAGGTCGACCTGTGTACTGGTCAGTGTTGTTCTAGCACAGTCTGAAGGTCTACACTCTTAGTGAAACGGTACCCTTTAATACATCGCATGGCTAACTCTCAGGCTCCTGGAAAATGCCACAGCGCAGTGTTGAAATAGTTTAAAGGTCAGATGGCGACAAAGTGAAACGGTTTATCAAAATTCCCACACTTACATTACTGTACCAAAAGGTAAAAATGAAAAATCGGCACACTGATCATCTCATTTGGCATCTTAGAGCGTCTGTCTCCGCAACAAAGGAACCTGCTATGAATTTCCCGACCAGGAACGTAGCGATCAGGGGCTGTTAATCTGCTCCAGGCTACCTCAGAAAGAGCAGTGTCATCACCATGAGCATGACCATGACATATGTCAACAAGAGAAGCAGTGACACGTCTTCATCATCGGGGGCCGAGAATGCCAGACGTCCTGCCAGACGAGGGCTGTAAAGAGCGGGGAAGGAAAGAAAGAGGCTGCCTGCTTCGAAGCAGCACATGACAGATGAAGAAATGAGAGAAGATCACTAACCGATGCGGTTTGCGCAGAGAGCCACGGATAAATATTAGGTTATGCATCGCCAGGCCTACAGTTCTCAGCAAGATTAACCGGGATAACGTGACCATGATCTAGTTACGTCAGCCTTAATTACCATGATATGGTTACGCCAACTTGCCTTAAGGTTGCTTGTTAAAGGAAGGCAGATTAAAAATAACATGAACAACAATAATAACTTCACTGGACTACAAGTTCAAGCATTTCCAGATAACCAAGGGCAACCAACGGAAGAAAGACCGAAGCTGACTTTTTCACGTCAAAAGAACAAAAAAGACGTAGAATGGCATTGGGGAACATTGACTGTGTCAAAGTGCCCCCCCCCCCCCAAAACTCAGTCATCCAGTCCAATGTTGCGAAACAGATACGACATAGACTCCCCGTTGTGGATGCGGCGGATGGCTTCAGACAGAATCATGCTGATGTCCACGGTCTTGATCTTGGGGCAACGTAGCTTCTGGACCTCATGGGGGATGGTATTGGTCACCACCACCTGCCAAGGACGGGGGGGGGACAGGGGACAGTAAGTGTTACATTTATTCCTCTGCCACAGACCCTCCCCCATATGTCCTGATCCAGCTGCTGAGATGAGGCCAAATCGCTGAGACTGCAGAGTATTAGAGCCACATGCTTAAAAATAAAAACTCAAGTTAGAACAAATTCTTAGATAGCGAGTAACCTCATATAGCTTCTGAAGTAAGATGCTGGTAGCCCATTCTCACAGTATGGTGGTACAACCCCTCCCTCATCAGGGACCCAGCAGGCCTCATGGTCCGTCTCACCTCGTCGACGGCAGACTCCTCAATTAGGCGAGGGGCGTCCGAGGACAGGATGCCATGCGTGGCCATGACGAAGATCTTGTAGGCCCCCCTCTCTTTCAGAGTCTCTGCGGCGGCCACAAAGCTGTCCACATCGTCAATGATGTCATCCTGCAAGGGGGGGGGGGGGGCATCACATGCACAAAAGAGCGATGAAAAGCAGACGAGAGACCACAGCCCTCCCCTCCAGCTGCAGTAACGTCACAAGTGTTATAAATTCTACGTTTAGATTCCGGATTTACAACTCACCACGATGATGGCGATCCGGCCACCCACGTCTCCCACCACCGTGATCGGCGGCTTCTCCTTTGGGATCAGCACTGGATATCAGAACGACAACCATACCGCAATTAGCCCGCCCATGCAGCAGGCGGCACTGTAGCCAAGGAGTTAATGTATTGTATTGCAATGTTGTGCGCGCATAACACAAGGCAGACAGATAAGGACAGTAAGGTACGTCTCTCACGGGGGATCTCGAGGCTGGGGTGTATGGCCGCCACGTTTTTCACCATGGGTGGGGAGTGCCGTCCATCCACCAGGTCCGATTCGGCATCCTGTGCCTCACCATGAATCACCGCGATCCCGAGCCGCAGCCTTTCGGCAAAGGACTGTGCCCTGGCAGGGCCGGGTGGGGGAAGGGGTTAGGTTTAGGGTTAGGTCATGGAACTGCACACGGTTGACACTGATTCTGACAGCGCATTGCATAGATACGGATTGCCAATACCACACACACACAAAAAAAAAAAAAAATAACACAAATTTATCGTTGGGCAGGGCTGCAAAGGAGAAGATTACCTTTTGGCAGAAGCTGGAGATTTGGCCACAATTACCGCGTTTCTATAGTCAGGGATCTGCGAGCGTCAAAACAACATAGGTCACGTCAGCAGAAGGCGCCACAAAGGCGAGAGCGAGGCCTCCCTACCCTGCAGAAAGCGCAGGGCCGCGGATGGAAGGCTCGTACGAGGGAGGGGACGGTGGGAAGGCTCAAAGAAAGGCGTTTATGAGCGGGCACGATGCCCACTGCACTGCCCGGGGGCACCGCACCTCCTCCTGGATGTACTGCAGGAGGAACGGAGAGGCACGCAAATTGTCCACGGGGATGTTGAAGAAGCCCTGTATCTCCTTCTGGTGCAGGTCCATGGTGATCAGATGGGTCAGGCCTTGGTACAAAGCAAACATGGCAGTGGTCACTGACTGGGAGGGGGGGGGGCTATGGCTAGGGCACACTTATGATACCTATATTAGTAGCATACATATTCCAAAACTGGGACTTGTAACCACTTGCAACCAGTGCAGCAACCAAAGCCATCTCTGCCATTTCTCAGGGTACCATGATGTAACCCCCCCCCCCCCCAGGGCAGGAGACCTAACCCGCTTTGCACATCATGGAGGCCAGCAGCTTGGTGACGATGGAGCCCCGCTTCCTCATCTTGCATTGCTTGCTGTACGGGAAGTAGGGCACTACGCCGGTGATGCTGTGGGCGCAGGACGTGCGGCAGGCATACACCATGATCAGCAGCTCCATGATGGTGGTGTTCACGTCCCTGGGGTAGCACCGACAAGCGCCTGGTGATATACGCTACACATTCTCACCCCTCCCCAAGCCCACATCTCTCTGCTGCACGAATGCACGCATAATAAAACATGTGTCATACACAACACAGCGTCGTACAGTATAGTACAGGAGTTCATTTCATTTCATAAGCTAAATTTGTTGGTTATGCCAGCAAGCGAGACTGAAGTGAAATGCTGCCCTCTACAGGCCAGTGTGTGACATAGCACAAGACCTACCTGGAAACGGTCTGGATAATGAAAACATCTTTGCCACGCACCGACTCCTGGATCTGCACACGAGTCTCTGGGGAAACAAGGAGGGGAAAAAGTGACACCCCCCTCACTCCTCTGCCCAACCGTCATCTCTATATGGGTGGGGACAAGGGGCGGTGGAAGCGTGTGACAGACCAAAAGAACAACACTCACCTCGGTTGGCCTCCTGGTACACCTGCACCTTGCCCAGCTCGACCCCGAGACGCCTGCAAAACACGAATCGAACCGCAAGCATAAGGCGAATACAAGAGTCCAACCGGAAGGAAAAATATTAACAAGCTTTACTAAACAATGGGTCCGCAGCAGTAGGTCTCTCACTGCATTCCTTATGATTTTCAAATATCATGTTTTGTTCCTCACTAAAACGTTGAAATAAAGGCATAACTGCGCAACGGTTTATTTCAGCTTGTGCCACATAATTTAAACTATATTTAATATAAGGTGTCTTTTTAATACCACACATTTCAACCACATATACTCTCACTGGCTCGTATGTCAGCAGCCCAACATATACAATGCAGGTACAGGTCAGGAGCTTCAGGGCCTCAAGCACCAGAATGGGGAAGGAAGGTGATTTAAGTGACTTTAGCATGGCTGGTACAAGAATGTCATAAACTGATGATCTGTTGGGGTTTTCACACACCAACCATCTCTACAGTTCACAGAGAATGGACTGGAAAAGAAAATATCCAGTGAGTGGCCTTAATCTGGGTGAAGATGCCTTGTTGATGACGGAGGCCAGAGGAGAATGGCTAGACTAGTTCAAGCTGATAGAAAGGGCACAGTAACTTCAGTAACACTCATTACAACCAAGGTATGCAGAAGAGCTTCACTGAATGCACATCAAACCTTGAAGCAGATGGGCTACAGCAGCAGAAGACCAAACTGGGAGTCCCTCCTGTCAACCAAGAACGAGAAACTGAGGCTACAGTGGGCATATGCTCACTGAAATTGGCCAATGAATTACTGGAAAAACTCAGTCAGATTAGTCTCGACTTCTGCCACGATATTGACATGGTAGGGTCCGAATCCAGCGTAAACAACATGAAAGCATGTATCCACTCTGCTTCGTGACAACAATTCAAGCTAGTGCTGCTGCTAGTGGTTTAATGGTATGTGGGATATTTTCTTGGCATACTTTGAGCCCCTTAGTACCAACTGAGCTGTTTATATGCCACAGTGTACCTGAGTCTTGTTGCTGACCACGTCCATCCATTTATGGCCATTTATGATTTATGACCCAGCTTCTAATGGGTACTTCCAGCCGGATAACATGCCATGTCACAAAGTTCATGTCATCTCAGACCAATTTCTTGAACATGTCAAAGAATTCACTGCATTCAAACGGCCTCCACAGTCACCAGATCTCAGTCCAATAGAGCACCTATAGGATGTGGCGCAACAGGAGATTCTCATGGTGAAGGTACGGCTGACAAATCTGCAGCAACTGCGTGATGCTGTCAGGTCAACGTGAACCAACGTCTCTGAGGAATTTTTCTTGCACTCTACTGAATCTGTGCCATAAAGAATGAACGCACTTCTGAAGGCAAAAGGGGGTCCATCCCAGTACCAGCAAGGTGCACCTAATAAAGCGGACATTGAGGGTATGTGTGCGTCTCTTTGCTCAGGGTGTGAATTGAATGATGCCACACAGTTGTACAGCTCCACCCTCAACGTCTCCAAGTCCCAGGGCTGGACTGGAATTAAAAACTGACACTAATCCCCCACATTAAAACTGAATTGGTGGGGAGGGCGTGATAAATTTCCATCCCTGCAAAGGTCTCACTAAGTCAAAATACAAAAGCCCTGATTTTCCTAAATACATGCTCAGAGACCATTTTCATCACGTCCCCCATACACACTCAGCAATCCTTTTCCCCAGCTCCCTGCCCGCAGGATTCGAGTTCGCTGTGAAGATGATCAGGCCCCCCTTGGTCACGTTCATGTCTCTTTGGGTCTCGCTGTCAGCCTCTTGAGAAGGCGGCTCCCGGGGCTCCCACGCAAGGCTGAACCCTTCCTGGATAAAAAAAAACAACCATCACTCTCAGTCATAGAAACTACATTCTCATAACAAAGGCTCTTCAAACATCTACAGTACAATTCAAAGTAGATGTAACATGATACGCTGGGTTCAGTGCTCTACCACAACAATTTCCTCTTACAATTTAATGACATGAAATCTGGGCAGGGATATTTCTATAGCATTTCTCCTCCCTCAGTTTCTGCAATTCGCAGCTTTACATGCTGTTTCGATCGTGATTAAATAGACTGGAATCATCTGGCAGGGAGCTACAGCAACAAGTTTGAAAACAGGAATGCATCTTTTATCATAAAAGTCCCTAAGACACCGTGCATCTCCAGAATCTCCAGATTCTGGTCAGGCCTCTTTAGCAAATAACTCATAGATGCAGTGAAAAACACTGGATTCAATCCACGTCAAGCCTGCAGGATCATTTCTTAAAATGGTGACAAATAGCATACTTTGGAAAATGGAGTTGTTATATTCATTTCTTGGTTAAAAATGCCCAGGATCAGCAAACAGGAACCCATTTTCTCCTTTTCTCCAGGAAGATTTCTACACTTTAAAAAAAGAATCTTTACGAAACGACAAAATTGGTAAGTATTACTTACTTAAAACACTGAAATTAATTCACCATCATAAAGTTATTCTGTGTGTAACACAAAAGCCTGCGGTGGCGACGCTCCATGGACATGTGCGCATTTATAATAAACACAAATCTGGTGACGATTGTGGTTTCCGGTTAATGTCCACCAATAAACGTTACCTCTACCTTTACCTTTCTTCCCCTTCGTTATGAGCTGCAATAAAATAAAACAGAACGCGGTAAAAAAAAAAATAATAATAATAATAAATCACATTTTAATCATTATCGCTATAAAGTCCATTTTTACCAGCTATTTGTTTATGTCGCTCCCTGTCCCGTTTCAGCCCACCCTCCGCTTCCCGAACCTGCCCGGCCTATCATTCATGATTGGCGTTAGATTTGACCAACCAGAGCATGGAGCTCTGATGACGCAATCGCCCAATTTCTAAAGAAAGATGGTTTCGGGGGGAGAAAGAGAAAGCGATTCAGTCGAGCTATTACGCCAGCGCAAGGATGGGGAAAAGATGGGAGAGCCCTCACCTCGTTTCCGTGTGCGCCTTTCACCGCCATGCAGAGTCCAGCAGGGAGATTGTTCAGTACTGTGTGCTCTGCTGCCGGGAGGTGGGCATATTCGCGATGGGATAAATACGATCACGCCGTGTTTCAGCGCTGCTCCAGCAGGATGCGGGTGCTGTGCGCTCAGAGGCACTGCGCCGTCTGCCGGGAGCAACTGGGCGAGGTGCTCAGCTGCCCTCTCTTCATATTAAAAAAAAAAATAATAAAATAAAATAATTTTCTGCCATTGCTTTTCTTTTATGTGTAGACTAAACGTTCACTTTACATGGTGAATTGTTCACTGTTTATAAATGAATCCAGCAGTTTAACTCGGTGCACACTGGGATCCTCGATAAGTATTTAGAACTTCATTTTTTATACCAATTACAAGTAGGAAAATCAGCTCAGAGGTGGAATTACAGTTTTTCTGTCCCTTTAATTTAATAATTATTCGTTTGGATCCCCCCCACACACACACATACACACACATTTGATATAAAATATTAGTTTTATGCCAGTGTGACCCCTCACATTCAAAATGCTTCTGATCTGTCCGCTTCAGTCACTCCCTTTATCTGATCATATCTGCTTTTTTACTGCTCCCGATCATTTCAATGATCCTTATCACATTAAATTCTCAGTGCTTGTCCTGACAATTAAGCACGCATTTGTTAGACCTGTTCTCTGGAGTTTCTCGTAACTTAGGTGTTTATTTTTCTGCCACACCTTTTCCTGCATTTCGTTGCACTTTTCCGTATGTTTTTCTTGTTAACATACTGTAAAATGTAGTCAGGCATCACCCAGACTGCATGACCTGTGCCGTTTGAGATGCATCTAGCTGTCTTGCTAAGCATAGGCGCATGCACACCGCATCCAGCCGTCGTCCTTGTGACAGCGTTATTTTTGGTGCGGTCGTAATACGCTTGCAGAGTCAGCTTCCTCAGAGCCTAGGTGCTGGATAATACATCAGTGCTCTTATTAGTTTCCAAGAACACCTTGTAATGCATTTTTGGGCTATATTGTGTGCCTGCATGTTTTTTCGCTGGAATAGCCACGTGGTTTGAACAGCTGGAGCGTAACTAGAAATACAATATTTATTTCAGGGACAGTATGATCCAAGCTGCGTTCAGGTGTTGTGCAAAATCACCCTGTGAAAGGAGTTGGTTGGACACCCTCTCCCTGTGATCCACTTCTGTCTCCTCTTCCAGAAGCATTGTGCTGAACATCTGTGGGTTGGCATTGTGCTGCCTGCTCTGAGGTTAATAGCTAAATTCCCCGCTTCACATTTTACACCCCCCTGATCACTTCCTTATGTAAACATACTTGATGATCCCTTAATTGCCTTTTGCACAAGTATGACTTCAGGTCCCATCTTGCTTTCCATTAGACTCACAGACACATATGAAGGTGAGAGTGAGTTTGGTGGGGAGGCACAATGCCTGGGGGTTAAGGGCCTCGCTCAAGGGCCCACAGATATGTGAGTGTTCTGCCAGGGCTGGAGCGCCGGAAAGCATGACTTTCCATCAGACACAGAGGCTGACCCTCTCATCGGCCTGGTTACTGATATCAATGCTGTTCTGCCAGCATCATGCCTCGTCTCCGCACCCGAACCGCCCGGACCCATGACGCTAGTTTATTACCAGAATTTAAAAAATACACCCCTTAGGAAATCCAGTGGGTGACAAGTTGAATAAAATAAAAATATGAGTTTTGCCTATTAATCTCAATAGGCTTGGCTGTCAAACGAACACAGAGAAGGACTGTCATGTTAGGGCAGCAATGCGTTATGATGGCGGCTTTGGGCAGTTTGTAGCACCTTAACATAAAGCACAGGCAACCTGCTCCCACTATACTGCCTATAATGAAGCGGCACATAAAGTAATTATGTTGTTTTTAAGTTGCCCCTGATCAGTGTGTGTTTCGGGCTACAGTCTTCACTTTTAAAGAGTAGTGGGAGATTGATCTGAAAATCTTGGCAGTTACAGGATTACAGGCGTCGTTTTACTGTCACTCCCACATACCGATAAATATTGAGTCATGATTTTATGTTGATTTATTATAGTAGCTTGCTGCGTTCTGCTTTCACACCCGAGCAGAAGCGATACAGTCCCACAGTCTTGGTTTGGCATGAAGCGGAGGGGAACCCAGATGAAAGCTCATAGAACACGCCACTCTGCCGGTTTTGTGACATCCGTTACCCGGACAACGACGAGCTGCTGAGGCACCTGCACACGGAACACTTTTTCGGTCACTTCTGGGATGCTGGTGCCATCCAGGACTACTATGGGTATAGAGGCCAGCCCCCTCCTCAGCAGGCAGCGGTGAGTGGGCGGGGCTAGAACCGTCCAATGAAGCTGCAGAAGGGGACAGTCCCCAAGAATCAGCTGCTGCTGTATTTCTGTTCCTTGATTTAAAAGCAGCAAGGATCACAATGTTCAGTTTGGCTGCCCACAGTGATTACAAGTACCTGCGCGAGGACATCTGGGAGAACCAGCTTAACGCTGCCACATAGCTGTACGCTTAGGTACCTCTTTGATATTTTTAGGAGAATGGATACTCAATGACTTTTCCTTGTGCCAGTCAGGGCGGCATCGGGGCCTGGAGCCTGTCCCAGACCGCACAGGGCATGAAGAAGGGGTATGCCAGTCTGTTTCAGGGTGCAGATACTTAAACACATATAAACACACTCTACAGATAGAGATGCTGATTAGTATAACTGTGTGTCTTCAGAGGTCAACATTGGTAACCAGATGGAAATCTATGCAGCACAGAGTGAACATGCAAACTCTCGAATCACCATCGCTGAAGGAGTCGGGTAACATTGAGAATCACTGAGCCACCATGCTGCTCAGTAATTGTCAGTATGCTGTCGTTTTTGTGGAAGCGATTCTCCTGAAATGCATAGTCAAACACTGCAGATGGTGATAACTATGAAATATTTTGTTTGTCTGACTTGTTTATGTGACTTTCAGCATTTAGCCATTTGGATCTTTGGCCACAGTAGAAGTACATTCTCAACAGTACAGCAACAGGCCCTGATCTGAGCAGAGGTCATTTTCTCAGCTTGTTTGAGGTAACACCCCTTCTACCAAACCAATGGCAAACACCTCCTTCCAAGCGGGTGACTTTTCAGGACTTAGCTGTGCTTGGGGACACCGTGGCAATAAGCTCTTCACAGGTCAGCTACCACTTACCTTTGTTTCTGCTGCCCTCTGTTGGAGGATCATCTCACTGCAGGAAGAATCCTACCACCGGGGTCCAAGTCAGTTTCATAATGCAATCTAAGGAGTCGGTAATAATAGCCCACCAGGTGCTATTATGGGCAAAAACTAACAGAGAAGATTCTGAAGAGGAGCCAGAAGAAGAATGAGACCATGGACACAGACAAACCAACAGCTGGTGGTCAGAATTCCACACCTGCCCCATTTGCCGGCAGATGCTAACTACGGCTCACACTTGGTCTGATGGGGACACGTGTGATGTCCCCAGCAGCCTTATCACTGGCATGGTGACAGGGGCTCTTTGTTAACTGGTAGCAGCAGTGAAAGACGGATATAAGAAACATGACGTTATTTATTTATGCATTTGTCTGTGGGTGGCTGTGTTTTCACGCTGTTTACAGATAAAGGGCAAACCCGAAGAGGCGGCAGGGAACTCCGCCTTAGTGTTTGTTGACGGCACAGTTTGGAAACTTAAGCTGAAATCTGTGTTGCTTTACCTCTAACAGATGAAGAGACGTATGCAGTCTGTCTTGGTCGCGTTAAAACTAATGGTGCTGTTTTGCAGATTTTTTCATTGGGCCACTTTGCATAGCACTTCATTTGTTACTGTATTCTGATTCAGATTTTATAAGCATGTGTAGTTCAGAGAGAACCTCCAGCATTCAAGGTGTATATTAAAATATTGATGTCAGTAATCCTGCATTATGAATATGGTGATATGGGGACTGAAGAACCATGAAGAACAGTTGGTCATATTTTGTCCAACTATAATGTGAAAATATAGCTATTTCTGAATTTATATCTGAGAAGGGAAATTTCCATGTTCAGTTCAGCTCATTTCTGCTGAATTAGGGAGCCATTTGCGGTGTTTGTGTAGCGGTGAGCAGCTGCCTGAATGCTTTGTGCTCCTGTCCATCCTCAAAGAAAGTTGCTGCACAGCGCCATGTAAACAATATTACCTTTTAAACTCCATGGCTGCTTCCACATGATACACTGAAGTTCATAAATTTATCAGTACAATGTCGTTATTGCCTTTGCTATTTATTTTGCAGTGACGGAACAAATTTATTAATTAATAATTTTTTTGGCGGAGGAGTTTAAGCATTTTACACCAATCAATTTGCTGATTGGTTATAAGGACTGTCTCTGCCACTCCATGGCTGCAGCTATGACTTGATTGGTGGTTTGATCTGATTTAGTGATTTTATTCCCTTTTTTAACTGGGGACTTGATTCATGCAGGTTCTTTCAAGCAAATTAATTTACCAGATTCGGTTCTGAAAAGTCGAATTAAAACGGATATGACTGACCTCCATTCTTTTGTGTTCAAATCCGGACCTTCTAAGAATCTCTGAGGAAACTAGTCTGCAGCACAAAATATGTAAAGACTCTAAATGCCAAATGTTTTCATCATAGCTGTATCTTTCTGTCCTGCATGGCTGTGAGACAGAGAGACGAGTGTCTGATTTTGAAATGGTTTGATTCACTTTTTCACTATTTCACTTTTCGGTCTGCGCTCAGGATGCTCAGTCAGCCGTTAGACCCTCAAAAAAGCTAAACGCACAAGCAAGAGAGTCACCTTTGATTTTACGCCAGTGCCACAGAGGATCGCATCCTAATATCATAAGTACTGTAATGATTTGACTGATGACATGAAGCATAAGGCAGTATTTTAATGGCGTACAAAGAGTTTTGCTACAACGGCTAATTCAAACATTTGACTATGACGTCAGGCTTCCTGCACCATCTCTCAGAAGAAAACGAAAATATTCCCTGCTTGCGGCTGCCTTCTTCAGAACTGGGGGGGACTTGAGTTTCCAGCTGATGTTTTCCTGTAATCTCTACTGCCCTCCCTTCCTTAAACGAGGGGGTGGCTGGCTAATAAACAGAAAACCGAACCATTCGTCCTGATCTGCTGGGGGAAGTGGGTGTTCTGGCGCCGCTCTGGGTATGACCGCCCATCCACTTACACTGCAAGGCTAACGGCACAAGGCAGAGAACGACCCAGGATGGGGCACCAACCCACCGCAGGCCACACTCACACGCACCATTCACTCAAACATGTGGGGGGGGGGGACCCAGAGGAAACCCCACAATGACACAGGGAGAACATGCAAACTCCACACACATAGAACCAGCACAGGGACAGGGACTTGGAAGACAACAGGACTAACCAGTGCACCATTGTGTGAGGTGAAACTGAGTTACCAATATTCCCTGTAGCTGTGTGCGCCCTGCGATGGGTTGGCGCCCTGTCCTGGGTTATTCCCTGCTTTGTGTCCATTATTTCCAGAATATTTGCTCCAGACCCCTGGGATTCCAAAGAAGACAAGCAGGTTGGACAGACAGCCGGGTAGCCAGCGGCTGATTTTCCCTAGATAGGGGTTATAGCCGGAGCCCAGACCGCCCCTCCCAGTCAGCCTTCACTAGCTGCATGACAGAAAGAGCAGTGTGCTGACAGCACGTCGATGCCTCCGTCCCGGGCACCGGGATGGAATCCATCTTCTGGAACGCTGCGTACGTAACAAACTTGCACTTCTACGACTCTGAAACATCACGGGGCTTGACAACTTTGCATAAATACATCTATATTTATAACTTTTTTTCTGATACAATGCATTACAGATCCTATAAATATTGCACTTCACAAATCATATGAATTGACACTTTCCAAGTATTTACCTTTAATGCACAAAACTGGATTCATATCGTTCCAAAGATATATGTAGAGTAACTGCTTTAATCGCTTGTCGTTACATTATTGTGTTAAATTTATGGGATCTATTGAATATGACTGAAAACACCAAACGCTAAACGTCTCCGGGACGCGATGACTGATGCTACCTTCCATCTTTGGAGTGTCATTAGATGCAGCCACAGGACATGGATCCTGACGTAAACAGCTTCATGAACGCATGAATGGTGGCTAAAAGAGGCAGTTTTTCTCTGGTAAAGGGCAGGCAAAGGGGGCATGTGCGAAGGCGTATGAACAAACGGCTGCTCTCTTTGTCCTCTTGGCTGGTTACGGCAGGTGTTAACGTGCATCGGCTTCAGTTAATGGCCGCAGCCTTTGCTCGTCTTTAACATGGCGTAAGCTGTCACTGCAGGTTCACCTGACTATATGTGTGAACAAGGCCGTCGTCATGTGACCCCCTGAACGTGTAGCAAAATGGACGGTTTTACCCATCTTGCATTCTATTGGTTTACCTCAGCCCGGTGGGCGGTGCTTAGTGTTATTTAAGGGATGCCTCTAGGTAGGAATGGTGTCTGAACTGTTTGTCGGTCTTTTGGGAGTCGGCTGTGTTTGCAGCACTGGTGCTACGGATGCACAGTATCGTACATCTGCACACGTTCTATTGTCCCTAGTAAATCGGTAAATCAAAGGGTTGGGAGCTGAATACATGCAGTAAAGGTACCCGCACCAGCAGGGGGTGCTGAGGGGCCAGTTGAACAAACTGATTTCATTGGATGGTTGCAATAAGGGATGGGCGAGGCTTCAAAAACAAAGACGACATATTCTAATGACCTTCATAATTTGTGACTAAAATACATTATTTAAAAAAAACGGTGTACTTTAGCCCATCCTGACTGTAGATGTCTGCAGGTGAGAATGGCAGCTTCGGGGGGAGGGGCACTCCTAGTAAGTGGGCACCTGGAAGTCCTTTGGGGCAGCGTCCGGGTTAGATGAGAACGGGGCGGTCTTGTAGATGTCTGTGGTTTCCACCGTGGCCTCGGGCGTCGGGTATGGCTGGCTGACGGGCTTGTTATCCATGTGCTCCGTGGTGAAGAGGGTCATGTCTGTGCCCATCAGGAAGCGCTGCACCGCCCTGGCAGTCAGCCCAGCCTTAGACGGGATTAATGCTGTTAGTGAGAAAAATCCAAGGCAGTGAATGTCATTTTTTTGGAGAGGGTGCAGGGGACACATCATGAAAGCGTCAGGTTACGAGCTGAACAGGAAAGAGAGAGATCGTCG
>JAABNX020000052.1:16984248-17010800 GCA_015163995.2 Mormyrus lacerda | reverse complement strand
CTATGGGGTGGGGGGTGGAGACTCGTGACTCCGCATGAATCCAAAAGCAATGTTCATTTTATTAGAGCATCCTATTTCTGGTTTTATGTGACGTCAGTGAGCATCTGCTCTCGCTGCAAGGACTGAGGAGACTGTTAGTTTCGGAGCGAGTGTCAGACTCTGGTAGGTTAGCAAGCTGGAGCTCGGTTAACGGCAGTGTTTAGCTGTCTGGCCGGGCGCCTACACCACAGAGGGGGTTAAGAGCTGCCTGGGGATCAGCCTTTGTGCGTCCTCTTTGGAGTGCATGTTTTCTAAATTTTTCCATGGTTACGAGACAGAGGTGGCCCTGAAATAGAGAAAGGGCCATTATCGTCAACAAGGTGAGAAACAAGGGGGCGCATGGATACAAACGGCATGCAGGGTGTAGCTTTGGTTGGGACCAGTAGGGACATCGGCAAGGACCAGTTCAGCCTCGAAACCCCCCACGGTATTCCCACAATATTGGAAGAGACATGCGTCAAGCATCCCTACCCAAATGTATGCCCAAGTGCAGGGGTGGCTTTTACGTATAGCAAGGCTAACTTTCCTACCACATAGCTGGGTGACTCAGTATCCTCTACTGGACTGAGCAAACTCCCCTTGTTGCCCCGAGGGTTGATACTCTCCAAAGGAGAACCTAGGGCGCATCATGACTTGCTGTCTGTCCTATGCACCCTTGTGTATGGTCTCATTTATATGAAGATTGTCATCCTTCCTCATATTGCCCTAAGCAGGAGGGTTTTGCCTGGGATTGGGACACACTCGGCGCTCATCGCTCACTCTGGGCTCATCGCTCACTCGGGGCTCGGCATAGCAGGACTTGTCTCTAAGTTGACAGCTGAATGTTTGTGATGTATTACTTGCCTCGCTTCTAGGCCGCTTTGTAGAGACGTATCCGTCGGAAACTAAATGCAAATGCATTTTGGTGTCTAAGCACTGAGTGCACATCGTGTCTGTTATCTCTATCTGTCATCCATTATTTCCCATTAGTGTCTTTGGCTGTGGTGCATTTTAAGCTCTTCCACCCATAATACTCACCCAGGTGATGATGGAGAAGAAGGAGAAGGCCACAGCAGCCCGGGCGGCGACCTGACCCTGGCCCAGCAGGAGGTCTTTCTGCAAAGTCCGCTGCCACTGATTGGCCAGGAAGCAGAAGCCGACAAACCACAGGAACGTCCAGAGACCTGCGGCAGCATTGAAGCCCACTTAGTCTCAGCATGTGGAGTTCATGCCAGCCCCCAGGACAGTTGTCCCTTCTACGCCTGCCTCACTAAACTTTTACTCAAACGAATCCTCCATACATCTATTCTCCACCGCTTATCTGGGTCTGGATTGTGGGGGCTGCAGTCTAATCAGGGATGCCCAGACCTCCATGTCACCAGCCACCTCCTCCAGCTCCTCCAGGGGAATCCCAAGGTGTTCCCAGGCCAGTGCAGAGATATAATCACTTCAGCGTGCCCTGGGTCTGCCCCAGGGCCTCCTCCCACTTGGACATGCCTGAAGGACATCCCCAGGGAGGGGTCCAGAAGGCATCCACCTCTATTGGCTCCTTTCGATACGGAGGGGCAGTGGCTCTACTTTGAGTTCCTCCAGAATGACCAAGCTCCTCTCCCTGTCTCTAAGGCTGAGCCCAGACACCCTACAGAGGAAACTCATTTTTGCTGCTTGTATCCGGTGTGTCTGTGATCTCATTCTAACGTATCCTCTCGATCCTTATTAACGAAATTCTAATGATCCCTCTATCCATCTTTAAAACCCTTCCCGTGGTGTGGGTAGCTTAAAAAAACCCTCAAACATAGATGTTCCCAGTAGAAACAATATAGACCACGAAGGACATTTAGGCTTGAAGCATAATAAATATGTCTGTCAAGACTGTGAGAAAAGAAACATCACAGAGCTTTCCAGGAATTGTATGAAGCTCCTCTACACAGGAAATACCACATGTTCTTTTTGTTAATGGAAATTTATCTGTTCCATCCGCTGTAGTGGAAAATTTTGGGGTCGAATGAAACTCATAAACTTCCAGTGTGTTTGGTGCCAAAATGCCACACAGACTCACCCTGACTTACACTCAGAGCACCCATTACTTTCATAGGGTCAAAGGAAACTTTGCCACAGCTGTTAGCACAACCAACAACATGTTCATAGAGAAAAGTCTGATCTAGGTTTAACTTAGCCGACACACATTTCTAAGAAAGCAGGGTCAGACATCCCTGGATCAATTGGCGGTTAAGGGCCGTGCTCAAGAGCCCAACGGTGACATCACCCTGCTGACCATAGCACTTGAACCGTTGACCTCCCAACCACAGATGCAGCATCCTAACCAGAGGTGGAAAGTTTAGGTCCAGAAAGTACAAATCCAGACCAAGGTTTTGCTTCAACCAACCAGTAAACCTTGATCTGGTTCTGTACGCAGTCCTGGGGGACTGCCGACGGTCCACAAATTTGTTCCCACCAAGCTCCCTGCTGGACAGTCTACATTTTTGCTCCCTACCAGGAGCTGAGAGGGAGCAAAAATGTGGACTGTCTGTAGGTTCCCGAGGACCGAGTTAGGAAACATTGTCATAGAGACTGAAGAACCGGATCACTCAGCCTAGGAGGCAGGTTCATGAAGGGTCTTGTTTCAACAAAGGAATATAAAGTCGATCTGAAAATACTGTGTTCAAACTCCGTGAGCTATGCAAGCAGCTGGGACGGAAGCCTAGGCGTCAGGGCTTTGCGCAGGGCCCCTACCTGAGAAGGCAATCTCCAATAGCACCGCCTTCCTCCTGTCCTTCACGCTGCTGATCTGTGGGAAATAGATGTCCAGAGTGAAAAAGCCGATGCTGGCCAGGAAGGCGCCGACGCCGACCACGATGCCGTAGTTGCAGGCGTCGTCGTTCCTGTTGAAGACGCAGCGCAGCCGCTCGCTCCCATTGTTCACGTAGCCTTCGTTCACGATGGAGCCAAAGACCACCATGGAGAAGATCTGCGTGGGCGGACACAGGAGAGTGGGATCACTAAGGACGCATGACACTTCTTCAAGCAACTCAACTCAATATAATTAGAGTTTAGTGATCATTGTTGACACACCACCCATATGTGATGTTGTGACACAGCAGGGGGCAGCTAATGCACTGCCTGGGGAGCAGTGCTTTGCTGTTTGGGGATTTGATCCTGCAGTCTTTCAATTACAAGTGTGCTTCCTTAACCATTAAGCCACCACTGCCCACAATTAATTGCTATGTTGTATTGGGAATGGGACTGCCTGGGATTTGAACCCAGGATTATACCTCTGCTCCAAGGAGGGGCTCATAAAACAATATAATTATGATGCTTGAGAATGGCTACATTCTCTCATCGCTAGGACTGTGTTCTCAGCAGACTCTTAAGTAAACCCATTTAAACTGTTGATTAAATAAATGGTACCAGCAAAATCACAATATATAGACTGCAAATATGAGGAATTTATTTCCTGTCATAGTCCTGAGCAACACTAAATTAGACTAAATCTTAAACAGGACTTTGTATTTGTTGAGGAAATCATCAAATTTATGAAGTTCATGACGTTGCTCAGTAATTGGACTAATTACCATTTCCCGCTAGTTTTAGCAGGCAAAAAATGAAATTCTATATTCTTTTCCAGTACTTAGTTAATCTTACACAATTTTGATTATGTAAAACACACATCTGATTTTGAAACGTGAGATTTAAATGTGCCATTGCTTCAATCAACAAGACATGAATCCAAATTATCCCTAAAATCAGCATCCACAAAGGCACCATCCATTAATGTGACCATTTACTAAAACTGACTAAATAAATCGACTCAGGTCACTTGCTCCCAAGCAGCCAATTTGTGAGGGAGCAATTTAACACACCGTGGTGTAAACAATTTGTTACAGAGTCTAAAGCACATGGGCAACACTGAAGGCAATTCTGCAGCAGCAAAAGATTAAATCCCCTCAAGGCAAAAACACATTGTGTGAGGGTAGGCCTGCTCCGTGTGAGGGTAGGCCTGCTCCGTGAGAGGGTAGTCCTACTCCGAGCTGCTGCACTCATTCGAAGCATTTTGGATCACCATACGCATCACAAATATAGTTCCTTAATGTTATATGTCACAACAAGTGCAAACTTGCCTCGGTAAAATCTTACAAACAACTCAGTAAGCATTATAAGCTTCTCTAATCACATGGCTCGGCCTGCGTGCAATTTCAAGGAAAAATATTGTTGTATACTTTACATAATGATTTTAAATATTACTGCAACATTCCTTGTTAATATCAAATTTTAATGCAGTGTTAATATACTGTTAATATTTTATGCAGTGGAATAATCCTACAGAAAACATAAAACAGCGCTTGTGTGGGACTTTTCCAGTGGGACTTTTCCGGTGGGACTTTTCCAGTGTTACTGAAAGAGCAGAGCCTGGATGTTCATCAAGGGAAAAGGCTTTTTGGATCACTGCCCGCATGAAAGAGGGACAGAATGGAGAAGTCCGAAGAGCGCCACCTGTCACATTACTGCGGGGGTACAATGTCTGTTAAGATGAAAGCTCATCCACGGTCTAGAACCAGACATCTTAGACCACAGGCTACATAACAGGCTTTTAGGAATTCTATGAGCTAGCTATGTGTAAAGGGTCTTGTCTGAGTGATTAAGGAATTCATCGAGTTTGGACATAATTAATTACAAAACCTATCCCACCTCCCGAATTTCAGACCAGGGGTGGCGAACCTGACCCATGAAGAGTCGCTGTTGGTGGGAGTATTTGGGACGGCCTCTCAATCAGCCAATAACAGCGGGTCCCCAGGACGGGAGTTGAAAACCACTGCTTCGTTATTGGCTGATTGAAAGGTCACGTCGAAAACCCACACCCATGCCGGCTCTCCGTGGATTGGGTTCGTCACGCCTGTTTTAGACATTCTATGGTTCCTCCTTCTGGAGCAATGCATCTTGGGAAACCTGTGGAGGATAATGACAGATGTCCATCGACCGGCTGAAGGTTTCACACTCATCCAATAGTGAGCTTGGGGGGCTGAGTTACACGAGTTACACAGTGACAAGTGATGACTGAATAAATGAATGGGAAGAGTACAGCTGTCTCAACGAGCCCCCAAGGTATGCAAGACTGCTGAAGCTGCATTTCTCAATTACCACTGCAGATCCCGTCCAATCAAACATCAACTTTAGTCCATCAATCAAAGACTGTTTTAACATGGCTTCGTAAATGGGTGACGGTGTTTTGAAACTCAGTTTACACTCTAGCCCAAATGAGGAAAGGCTGTAAAACGGCTCTTATAACAGAGATTAGTCAACATGAGTACTTTAGAGGCTGAATTAAAGATGCAAACCCTTTGCTGGCCTTGAAATTTAAAATGAATACTGAAATATGACACAGGTTACAGATCTGATCTCAGTTCCACAAACAGGAACTAGAGGTAAGTAAATATTCATAGTGAGATAAACAAGCAGTATGCAGCCATAATTACTGACAGAAGTGCAAGACTGGAATACCTTCATTGTTCCTTGCCATTTCTGACTAAAGGCGCCCAATTTTTCAGGGTCAGGAAGTGGACACATTCAAAGTCTGGCATCAAACTTCCATTCTCCCAAGTATCAAGCCTTACACTGCAAACATCAGGGGAACGATATTTCCTAAGTGCCCTGCAACTCAAAACAAAACTCAACCTCCACTAGCTAACACAATATAGTTCTGCCAGTTTTATTATGCTACAGTTATCTAGGACTTGTTAGTAATGCCAAAAATAGCATACTTTTAATTTAAATAAAAAAATATTCCACTACGTGTTCTGTTGGAGCTTCTGAGTGGTATAAGGTTTAATATAGCCAAATTAAGGGCCGCAGTAATCATGTGATGTATGTAGCGACTGATTTTTCGGGTTGAGTCCCACTGACCGAATTTAACTTCATAAATCTAATTAATTATGGTATTATTTCATATTCATGTTGAATATGGTAAAATACACCACAGTCGTATATCTATATACTGGCATATATTATTGGGGAAAAATATCTAATATAAAAATGTCATGGTTGCATATATATTGCGAATTAGACGAGACTGGCAATATCCTGAGCAGAGTATCATGCAGACAATTTCGCAGAAGCAGAAAATTAAATGAAGTGAGAATGCCACGGTGCTTATATTTGGGCTGGAACATCTGTAGAACATTGTAGGCTATTTTGATCCTAACGGTACAAGACGACCCATTCCGTAGGCGGCACAAAATGTAACGTGGATCGAAATTAGTCGCTATCTGCTCAAAAAAAAAACAAAGTAAAATAATGAGAACAGATAAGGTACCCATTAAAACACAGCCATCGATTGCTGCGAAAATGACGCGCATTTGCGTTCGTCGCACCAAAAAACGTTGTTTTAAGCGTAATTTAAAGATACGGAGTCTTAAAAATTAACCAATGAAAAATGCGCCGAGTATAAATAGTAACCGAGTAGGGACCGTTTGTATTTGTTGAATTTCTGAAGCAGCCAACCTTACAGCTCGTTCAGATATTATTTTTTCATTATTTTCTATTGGGAAAACGCCCTACTTGTAAATATTAACATCCTATCGACAATATTACATTTTATTATCAACAACGACTAAAATTTCCAAATACCCCTTGAAACCAAACTGGTTTAACATACAGAAAGACCAATATTCAGCTTTAGTAAAATATTCGTAAAACACCAAATTACAACGGTAAGCGTCCTTTTAAAACGAATATCTAAAAATAATGATATCATTATTTAACACAGCCCTGTCTGCATACGGGAAATATATTTCCCGTGTAAGATTAAAACTGCTGATTAACTCCAGATTATTATTTTTTAATCTTGAAAATACAGCAACAGAGAAACAAACCCCTCTTACCCACGACAATATTCTAAGGATAGTCTGAGGCTGTGTAATAAAGGCGATTGCTCTAAAAGAACTACCAGCCCTTCCAGCTCCGAAAGACCCTGCTCCTTCCATCTTTATCTTCCCGTCCATCCAGCTCGCTGTCACAGCACTCGGCTTTTGCTTTTTCATAGATCATGTTAAAATGTGTCGTACGCGCACCCGCCGCATGGGAGCGGCGCGCGCAATCGGGAACGGGGCGCTGCACGAACACGGACCTTAGGCTGAAGAATCACAATAATCATAATACGAAAAACAAGAAAGGCCAAACGCGTTTGCAAAGTCAGAACATTACTGTTCTTACATTTGACCAATTTAAGTACCATAAATGCATAGTCGACCATTTAAACGCGTAACGTTAGAAAATGAGGTCAATAGTGCGCCCGTATCCAACTAACCCAATACAGAGCTTAACCGTGGTACAATCCTCGTTCGATAAAGCGAGTGAAATAGAAGCCCTTTAAGATTGTATTTTGCAGATATGAGTGTATGACTTAATACAGTTATATTACTATGTATATGCAATGTGCTTCAGGGTATTTGTCCTATTTTTTTCTAAGCGGGGCACCTGTGGCCGAAGGTGAGATTATTTTTTCTTTAAAAATACTGAAAAACCCGAAAAAACAATTACTTTCCCCAAAGGAGGATCCTTGTGAAAGCTTTTTAGAAATCTGGCTCAATTCCTATTTTTCGAATACAGTGTGGAATCGATGGCTGTGGTATCAGAATCAGAATCACTTTATTAATCCCCGTAGGGAAATTCTCTTTCATTACAATACAATCTCCTGATGGAAATGAAAGATTTAGGAGAGTTATGTACAGGATAGAAGAGATTCAGATAAAACTATAAGGACAATAAAGTAATTAAAATAAAATAAAAATAACAAAATAACCAATAAAAATAAAGCTATAGCAGCAATTATTAACATTGGCATAAATTAAACATAATTTGCATAGTTCCTGGGTTATTACAGCAAACGTATACACAGTATACATGGTTATTTAAGGTGGTTGTGCTTATGTTTGTGGATTGTGGTTTGAGTGATCAGATATGTGCATTAAAACAGTTTCATTGCGACCGGCAGGAATGATTTCCTGTGTTTCTCAGTTATGCAGCATGGCAGTTTAAGCCTGTTGCTGAACGAGCTCCTGCGGCTACTCAGCATATAGTGGAGCGGAGGTGAAGGAAAGTCCAGTATTGTCCTTATTTTGGACAATGTTCTCCTCTCCAACACCTTATTGAAGGAGTCCAGTTCCACTCCCACAACTTGGCTGGCCTTCTTAATGATCTTGTTGAATCTGTTAGTGTCCATGACGCTCAGGCTGCTGCCCCAGCACACAACAGCATACATGATGGCACTGACCACCACAGACTCAGAGAACATCCGCAGCATCGTCCAGCAGATGTTGAAGGACCTTAGCCGTCTCAGAAAATATAGGTCGATAAACCCGACTGGTTCATGCTAGTCACTGTATGTTCACACTACCCTCTACAAAAAGAATGGAGAGGCATTTCTAATTATTAAAAGCTGAACAAAGGTGCCACAGAAACATCAAATCACAGCACACGTGTATGCAGGTCAATACAATGCCGAATAAATCTCTGCCATCTTCAGAACAGCAGTGTTTTTGTCATTCCAGTCTGGTGCAAATCCTGAGGTGTAACTCGAGGCGAGCAGCAAACGATTCAAGTGTAGTCAATTGTAAAGACCATGGAATTTCTGAATGATTTCTAAATTACAATAAATCAGAACATATACAATCTTATATGCTGGCGGTTTTCACGTATTTCTGAATAAAACGTCAAATCGATTAAACGGCAAAGATATTTTAAAAAGACACTCGTTTTCAAGAAATTTCAATATGGAAATTGAAACTTGACGTTTATTTTTCCCAAACCAAAATATATTTCATAGACATGTCAACTAATACCATTTCATCACATACAATATACACACATTTTAAAATGTGATATTCGCATTGATAACACGATGATGTTTGTACAAATTTGATACCATACTTCCTCACTAACCGATCTTCAGATGGACAACTGCATGGCCGTCGGCTGTTCAGCAGGACTGCATGTTGTTTCCAGACATCAATCACACGAACCATCTTTCCAGCCGTCTCGCCATCGTTCATCAACTTTAGAACAGTCGAACTCCGGCTTGCCAAGTCGAAGATTGATGCCATTGTGGAGCCGACACATCCACTGAGAAAAATTGTGCCGACTACTTACATCTGGTTCATTGGTTTTCAGTCTAAAGGAACAGGGGAAATAACTTAATCAGTCAGGAAAGTTTTAACTTCGTCGATAGTAAGAAAGGTCAGCGTAAGTATGGTAAACTGTAGGCTAAGCATCGGTTAAGGATTGTCACTGTAACCAGTGTATTCCGCAAGTACACACTATATATTTGTATCATTACAGCAAGGTTCATTTTGGGGCTGGAATTTGAGGTAGGGTTAAGATTATAGCATCAGATTTTTGTTGTAGATCATAAGTCAAAGCATACAATTGCACAGAGTACTTAGTTTCAAATAACAGGGCTGCCAACTCATGCATCTGGCGCGTGACACACGCTTTCAGAGGCTCACGCAAGAAATCTTACGGCAAATCTATATTATTCCATTATAAACCTAAAAAAAGCTACATCGAAAGCGTTGTGGTAGTTTGCAGACCCTAAACACTAATTAACACTAAAGGCAACAAAACTGTTACATACATATAAATGCGTGTGCTTGTGTGTGCGGACTTGTCTCGATTTGAAAATATCGGTCCAGCCAGCTGACCAAAGCTGGCAACCCTGAAATAGGCAACTGCGTGAATCAAATATTATTGTTATATAATAACACGATAAGCGCAGGCTGCAGTTAACATTAACTGTGTCCAACGACTGAAATGTTTAGTTATATATGGATATTGCAACAGGAGTTGCTATTCCAGCCAGAATCAGATTCCTTGTATGTGTGACATACTTGGCCAATCAAGCTAGATTCTGATCATTTTCAATGTTTAAGGGATGCAGTCACAAAATTATTTTAAACCTCGATCTTAGGTCTTGTGCGCACTCGTCGCAGGGAAAGAATTTCGAGAAAAGGTTGATGAACTGCTTCATATCTTGCTTCTGGCTGTCGCTGGGTTTGTCGGGGTAATAAGCGGCCGTAGTGTGAAGGAAAGACCACGTATTTCTGCCAAGCTCCTCTCTATCCAGCGGACACTCGGCTGTCCTTTCGCGGTCTTCTACGTAACGGTCCCCCTATCAAGGGCAAAAATTAGACATAGTGATTATATACACTACATATTTGTATTCCTCAAGACAACATGGATTAAATGGGGAATATATACGATTTGATAAAGAACATAAGTTAACTAGATAACATGATTTTTTTAAGAATAACGTTTTCGTTAAGGACATGTGCTGCAAATGCTGCCAAATAAAATCACACTGTCAGTAAACTGACTATCCATGAGCACTCCACAGCTTATATAGTTACCTGCTGCATGGACGTTTGTTTCTTCTGCATTTTCATCCAAGATTTGAAATCCATACATGCCCTGCAAGGCTTCTCTTTCTGATCGCCGGCATTTTCTTGTTTTTCGGACGCTTTGCCTGCCGGCGTGCTTCCAGAAATCCCGAAGGGGAAACTTTCGGCTCCAGTAGCATCGGAATGAGGGACCGAATCACTGGTACTTCTGGCCGCAGCCATGTTTGTTTCGTGCATTTGGGGTTGTTAAAGTCTGACACGCGGTTAAATTTTCCGGTGCAAGTTAAGCAATCTAACACAACCCTTTATAACCGCAATTCATCATTCTCTAGAGTTAATCATGCTTTTAACTACAAATTACTGTGATACGTATCAATTGGATATCATATTTTAATAAAATATATATTGCCACGACCGGTACCTTTCGGTAACTATGTCTTGTTTCCTCTCCGGGACTTTTAGGTCGAGTACCGAGGAGCTACTTCCTTTGGTGACGTCACCCCCTACATGCTGCTGAGTTGGATCGCAAATTAAAGTGTAATTATTTCCTTTATCCTAAACTGCAGACGTTTTGGGCATACTTGACAGCGATATATTCGAATAGCCGATTGTCTAAAAGGTTTATGTGCGTGACCATTTGATTAATAAAGCAAATAATCGACCTTTTTAGCTACTAATTGTCTGGCAGATGGTAGCTAAGTTGGAAGTCCGTTAGCTACTTTTCCTCTCTTTTTTATTTTTATGTTATTTCTCAAAGCAGGCAGATAAATAGGCCACTATCTCGCGAAAATGGGGATTCTCGAGAAAATAGCAGAGATTGAAAAAGAAATTTCGCGCACCCAGAAAAACAAAGGTAAGTATAGTTCCCCCCCCCGAATGGCACAACTTAGTTACTTGATTTTTGAGAGGTTGACATGTTGTTTCTTGTTTCTCACCTAGGAATTAAGTGGCACTGCTGTCAAATACTTTTCAGTTACTCTGTGTCTTTGATGCCCAAACTGGTGTCGAGACTTACTTTTAAATGCGTTATTATTTTCAGCCACTGAATATCACCTGGGTTTGCTGAAAGCAAAGCTTGCAAAGTATAGGGCCCAACTGCTGGAACCGTCGAAATCTGCTGGCGCCAAAGGGGAGGGCTTCGATGTGATGAAATCAGGTGATGCCAGGGTAGCCCTTATAGGATTTCCGTCTGTGGGTAAGGTGAGTGTCGTTTTCTGGATGGAATCATGTGTTTCATTATAGGTTTGTTCAATTCAGTCTCTCATTTAATGGAAAATGCGCGTGTTTCCTGCTTTTAATATATTGACGTTCATATTTAGTGTTTTCTCATTGCTAGTGTTAACCGTGGTTCTTGTACAAAATGTTTTCAGTCCACATTTCTCAGTCTGATGACTTCAACAGAGAGTGAGGCTGCCTCTTATGAATTCACAACGCTGACATGTATCCCTGGAGTTATTGAGGTATCCAAAAAATAATGTTTGAAACACTTTTCCATTCCTGTTTCAATTCTGTTTAGGGTTGCAGAATTCTGGGAATTTTCAGTCGGAAACTTTCCATAGGAATGTATGGAAAACAATGGAAATATCCTGGAAATGAGCATAATTGCAAGTTAGCTTATAAGAGGGAACTTAAATGCAGTTGGGGGGAAAATAACATGTTTACTATGATACGAAGAGGAGCCACCGTGGAACGTCTTTAACAAAGCTAAAGCTAGCACTAATAGTGATATGGTAGCTCGCAGGAGTTCCATGGAGTTCAATATTTACAAAATTCCCCAGCTTAACTTCCCATGGAAAGATTCTGGAAATATACTGGAAATTTCCCACCCTTTTGCAACCATAATTCTGCATATTAAATAAAAAAAAGTCTAATTTAGTGTTTGTTCCCTTCTGTAGTATAAAGGAGCAAACATTCAGCTTCTAGATTTACCTGGTATCATTGAAGGTGCAGCACAAGGTATGTGGATGATCACCATGCCATTCTGTGTGGTGTCAGTAGTTTGCAAATGATACCATAATTCGTTTTCAAAAGTGATGCTGTTTTAAAATTGAGTGTGGGGTTGTTTTCTTTGATTCTATGACTAATTTTGCATATAATACATAAATTGTGCAAATCCCTCCACAGGAAAAGGCAGAGGAAGGCAGGTCATAGCTGTGGCCAGAACAGCAGATGTTGTCATTATGATGCTGGATGCAACAAAGGGGGACGTCCAGAGGTTGGACCTACTACTTGCTTGCTTGTTTTTGTGTTTTATTTGTCTAAACCTAAACATTCAAGTGTCAAAATATCTTTTGTTGTCATTTTCAGATGTTGGATTCATTGATGAAACATTGTTCTTATTGGTTAAAGTGCAAATGAAAAGTATTTAATACAATGTAATATATAATTATGGCATACAAATAGTTAACCATCTGGTCTGTGGGGAAGGATTGTGCAGCTTTTGCATAGAATTAGATGAGTAATATGTATAATAAATCAGTTTGTGGACAAGTATATTTGGTCAGTTGGATTGGCTTTTTAAATTGTTCTTAAAAGTTTGTATTTTGGACATTCAACATTTTTTTTTTTTTTTTTGAAGGGCACTTCTGGAGAAAGAACTGGAATCAGTAGGGATCAGGCTTAACCGGTCAAAACCAAACATCTACTTTAAGGTGTGTGTTTATGAAATGTATCCGATGATGTTTATATACTTAATTAGCTTTATGCATGAAATATTGACAGACCCTCATCTTTTCCAAAACCTTTCCCATTTCAGCAAAAGAAAGGTGGGGGATTGTCCTACAATTCAACTGTCCCTCTGACACACTGCTCTGAGAAATTGGTGCAGCTCATTCTGCATGAATATAGTATCCTTCACATGTTTGCCACACTGCTTTTAAAAATCTGTTAAACCTCCTGGGGAAAAAGGTAATTTTAAAAAATAATTTGTGGCAAAGTGATATGTGCTTAAACAGTCAAAAAGTCTCCTCAACCTCCCTAAGAAATCTTCAATGCCGAGATCTTATTTAGGGAGGACAGCACACCAGACGAATTTATCGATGTCATTGTTGGAAACAGAGTCTACATGCCCTGTTTATATGTAAGTAAAGTAGGAATGTGTCTGACCGCAGTGTCCTAAATGCTTATAATAATGTATTTTTTTTAAATAACTCTGACTGAAAATGATTTATACTATGTAAGGGAAAATTATAACCTTTAGGTAAATTTTAATAAGGGGACTCCATAGCAAATGAAGCTTCATGAACCATTTGCTATGTTTTCTGACACCACTAGATGGTGCTCTCTATTCAAAAAAGGGTCCAGTGCATGCCCCAAAGCAAACTAATAGCACCATCTTGTGGAGGCAGGAAATACAGAAAATGGTTTACGACGCTTCATCTTCCCATCACTACTCCATACCTTCCTTTGTAGAAATGACCAGTCCTAAAAATAAGTTTTTTGGTTTTTTTTGGAACAAATTGCTGTTTCTTAGGTGTACAACAAAGTGGACCAGATCTCCATGGAGGAGGTTGACCGTTTAGCCCGAAAGCCCCACAGCGTGGTCGTTAGGTCAGTGATTTTCTTGCGTATCCACCTGGATGAGAGTCGGGGTTGGGGTTTAACCCAACTCTGTTTCTAATCACTGCTGACGGAGAGTGCGTTGTCTCCCAGCTGTGGCATGAAGCTGAACCTGGATTATCTGCTGGAGCAGCTGTGGGAGTACCTGGCCCTGATCTGCATATACACCAAGAAGAGAGGGGGTACCATTTGACCTTCATTTCACTTTCACACTTAATGCTGAGTTTGAACACCAGCTGTTGGCCCTTGTCTTGGCTCAGCGTGTTTTGGATCAGTTTATAATAATAAGCCGTTGTATTTTTTTCTGCTAATATGAACCTATAGAGCGGCCAGATTTCACAGATGCAATTATCATGCGGAGGGGAGCCACCGTGGAACATGTGGTACGTCTTTAACAAAGCTGAAGCTCGCAGGACAGTGTGGCTGCTGTAGTTCTTATGCAGATGTTTCAAAAGCCAGATGTTTTATCCACGTTTCCCCCACTAGTGTCACCGAATTCACAGAACATTAGCGAGTCAATTCAAGTACGCCTTGGTGTGGGTAAGTGGACCTCACCCTCTATCCAGTGTTTACATTAAGTTTTTCCCCAGGATATTTTAACAGTTCAGAATTCTACTGTCATTTTATTTTAAGGGAACCAGCACAAAGTACAGCCCTCAGAGGGTGGGCCTGACCCATGTTATGGAGCACGAAGACGTCATCCAGGTCGTGAAGAAATAAAATGACTGTCAGGCAGCTTGGCTGCGTCTGCTTGGAAGCAGAGAGCAATGGAGAATCAGTAAAGCAGATTTTGCCAAAAAAAAAAAAAAATTAGGTTTTTATTTTGTGTACGACAGCATGAGCAGTCTGCAGCGGGTGGAAAGACCTTATCTAGCGCAGGTTAAAAGTGTTTTGGGTGGACTTGTGAGATCCATTTTAAATGACAAATAAAAAAAACAAAAAATATAATCCAGCACTGGAAGCTTATTCTCATGAATGATTTTTATTTTTTAACCGTTACCTTCGCAAAATGATTATTTGTTGACTCGAAAACAAAATAAACTTAAAGAAATAATTGCTTCAACTCTGCAAATGTTTTTAGACTGGAAATCAATCTCAGGGTTACAGTTTTGATGTCATGGGATGTTATAAGTTCAAAACATGTAGCCTGTAAGCACCCGGCTTGCTGATTGGGCTTGTTTTTATTTAGCGTCTTATGGGTGATGCTTTGCAGCCTGACTTGCTCTTTGGTGGAGGTAATGCCTTCAGCCTGTCAGTCTGGTGCAGAGTTCAGGTGTGATTTTATTGGTCTCGCCGTGGGTTAATGGTTTACTTCATTACCTGAGGACGTGTGGTATGTAATTTCACGGTTCATAGCTGAAAATGCTTGCTGTGCTGCGTTGTTACTCTATGACGGCACCTTCCTGGTCTTGATGTCCCAAGAGGACAAGGATATGCGGGTGAGTAAATCCCGGGAGGTCCTCGGAAGCCTCTTGCCTGCCCCTTGCCGCTGCAGGCTGCGTTTCCCCGGGGGCCCCCATGGCTGTCATGCGGCTGGTCTCATTAGGTCTTCTGGCCGCCTGAAAACCTAGAGCTTCACATCCTATTCAAGATAGAGAACCGGGAGAATAGGCATCATTAAATATGCAGCGGGTGTGGGCGACGCAGGCTTCGGAGTGGAGCCTGCCGTGTCTGTTTTGGAACGTTCCAGCTGGCCATGTCGTCACCCGTGTGTTTTGGTTCTGGACTGGGGCTTTTAAGCATTTTGCGGGTGGGCTGTGCCATGGGTCCTGGTGAGTGGGGGGAGGAAGATGGGGGAGGGGCCTTGCTTGGACTAAACCGTCCCAAGATGGCTTTCAACTGACTGACTCCATTTAAGGTAATTGAGGCATGACCTGAGCACATGTGTGTGCATGATTGTGAGTAGGTGTCCACTCCAGTCACTGGTGGGCTGTGTATGGTGATCCAGAATAGTGACTGAAAAGCATATGGTGCATCATGTAAAGTATTACCTGTTTACCACAGCTTGTAACCCTGCACTGGATAAGCGGTTAGTATATGGATAGATTGCATTTTTCAGTATTCAGTGACCCAGAAGATACATTCCATACCCATTTCATAACTGATATAAAATCATGATAGCCTTTTCTCTGAAAGGATGAAGGATATCTGTGCTCTTTTAAGTTGAGAAGCGTGTTTGTTTATAGAGTTGATGTCACTGTTAAATATTAGGGTGTAGGGTTAGGTCATGTCAGTGTAAGGTTCATGCTATGCATGTCTGTCCATCCATCAAACCGCTTATCAGGACTGGGGGGCTTTGAGCTAACCACAAGTGTAAAAGGCCCTCAGGTTACAGCAAACCCTGGGAAGAATGCCAGTTGGTATGCATTTAAAGTACTTTTAGGTAGTTATCGATTGGTTCTTAGCCGTTTTTATCTTCACATCCTATTTTCCATTTGTTTTTAATGGACACATATCGCCCACCAGAGGGCAGTCCAATACCACAAAAGAAATAGTTACGCGATTCACTGGCATTTTAATCACCAGCTCAAGTTAAAGGTAGACACGTGACTCGCTTTGGTCCTGTGACTATAGAAATCATTTTGTTTCCTTTTCCTGAAAGCATAATGAGCTCTAATTTGTAATTGCACAACCCTAAATAAAGTCTTAGGAGGGTTAAAGCTCTTATTTTATATATTGTCCCAGACTTTTACTTTATCATGGTTGTGTTTTATCATGTTTATTAACACCGTTCACTTAAAGAAGGTGCATCGAACTGGTCTCACCGCTCCACCCTCCGCAAACTCATTACCGTCCAGCTGTATTAAGACGTTTGGGGCTTAGCTAGCGAGTGGGTCGCTTAATGGAGCGCCATCTGCTGGTACGACCTCGGGAACCACAGCTCAGGAGGTGCGGCGAAAACGTGTAAAATTATTATTTTTTTTAATTTTTTTTTTTTTACGGTTTTGTAGTTGCTCTAAATGCAACACACTTATCACCCATTGATATAGGAATGCAACATTTGAGCATGTTTTTCCCCTCAAAAATCGACGTTAAATCATATTTTTTAAAATTTATTTTCAAATGTACGCTTGAAAACCATGCTCGGCAGCAGAATGATCTTTATAAAGTAATATCTCATTTTTAAAAGTATGATGGTTGGTTACACATACCATAAACGAATGCAAAACATATAGGCTTAGAGAGTGCTAGAATACCTTCGGATATTTTTAGCTTTCGTATTAATGTTTAATTAGTTCTCATCGGATTGAGTACAGACAAGCTATTAAATATTAATATTGGGCTGTGTCGTAAACTTTTAGAATATTAATTAGCTATCGACGACTTAACATGATCCATTGAAATGAAACCTCAGTAAACATAGTGACTAACAACCATAAATCAGTGAAGACAAAGCCCGCTTTTAATGTAAAATCTATATGATCTGCTTTGTGTTTTTAACTTTTTTCAGTTCCATCCTATTTGACAGAATACATGTAATGTAAAATAATAATAATAATAATAATAATAATAATAATAATAATATTGATAATAAATATCCCGGAAAACAGGTAACTTATTTCTTTTCTGGAGATTTATATCGCAACCATCCGTCTCAAATAAACACTTCACCTTGAACTACTTGGAACAGGAACTGTTATAATCGTCCGTGCAATAGACTGCAGTGTCTATGCAATAATGGACAGTATATTAAAAAGACTGCTAGATTTTTTTCATGCATGATTTTCAATGATATGAAATGACTTACTGCAATATTGAAATAACGCCCAAAATCGCTGTAATGAATGAGAAAGGAAGCGAGTTCAGAACATTTGTCCAGCAGTATAGCGAACGTAGTCGTCTATTTCCGCTTCGCCTTATCACAGCATGTGCTGTAAACTGTCACAAGGTCAACAGCAATTAGAACATATGTAATACTACAAACAAGTGCAAAAACAATAACATTCATCCAAACATACATCATTTTTTGGAATTCTCACAAGTCACATATGACTTTAATGTAAACCAGTTATCATTGGTAGTTTTTAACTTTTGCAAGGTTTTTTTTGATCATTTATTAAATCCCCAGTTAGTAAACATTCATATTTAAATATATATACATTTATAGTAGTTGTGGCACCAGAAACAGCAGTCTTATAATTTGCACCTAAACTAGCATAAGAAATCAAACTCACCCACTGTTTATGGAGAATGCTCTGTGCGACTCTCTGCTCCCCGCGTATATTTCGGCTAACTATGGATTTGTTTCTCAGACACAGTTTAGTAACAGCTCAGCCGTCCTGCATTATTTATACAGGTTTGAACCAAAGAGATAGCATTACGCTAAGGCAGTATAGCTGATACATTAAGGTGCCTTCTGCAGTTATACTGGAAAACTCTCAGACGCATGTTCCATTTGGGCTCAGATCATACCAAGCACCAACAGAGGGGCAATAATTTTTTTTCTGTGACTGATGGGAAGACATTTGTGTTTCCTCCTTAAATGGTAAATTAGGGAATGCAGACGTTAATGGACAACTGTGACTTCAGTAACAAACGAGCACCGTGTTCACAAGTGGGACATCTGTTGGGAGAACTCTATCTGACATTGGTGCTACACTGTTCCAACAAAGCAAAGCATTGCAATTTACCAGCTGGCAAAAAAACAGTGGACTGTTTTAAAAATGGGAGTACAATTCACTCCAAGGTAACGGCAAAAAGAAGTAAGTGCAACACCTTTTTGGAATACCAGTGAAGAAACGGCACGTCCATCAATCCCGTGAGGTTTGCTGAGTTGAATTGTGTTTCTATTTTAATTAATTGCTTGGACAGTTTCAGTTGCACTGTGTGCGTGTGATACCCAGTGGTTTTCGTTAAGCAATTCCCCCATGGAACATTCTGCGGACAGGATGCTCTTGTATGATTCGGGGTTTTCTCTTGCTGACAGACAATTTTCAACGCAGTGAGCCAGTGTAGCATGGTGTTAGCGAGAGGCTAAAATGCCTGGCAAAAAAGCTGACCCCAAGGCAGCAGCCAAGAAAGACAAGGATGAGGGGAAAAAGGGCAAGGAGGACAAAAAGGCTGCAAAGGAGGACAAGAAGGATGCAAAGGAAGACAAGAAGGGAGGGAAGGATGACAAGAAAGGGGGAAAAAAGGAGAAAGATGCGCCTCAAAAAGGAAAAGGCAAGGGTGATGGAAAGAAGGATCAAAAGAAAGGAAAGGCAGCAGTTAAGAGTGAGTCCGAGGAGGAGTCTGAGGCTGACGTCATGAAGAGTGAAGCAGATGAAAGTGAGGCAGAGGATGAGGAGGAAGAGAAGGATGAAGAAAGCGAGATGGAGACTGAGGATGACAGGGGTAAGAAAGGCAAAGGGAAAGGCGCCTCTAAAGCCGCGGTGAAGAAGGGCAAGTCCAAGTCCAAACACGTTCAATCTGAGGAAGAGGTGGATGAAGACGAGGAAGAAAAGACTGAAGATGATGAGGATGAAGCAGAACAAGGGAACCGTAAGCGTGCCAACCTCAAGGGTACCTCCAAGCCTGAGGAGAAAAAAGGGAAACAGAAAGGAAAAGAGGTTCATCTAAAGGGGACTTCAAAAGCCATGATGGGGCTCGCAGCAGAAGGCAAGGGAAAGGCCCAGAAACCGGAGACCAGGGCACTCCCAGGCCTGTCAGGTCTCTCCACCTCAACAGCGTTACCTATGGAGGGACTGAAGAACACCTCAAAGCTTTTCATGGGACTTTCAAACGACAAGAAGAAAAAAACCTCAAAGAAGAAACTACAAAGTGCCACCAAGATGTTTGTGGGCTTTGGCAGACCCAAAAACCCTCTGGCAAATAAGAAAAAGGGTGTCCTCAAGAACACGTCCAAATTCATGATGCGTTTCCAGGGTAGCGAAAAGAAGAAAAATGAAAAGGAAAATGCAGCACCACAAAAGACACTCTTACTGTCAGGTTTGGGGGCCAAAGCTGGAAAAATAGGAGCTGATAAAACATCCGGTTTAGGTGGGAAGTTTAAAGGCTTTTTTGGTGCAAAAAAGTCCATCCAGCTGGGCTTTAAGAACAAAGGGATTGTTTTGGGGAAAATTGCAGGTGCGACTAACTGGCTCACAAAGAGGTTTCTTTCAACAAAGGGAAAGCAAAGTTCTCTTGGTCGGCTTGGGAATGCCCGGATGTCCCGAATTGGAGGGAAAAGGTTACCGATGATGTCTCAAGATGAAGTTCACCAACACAGAGCAAATATGGGAAGATTTCGTGGTTTTCATCAAGACAGATATGAAGATGATGTTTATGTGGATGAGTATGAGGACGAGTATGGCTATATAGAAAATGATTATGAAACGGACAGATATGAAAGGCGCACCTCTCAAAAGCGATTCATGCATGACGATTACGATGGTGATGAGGATGATTATGGCACAGGACCACCTGAACATTATTATGAGTATGAGAATGATGCAGACTATTACGATTACCCTATACATGACCAGAATGGGTACTACATAGACGGAGGTGATTATTTTGAAAATACTGCAGGGTATGGAAATGGCTATGAATATTATGATGATGACATGGACTACTATGACCAATACCATACACGGTATCAATATGATTATTTTGAAAATGAAGATGAATACTATGATTTTAGACAGCAGGGAATTGATGAGTATCAATATTATGTAAATGATATCTGTTATCATGATGGCATGCAATACCCATCTGTAGATGAATATGGATACTACATAGGAGAAGCAGGAGAAGGTTACGGGTATGGTTATGAGCAGAATGGTTATTATGAAGATTTTCAAAGTAATTTCGAGCAACCCTATGGAGAAGCTGTATTCTCAGATCCTTATATGGCTTATTCTGCTTATGAGGGCCAACAGAATCCAGAGTACCAGCTCAATTACAGTGAGTATGGCGGAACACCATATGTTCAATCTGCATATAATGCTTACCAGCCATATCCTTTTATCATGGAGGACATCATGGAGCAAGTGGAACCAGACATGTTTGGTAATGATCATGGGTACCTTAGCACAGAGGATGCCGGGGTTCCGAGTTCACTGCAGTTCAGACTTCCCAGACCTCATGTAAAAATGTTTGGAGAAGAAAAACTAGATGTTCCGCCTCCACCTTCTCCCCAGATCGCTCTAAATGATTTTGGAGAAATTTCTCAGGTGCCTTATGAAGCCTCTACATCCTTTCCCCCTTCACCGGCTGTATTTCCTCAAAGTTTTCCTCAACAGGCTGAGATCTCCCAGAGGCCGCTTTCCCCTACACCTGCAGGTATGCCTTTCAATCAAATATTTTCTCCAGCACCAATGGCACAACAATTTGGAAGCCCTGTTCTCAGCAGGCATCAGATTCCATCATCTCCTTTACTCCAAATGAGACAGTTTCCTTCTGAAATCCCACCACCACCAGCAACATATCCTTTGGGTCCTGTAGGTCCAGCACAGCTTTCAAGGCCACAATCTCCACTTGCTCCCATGAGACAGTTTGCAGATCCAAGTTTTGGTGGACCAGTAGTTCATCATTCAGTACCTTCAGAACATATGTTACCCATGGGTTTGGAGCAACCTCTTGAACGAGTAAGTTCCCCATTACCTTTAAGAAGATTAAGTCCCCTGCCATCTCCACAGCTCCCTATAAGGCAACAAAGCAGTATTCCTCCATTCAGAAGAGGGCCTTCACCACAACCTTCAGTAAGAAGATTTATTGTCCACCCTGAAGAAATAGAACCTCCACTGTCGCCAAGGCAACCAAGAAGGATGCTCAGTCAACCCTCTTCTCCAGCAGCACAACTGCATCGACGGTCATTTAGAAATAATGCTCAGAGACCTCCATCCGTACTATCCAGAAGAGAAGTCAGCCCTCCTCCCTCTCCACAGCCTTCAAGAAGGAGTCCATCTCCCCAGCCCTCAGTAAGACTAAGGTCTCCACCTCCTCAACCCAAAAAGACAGCCTTCGGTTTAAACAGACAACAACCTGGTTCCGTTGCTAGAGTGCCTTCCCACCAACGTTCCATTCGGAGAAGTCCTCCACCCTCACCACGTGGCTCTATAAGAAAAAGAAACCCACCATCCTCTCCACAACCACCTCTGAGACAAGACGCACATCCACTCCCTGTTAAGACAAAATCTCCATTTAGGCCATTTGGTGGAAAACAGTATGACAAGTCAGTACCATCAAGCCCTCTTACTAAAAAGCTGAGTCCTTTTGGCAAAAAACCTACATCTCCTCCAGGCTCCTTTAGAAGACTGAGCCCTCCTCCATCTCCTCAGCTGGGCACAAGGCGTGCAAGCACTCGGCAGCAGAGAGAACCAGATAGACCCTCAACACCCCATGCATTTCAAAGGCCACCATCTCCAAGTCCATCTCGAAGAAGTTTTGTAGATGGACTAGGACCTCAACGGCCACTGTCACCTCCTTTACCAGGAGGTCGAAGACCTCCTTCCCCTTCACCATCCAGATTATCTAGCAGAGCCATTATTGATGAGCAAAAGTTTCCACAACGCCCTTTACCAACCAGGTTTAGAGGATTTGGACATAACAAAGTACCTATGGGAACTGTGAAACCTTCTACAGTGAACCCTTACTTGCAGCGAATGGGACGTCCACGTGCACCTTTAACACAAAATGTTCGCCCATTTAGGCCATCTATACATAGCACAACAGGGCCTGCAGGTGCTGGGGACCAACACATTACAGCTTCTCCTCAGCTGTCAATAAGAAGTGGCCCTCATCCTGCTGGAGTCCATGAGTCAAATATGGGCTTGTCACCTGTGAGCCCTAGATCAGTAAGCTTCCAGAGGCCTGTTGGCCGAGGTCACCCCCTTATGGGAGTTCAAGTTCCCCCATCTACTCGGCAGTCTGTAAGAATGGCAGTCCACCCAGCAGTCTTCAATGATCAGCGTCCACTGTCACCCCAACTATCTGTAAGGCACTCGCTAAGTAGACCATCCTCACCTCAGCCTTCAATAAAACATGGCTCACCTTTGCCCACAAGGTCCCCTTCCCCCAGGGAACTCTCCTCCCCACTTTTAAATGGTTCCTTGAATAATCAGCACTTCAACAGCACTTCTTACGCCTCACCATGTCCGCCTGTGGTAGCAGATTATAACATGGCTAATGAGCCAAGAAATTCTCCACTCCTTGCAAATGCCATGCACAACCCCAGTCTTGCATCCTTCAGATCACCCTTTCAGAGTGGCACCCCTGTAAGTTATCCAGTGAAGCAAAGTCAACCAATGATTCAAGCAAGTTCTCCAATACTGTCAAATGCCCTGCAAAATCCTAATGTACGCAATGCATCCTACAGCTCACCATTACAAAGACATACTGCCCTTTCACCCCCTATGATGACTGAGCAAAACCAGCAAATGATGCAGCCAAGTTCTCCAATGCTGTCAAGTGCTCTGCAGAATCCTAATCTTCGTAATGCATCCTATAGCTCACCACTACAGCGAGTCACTTCCCCATATCCTATGGCGGTAATGGATTCTAACCAGCCAGTCATCCAAGAACGTTCTCCAATGCTGTCAAATGCTTTACAGAATCCTAGTCTTCGTAATGCATCCTTTAGCTCACCATTGCAGAGAGTCACTTCCCCATATCCTATGGCAGGAATGGATCCCAACCAGCCAGTCATCCAAGAACGTTCTCCAATGCTGTCAAATGCTTTACAGAATCCTAATCTTCGTAATGCATCCTTTAGTTCACCATTGCAGAGAGTCACTTCCCCATATCCTTTGGTGGGAATGGATCCCAATCAGCCAGTCATCCAAGAACGTTCTCCAATGCTGTCAAATGCTTTACAGAATCCTAGTCTTCGTAATGCATCCTTTAGCTCACCATTGCAGAGAGTCACTTCCCCATATCCTATAGCAGGAATGGATCCCAACCAGCCAGTCATCCAAGAAAGTTCTCCAATGCTGTCAAATGCTTTACAGAATCCTAGTCTTCGTAATGCATCCTTTAGCTCACCATTGCAGAGAAGTACTTCCCCTTATTCTACAGCAGGAATGGATCCTAACCAGCGAGTCATTCAAGCAAGTTCCCCACTTCTGGCAAATGCATTGCAAAATCCTAGTTTGCGCAATGCATCTTACTGCTCCCCATTGCAGCAAGGTGTCTTCCCTCATTCTTCAGCAATGAGAGAGACTGAGCAACCAGTCAATCAAGGACGTTCCCCACTCCTATCAAGTGCATTGATGAACCCTCACCTCCAGAAAGCTTCTTATAAATTGCCAGATGGGTCAATACTATCTAGACATCCTGGACAGAAGATGGAAGTTTCTTCCCCACTCATGTCTAGTGCTTTGCTGAACCAAAACCTTCGGAATGCTTCCTATCGGCTGCCCGATGGGTCAATCTTTTCCAGGAACCAAGGAAGGCAACAGCCTACCTCTCCACTTCTATCCAATGCGCTCCAAAATCCAAATCTTCTCCAGGCAAATTATAAGCTGCCTGATGGGTCAATGCTTCTACGAAGCAATGCAGTAATGGAGCAAAACACTTCACCTCTTTTGTCAAATGCTTTGATGAATCCAGGCCTTCGTATGGCTTCCTATAAGCTTCCAGATGGGACAATAATGTCCAAAAACCAGAAAGCACAAGCTTCTTCTCCTCTTTTGTCAAGTGCTTTGTTGAATCCAGGCCTTCGCCAAGCTTCCTATAAGTTACCTGATGGGTCAATCTTATCCCGGAAGTCTGCAAATGAACAACCCTCTTCCCCACTTCTATCAAGTGCTTTACTAAATCCTAATCTTCGGCAAGCTTCATATAAGCTGCCTGATGGGTCTATATTGTCCAGAAAGCAAGGAAAACCACAAGAAACCTCACCCCTCCTGTCAAGTGCCCTCCTGAATCCAAATCTTCGGAATGCTTCTTACAAGTTGCCTGATGGATCAATCATGAACAGAAGTAAGAAGGGGAAGGAACCTTCTACTCCATTCCTTGGTAATGCATTGCAAAAAGCAAACCTGCGCATGCCATCCCTCAAGCTCCCTATGCACCTAGGAAGGCAGCAAGGACCTGGAGATGACGAAGGTAACCCCGATGATCCAGGTGGACGCTATGCAGTGGTCATGCCTCAGATGCAAGGGCTGAGGTCATCCTCTCTGCATCAGCACTGGGCTCAGAGACATATTGTAGACCCTCAAGAAGCAGAGGATATGTGGGCATCAGAGAGAGTTCTTCCTCACCAGACAGTCCAGAACCTCACAAAGTGGTCCATGTACAAGGATGAGGAACTAATGGAGAATCTCAATCCCCTCGATCCAGGTAGTGAAGCAGATATCCCAGAACCTGAATGGTCACCAAACAGGGAAGGTGAACCAGAAGGACGATGGTATGATAAGGTAACAAAAGCATCGCTCTGAAATATTTTCTAAAGCAGTGATTCTCAAACGTTTTGGACCAAGTATCACTTCAGATTAAACCAAAACAGCCAAATACCCCATGGGCAAAAAAAGTGACCTGAATCACAGCACCACAGTCTTCTCGTGTAACACCTGGAGGCATTCTGAGTACCCCTAGCGGTCCATGTACCACAGTTTGAGAACCACTGCTCTAAGGTACAAGGTTCATTGTTTGTTTATTTCTTTGTTTAAATGTATTAAATTTATTTTTATAATTAAAAAAATTACATTTTAATGCATGTTAGTAGGTACAGATTTTTTTTCAGATTTTGGTGGATTGCAGCTTTGCACTTGGCTCTCTGCTTCTTTTGCCTGCTCCCATGAGAATGACTGAACTGCAATTTAGCCACATTTGTAGGCTTCAGGGGACTGACATGCTGTGATGGGAAAAGCTGATTATTCAAACTCATGGCGGGAGATTAACAGATTTATTGTAGACGAAATCTTCTTGACATTTAGCCAACATGAATATTTTCACATTCATTAAACCCACCATTCCAGCCAACAGTAAGACCGTACAATACAAAACAATACATTGCGTTTTTCAAAGTTTATCGATCACTGCCCGAGCAATTTTAAAATGCACATTAATATCAGAGAATAGTAGTAAGAGTTGGGATGTTATGGCTATGTCTGTATAAATTTCCTGTTGTGGCACAACATGGCGCAGGCAGGAAAAAAAGGTGAGGATCCACTTAAAGCTCCAAAACAAAGGGCTTTATTGGGGAAACCGATCATACTGGGTGTGAAACTACAAAAAATACAATGAGGGGTTACAAAAACAAAGCTATGCAGCAATCCAGGGAGTAAGGATAACGCAATGGTTGAAGGAAGCAACAGGGAAGAGGACAGGATGGCTAGCGACACCTGCTGGCCGAATGGGGAAGTGACACGCAAGGCAGGGTTGGCAGGTGCTGACCCTGACAGTTCCCTCTGGGTTCTCCATTTTTGTTCTGCAGTGCCGAACATACATTTAGATGAACTGGTGTCTCAGATTAGATGAAATGTTCATAGTGTGTGTGGGTGTGTGTGTGTATGTATGTATATGCCTTGCAAAGGAATGGCATCCCATTCAAGTTGGACCCCTGCCTCGTGCCTGCTTCCTGGGAAGACTCCAATGTCATCTTCTACTGGAGAAGTGTTTAGGAAAAGTGGATGGAAAAAAAAATACATATATATATATATATAT
>JAABNX020000052.1:16947580-16971323 GCA_015163995.2 Mormyrus lacerda | reverse complement strand
TTCAGTTTGAAAGTAGTTTGTAAAACCCGAAGTAGCTCAAAGTGTCCTCCCTGACATGGATTATCTGGTCACCCTAACTTAGCCCATGTCGCCCAGCATAGCATGGACCACTCTGTTGTGTAGCGTAGCGTGGTGTGCTTAGCCCATATAGTTCAGTATAGCATGGATCACTGTGTCTGTGCAGCTTAGCACAGCATGCTATACCTTGGTGAGCAGTATGTGTCTTTCATGTGGATGCTTTGGATCAGCCTTTTCTCCACATACGCTCCCTATAGAGGTGTGGAGGATAGCTGGAGGGGCTTCTCCATCCTCATGAAGGAGCACAGCCAGTGGGTGGAGCTGGCAGGCCACGACTACGTGCTAGACCTCGTGGCCGACCTGGAGCTGGTACCGGAGTTCCCTAGGCAGAAATCCCACTTCATTGTCTCGTCGGAGGGTCCATCCCAGGGCCGACCCCGCACCAGCCTGTAAGTGACACCCTCCCTTAAGCCCCCCCACCAGTCTGGCTAGCCATGGTTCATGTTTTTGGCAAGACACAAGAATAAGGAAGACCCTGAATAGAAAGCCATTAGCATCTAAGGTTAGCCCCAAAACATTGTAGCCAACATCTTGGGCACCAGAACATTTTATCTATATTTATAGTATATTTATACGAAGGAGTATTTAAACCTGCACATTTAGATGAACACTAATACACATTGCACATTTTTGTAAATACCAATTTACTTGCTGTAATCTGTACTGATTACTCTTTTACTGTATTTTAAATCCTGTTATATTCATATTATTTTAATTTAAGTTTTGTCTTGTCTTTGATTTTATGCAACAACACTGCCAAGACGAATAGTACATGTAGGTGTCCAATAATCCGAATGCTAATTTTGAACTCTGATGTGGTTAAGCCTGATTACCCACACACCAAGGTCCCTAAGTTAATCGTTACTGAACAACATTTCCACCTTTAAGTAAGTGAGAATTACTGATAACTGACTGTTCCAGGAACGGAAGACGAAGTTTAGTTAACTCCTGTCAAATGTAGGGTGTTACTGAATGAGAATACAACTGTCTATGGTCCCATTGGGTGGTCATCTTTGCTCAAACAATGACTGTCATGTGATCATTGTATTTTGATTCCTATCCTGACTCACCAATCCCACACGTTGACCTTGGCAGGGCCCTCTTTGGAAGCGGCTTTGAGTCAGATGAGGACTCTCCTGTCCAGCAGGACCTGCCTCTACACAGTGGCTTGGACTCCAATGGATTCTATGGCCATGGTGAGGTGCTGGAATGGGGACATGGACATATTAGTGGTATACTGGTCTCTGGAAGATTCTGCAAAAATATGAGGTCACTGAAAAACTGTGCAATACAGCTGACTTACTCTGTATGGACAAATGTACTGGGACACTTGGCCATTACATCCACAAGGACTTTTATGACATCCCACTCCAAATCCATAGACATCTATGTGGAGTTGATCCCCTTTGCAGCTATAACAGCTGCCACTCTTCTGGGAAGGATTTCCACAAGATTTTTGAGTGTCTGTGTGAATTTTTGCTCATCCATCCAGAGAAGGTCAGGCACTGATGTTGGGCGTGAAGCCCTGGCTCAATCTGCTCGCAATCTCAGTTCTGGTTCATCTCACAGGTGTTTGATGGGGTTGGGGTCAGGGCTCTGTGCAGGCCAGTCAAGTTCTTTCACACCAAACTCACACAGCCATGCCTTTATGGGCTTTGATTCGTGCACTGGGGCACAGTCATGCTTGAGCAGAAGCCTTCCCCAAACAAATGGCGAGCTTTACACCAGTTCATCCGACGCTTGGCTTGGTGATGTGAGGCTTGCATACAGCTGCTCAGCTATGGATGCCCATTTCATGAAGCTCCCAGTTTTTGCTGGGGTTAATGTCAGAGAAAGTCTGGAACTCTGCAGTTACTGAGTCAACAAAGCGTTGGTGACTGTTACACACTATGCGCCTCAGCACTCTGCCACCCCAATCTGTAATTTTATGCTTCCGCTGTAATTTTATATACCTGTGGCAATGAGTCTGAATGAAACACCTGAATTCAATGATTAGCAGCACTTTTCCACTGCCACCAACAACCAAGCTGTACCCACACTGACAATGCCTTACTTACCATCAGGGCCGAAAGAGTGACCAAACCAAGCTGGTTGTGTCATCACCATCTGATTGGTTGAAATGTACAGAGATACCGGTGTTTTGCGCATTGATTATCCGAAGGAAAAAATGTGTATTCTATATATTAGTAATTATTAGTAGTATGGCACATTACAATGTATTGATGCATTCATGATAACATGAACAGCGTGGTGGCTCTGAGGCTAGAGATCTGTGCCAGCAACCAAAAGATTGTTGGTTTGAATCCTGTGAATTCCAAGAGTGATCCTACTCTGTTAGGCCATTGAGCAAGGCCCATAACCTACAGTTGCTTCCTCCTGGGTATGATGTTGATGTACATCCAGCCCTGCTAGCAGGTTCTCCAACTTTAATGGAAAATTTCTGGGTTGGTAGCAGGATTGGCACTTGAGCCGCTGGGGAAAAAAACTCACACTGTTCCATCCAGACTAGAGTGGTGCTGAGGTACGACCTGCCACACAGCTGCACTCATGGTTCTCATGGTGCTGGGTGTGGCACTGCAATGTAATCAGTGCAAGCCCTTACCTCTCCTCTCTCTGACATCTCAGAACTTGAAAATTTCTAATTTCATATTTAAAAAAGTACCATAGAACATCTGCACAGAATGAATTTGTAATGCAAATTTACATGAGCAAATACTAATTCCATTAGTGTTTGATACTTGCATAACATGGCAATTCTCAGATAGCATAGTAAATCACAATGTACACTGTGTGAACAGTAAATAAGTATCTCTCTGGTTTTAAGTCACTGTCACTCAATGTTTAGCTTTCAGTGGAAAACTAAAGCAAGCTGGAACCGCACTATAAATAGTTCAGCTCAGGTACAGCTTGGTTCTTGTATGCCAATAGAAAAGCGTCATAAGAGGTATTGATGCCTGGAAATGGTGTATTCCTTACAGTATGGACTGCATTACCCATAAGGCCATACTGTGGTCTTCTCTGTGGCCTCTCCATACAGAGTCTGACAGCTTCACTGAGACTCCCAATCAGAAGGGCATGGACCGGTATCTCGACAGCCTCTTCGACCCCGTGTTCTCAGACGGCGGTGGGGTAAGACAGGCAGTTAATGTGCATCACTTAAATACAGAATCTGGCTACTCACCAATATGTTTGCAACTATTGCGTTTTAACATGCATTAAATGAGTTTTACAAGGCCAAAAGTAGGGTCAGAGGTGAATAGTTCAGACCCAGAAAATAAAAATCCAACATTCTCTGTCATCCAACCAGTTGAATATAAAGAGTCACAGTTTGATTGAAACAAATTATAATCTGGATTTTTTTTCTTCTTGGACCTGAATTAACGGTTAATCTTTCCCTGGGAATGAAGTTTGGCCGAGGTCTTTGAATGTACAGGTTGCTTGATCTTGTGTTCCTGGCATATGGCAGTTTGCACAGTTCAAGGCCTGTCACCAACTGAGGCCCAGTGGGGAGGAGGTGGGAGCGATTAAATTACCCTGTTACCATAATTCCCGTAGCACAGAGGCCCGTACATTCCTTCTGCTGAACATTCATTTGCTACCTATTTTTTGTGGGTGACCTTCTTCTGCTGACCGGGCATGAATAACAGAGGGAGCTTGTTTTTAACCAGAAGCACACATTACACACCGTAATGTCCAGGACCGTGACCTTTAATGGCAGTAAAGTATACAGTCACAGAGTGGATGGGCGCAGATAGTCCAGACAGTGTGGTAAGTGTGCACCTGAGTTTTTTGTTATGCTTGGATCCTCCTCACAGCCCGGAGAGCAGGGGGATAAACGCTAACTGGGGTCGCCCTCACTTAAGGGTAGTACGGTAGTCCCTGGTGAGGGAGATTAATTTTCACCCAACCTCCGAGCCGTGGGGAGTCCACAGGCTGACGGTTACTCTACGTAAGTTACTCTACACTCCATCGCGACCTCCTCGCTTGTCTCTTCATCTCTCTCTCCTTTGCAGGACCCAGAGAAGTCCACCAGCATCTCCAGCCGGATGAAAGGGGGTGGGGGGGTCGGAGCAAGGACAGGGGGGAGGACCCAGCCCGGCAGCCGCGGACACTACCCCCCAGGACTGCAGCCTGGAGGTGAGCCCGCCGCCCAGCAAGCTGGTCCGAGACCTTCCCACACTTAGCTCTCTGACTCATGGACCAGGATGCCTGTGGTCAAACTGGACATGATCAGGAACCAAGCTGTTGTGACAGACAGGTAGCTGTTAGATCGCTGTGATTCAGGCAGCATGTTTTTCTCCTTTATCCTGTTGCTATAGCAGGCCGAATGACAATATTGAGTGTAAAAAGGACAATGACCACCCCTCCCCTCATGGATAATTGAGTGACTATCCTATGCACCCCCATGCGAGGAGCGTCTGGAGCTTTGACGGACCGTGGGCCCCCTGCCGCTAATCCGAAACCTGACCCACATGCATTTCTGAGCTGAGGGGGGATTTATCATGCTGTGAAGCTGGTTTTTATTTGAGTGCTAATATTTACAATCATTAAAATCATGCAGTTTAAAATGACATCATTCAGATCTGGTTATTTTCTCCAGCTTTGTGGGCAGTTGACGCTCTTGAGGGTCCTGCTAACTTGCCTGACTGACCCACAGCTGTGCAGGTCCTGCCTGTGAAAGGGACCATGGTACCAGGGGTCAACCCGGTGCCACCCACCTCTCGCACTGTGGAAGATACACCAGCCACGCCCCCTACACCGGCCACACCCCCCACGTCGGTGCCACGCCCCGGGCCCAACCCCACACCGGCCACGCCCCCCACGTCGATGACACACCTCACGTCAGCTGAAGAAGAGATTCCGCCCGCCCCAGCGATGCCGCCCTCGCCAGCGATGTATGCTATGCCACCAATGGGCACTGTACCAGGAATGCCACCGATGCCAGTGATTCCTGTGATACCCAATGTGCCGGGTATGGAACACATAACATATGGCTGTGACCCTGTGCTGCTGTATGGAACACGGATACATGGATGACTGTCTTTATCTTTATGTTAATATATTATATTATATTAAGTGGCGTTTTTTCACTCAGACAGCAAAACAAGGATTAGACATACAGTTTTAAGTACGAGGACTGGCGAAGGTTACTTTGTTTTTCCTGTTCCTTCACAGACACAAAAGGATCTCGTGTGTCAATGCGTAGGTCTCGCTTTTATCCATCTCATCCCGTAGGTGCAGAGCAAAGCGTTCTGGCCCAACAGCAGCAGGCCATCATAAACCAGCAGGCCATCATCTTGGTTGGTGTCTTTCCCATAATGCTCCCGTATACTTCTCTCCTTTAGCCTCTGTTAGCTTCTGCATACCTCCGTCTCCATCTGTCCGCCAGGCTCAGCAGATGACCATGCAAGCCATGGCCCTGCAGCATCAAATGTACAGCGACCACATGACCAGCCCCGTGAGCGGTCACGTGACCAACCCTTACGTCAATCCCTATGCGAGCCCTCAGCCCCATCACCCTCTGCTGACCCCGCTGCCTCGGGCCACCCTACCGACTTCCGTAAGTCTCCACCTGCTTCTAGCCACCGCCCCCTGCCAAGCTATCTTCCTTATAGCTATGACCTCTGACCGCCCATCACTATTTCAGAGCGCTCCCATGGCGGGAAGCCCACTTCGGAGCCAGGGGAGGCCCCCACACCATGGTGCGTCCATCACCTGACAGGAAGTACCCGGGAACATCATGTGGGCATCAAGTGGCCAGTGATTTAGGATAAGCACAACCATACAGCCGTGTGCAAATGAACTGAAACAAGTTGTCGCGTCTATATGCAGAGAGACTGACCACGGTTAAGACGGACATCACAGTCACATTAAGTCGTACTTATTGCCATGGGTCTGGATTTAGGACCTGGTGAATTGATAAAAATTGTATGGGAAGAACCCAGGTTGGGGTGCCAATCCATCGCAGGACGCACACACCATTCACACCTATGGAGTTTGGCAGCTCCAATTAAGCTCAGCATGGTTTTGGACTGCGGGGGGAAACCAGAGAACCAGGAGGAAAACCCATAACAACACAGGGAGGCACCCAAACCCCAGAAAATTCACCTGAAACACATGGATGGCAGAAGCAGAGTCATACCACCCAGGCCTAACCTCACCCGAGCAGGCCTGCCAGTCTGTGGGCACAGTGCCTCCTCTGTCCATCCACTCAGGCCTAACCTCACCCGAGTGGGCCTTCCAGTCTGTGGGCACAGTGCCTCCGCTGTCCATCCACTCAGGCCTAACCTCACCGAGCAGGCCTGCCAGTCTGTGGGCACAGTGCCTCCGCTGTCCATCCACTCAGGCCTAACCTCACCCGAGCGGGCCTTCCAGTCTGTGGGCACAGTGCCTCCTCTGTCCATCCACTCAGGCCTAACCTCACCCGAGCGGGCCTGCCAGTCTGTGGGCACAGTGCCTCCTCTGTCCATCCACCCAGGCCTAACCTCACCCGAGCGGGCCTGCCAGTCTGTGGGCACAGTGCCTCCTCTGTCCATCCACTCAGGCCTAACCTCACCCGAGCAGGCCTGCCAGTCTGTGGGCACAGTGCCTCCTCTGTCCATCCACTCTGGCCTAATCTCAGAAGGTCCCAGACCACTGCAGGCATGTCTATGTGACAACTTGTTTCATAGTGATTCAGGGCTGAACTTTGATGCCTCAGATTTGAGTTTCACTACAACAATTGAGTCAGAAAATACAAAATAATTCTCCATGGTTACTCTTTGAGTTATTGTTACTATGTGGAAAGGTGTGGTCTACTTGGATTATGTCCATGGATGAGCATTTCAGTGTTGTTGTTGCACACCCCTGCCTCCCTCCCCAGCCCCGCCTGACAATGTGGTGAGGTCCTCCGTCACCAACGCGGAGCACATGGATCCCAGCCACAACATCAAGGACATCATCAAGCAGCACCAGCCTGGCCCGCCGCTCCGGCCCTCCGAGATCGCCAGGTCCCCGCCCGCGCCTCGCCGCTTAGCGCTAACGCCGCCCTCGCACTCCAGTCTTTAACATTTGCTGCCCCCACCCTGGGAACAGGAAGGGGGGGAAGGTGTTCGTGAAGAAGCCGGACCCGCATGACGAAGCTTTGAGCATCCTGAAGGGACAAGTGGACACTCAGCCCCCCCAGGCAAGTAAAACCTCGTAGAAACAAGTGAAAGCTGACATTAACAACCACTTTAGGCATCATCACTGAATCAGCAACTGAGGTAAGCAACAGTCGCTTATCGGAGAGTGGTGTCATTTCGAGGGTTTCATCTGATCTTCACGAGACAGGCCCCCACTGCCCCAGCTCCCACCCTGTCCCCAGCGAAAGCCCCCAAGGACGGTGCCCCCACCCCCACTGTGGACAGGAGCGCCAAGGCGAGGCCCGCAAAAGCGCCGCTACCTGTGGAGTCTGAGAGACCCCCAGCCCCACTGCCAGGTGAGCATGAGAAACTGCCCTCCTGGGTGGATCTCAGCATCTCAGTCTCACTTAATGCTCCCATAATACAACATGACACTGTATGACATTAAACATCACTCTCCTGCTTATGGGGAGAAATATTAAAAATCCACTTCTGTGGTGACATTTTAGCCCTAGGATTTAGTCTAGTTTCTCAATGGATAGCATTGAATAGAGGAGATCTCTCATAACCGTTATTTACGATAAAAATACTGTGTTCATAAAATTGAGAAGGATAAGTCGCGATGTATTTGGAGGGGTGCCGCAGGTGCATTGTGGGTAGTGAGTGGTTGTCACATGCTGCACATGCAGCGTCTAGGGAGCTGCCGGTGGAGGAAGAAAGCATACAGACGCAGCTGCATCGGTGGAGCAGTGAAGAGCATTACACTTACGTCAATGTGCCCTGGAAGCTCTATCTGCGAAAGGAGGTGAGAGGCCACAGCCATTATAGACCACACCCCCATCGGCCACACCCCCACAGGCCACACCTCTCATCCTACCACCAGGCCACAGGCACATTCATTGTCATAGCTGTTATGTAAAATGACAATGATATTAATTAATAATCTGTTTTATTTTCATTCACAGGTTTTCTACCCTAAAGACAGTTTTAATAACCCTCTACTGCTGGACCTCATATTCCGACAGGTGTCTCTTACAATGCCGACATATTTGTCTATCTGATGAACAAGGTGACGACTTTTATATGTACACTTTCCCTTCTGGCCTCCCTTGTTTCTTCTTGTCCCCCAGATAGTCCATGACACATTCTCCGAGGCCTGCATCCGCATCACGGCAGAGGAGCGCCAGAACATGAAGTCGCTGTTTGGTAAATGCTGCCCCGCCCCAATCACGCCCCTGTACCCTGTGGATGTGCGGTCGCAGCACTGAACTGAACAGAGTCTGTCTGCTGCCTCCTAGTGAAGAACCGCATCGAGGTGAGCTCAGCGCCGCCAGACGAGGGCGTGAAGAAGAAGGTTGTCGCTACAGCCAGAGACACCTGGGAGATTTACTTCTCTCGCTTCTTCCCTGCGTCTGTGAGTCTCTTCCAGATTCTCCCATTAAAGCCCCACGCACACACAAATAAAACAATCAGGGAGAAACGGCAGCAGTTTCTCACAGAGTGGTGTGTGCACTGTGTGATTCTGCATGACCCCTTGTGACCCCTGTGACCCCATCGTGTCTTGCAGGGCAGCGTGGGAACTGGAGTCCAGGTGCTGGCCGTGTCCCATAGGGGGATCAAGCTGTTGAGGGTGGTGAAGAGCAGTACCTCAGCACAGGAGTCCTTCCGGGTTCTTCGGCCATACAGGTTGCCTGGGGGGGTGGGGGGGTACACCCAGAAAACTTTGGTTAAATACTATAAATCAGCTATGAATCTAATTTGGAGCAAAAAACCATCAGCAATACAAAGTTGATGGTTGTCTTGGAGATCACACGCAGTGCTCGTGCAAAAGCAGTGACGGTAAACTTTAAATTGATCTATTTAAACCTGTATTAAGTAATGCTTGATAGGAAGCGTCATTAAAATTGCAAAGCCTGCCAATTTTGGTTCCCTGTGACTAAGTAAATGCTCTAGCACAGTTTATCGGCGGTTTGAACCCAGCAGACTGTGGCGGTCCTGCCAATATGACGACTGCATGTACATGAAATGCCATGTGGATGATGTACTTGGCACACTGTGCCAGCTTAGGGGTGCAGTGTTTGCGTTTTCACTCTGTGTCTGGCTGCCTTTTTGGCAGATCTGCCGATTTTCTTTTTTGGAGTTGCCTAAATTAACCATATATGTCACTGTACACCCTGCAACGTTTTGTTGGTTCCTGCCTTGTGCTAATTGCAATGTATGAATTATATTATATTATATTATATTATATTATATGCAATCGATTGCGTGATGAATCATCAGTCTAAGGAGTTTATTTCATTTTATCTTCCCTCTTTCCAGCTACACGGACATCATGTTCATCACCATTCCCTCCAAGAACATGCTTGAGTTCAACCTGAGCAACGAGAAGCTGATCCTCTTCTCTGCGAAAGCGCCGCAGGTCAAAGCCATGATCGACTTCTTCATCACCGAGCTGAAGAAGGTGGGCACAGGAACCCCCCCCCACCTACCCAAACAAGAAGGCGTCATGCCCTCTGGGAGGATGACGCTCACGGCCCTTCGCCTGTCTGTCTCGCCGTAGGACTCGGATTATGTAGTGGCGGTGCGTAATTACATCACCGACGACCGGTCACTGCTCAGCTTCCATAAGGGCGACATCATCCGGCTGCAGACCATGGAGGGCCTGGAGGAGGGTGAGACATCGGGCCACCATCCACACATGTACCTCAGTGACCTTACACACAGCGGCATGGATAACGGAGCTTTGATAGAGCCCGTCAGGTGTCTGAATGGGGTTGGGCACTAACCGCAGCCGTGACCCGCTGGCTGTTTCTCAGGCCACTACTATGGCTGCATTGTGAAAAAGAAGGTGATGTTCCTGGAGGAGATAAAGAGGGACACCCCTGACTTCGGTGGGTCTGTGTGCGTCTCGCATGCGGACACGGCGTAGGCCTCGCCGCTACCGTTTGCTGTGTCCTCAGGTCCGACTGAACATTATCCAGCAGGAAGTTCTGATTCCTGACGTCGTGCTTTACTGCTGGGCCCTTGTGACCGCGTTTTTGTGCTTGGTGTCTGGTTTAGAGCCTTCCTCTTCTGGATCTCCTCTCTGCATGTCGTGCTTTGGCTGCTTTGTGTTATAAAGGGTGTTACTGAGCCCAAGAGAGTGTTCAGTTTTGCTGAACACCATGTTAACACAAGGGTCTCCATTCTCATCACCTGAGGAGCTAGGAATCTGGGTCTCTGTTTCACGCGTGCATTTTCCCATGATACGCCAAGGCTGGAAGTTCGGGGCCGTCCACGGCCGCTCAGGCATGTTCCCTGCCGAGTTCGTCCAACCAGTGGCCGCCCCCGACTTCATCAGCCTACCAGTGGACAGAAAGGAGGAGCCCAAGAACAAGCAGGGGCGCGTGGCAGCATCAGCGGCGGTGGCAGTAGCTGTGGGGTCCACTGTGGCAGCACATGAGTTGGACCGAACCACTGAGGTGTGTAGGGGGGTTGGACGGCAGGAATTGCCTGCCATTCTTAGCCACTGACTAACAATGTCATGCTATGCATCAAATCTTCCACCACACATCGATCACTAGCAGGATTGTCATATTCAATCCCAAGACTCACTTGTGGGCAAAGGATAAATAGATAATGGACGGGAAATTGTCTTACTGGTTTACCTGTAGTGTACTTTTGAAAATAGTCCTGCCGTTGCATTGCTCAATCATCTGTTTTTACATGTAACTGGACTTTTTTCAGTTTTATTCCTAATGACTTGGACTCACTCACTGGTCACTGGACTTGGACTTGGGTACCCATGATTCACTCAGCCACCTTTCACATCAGAAACTACAGTATTACTGATGATGTAGTACCGAGTTTTTTCCACTAGGTGGCTCCAGCTGCCAGTGAGTACACGGATGCTTATGAAGGCGGCACTGCTGAGGTGGATGAGAGGATGTTACAGGACAGCAGATACAGTATGGTGGAGTTTGCCAAGAAATACTTCAGAGAGGCCCAGGGCAAAGACAGGTCTGCTTTTATTGTTTTTTTATTTTATATTTTGTTTTTTTGTTTGTCCCTTGTGATAACCCAGTCTGTCCAGGGTGTACCAATGTCTTGAATCTAGTGCTGCCCGCGATAGGCTTCAGGCCACCACCAAGACTCTATATCGCATACGTAATGGAATGAATGGGTATAGAAAATAAAGGTGGGCTGATTTCTGCTGTAAATATTTCAATACATCTTTGTCTTCCAGCAATTCATATAAACAGAGGTCTAAGAAAGGTAAAGATTCAAGAGAACCATCAGACATGGTGAAATATTCCAAGGTGGGAGTTGTGACTGACAGACACAGCTTGTGCGTCTTTGAGAAGCACAGCCTGCGTCAGTGTTTCGGTTTGCCGTGCTGACGGCTTCGTTTGGGGGGCTGCCTGTGCCATATTATCCCTGTTCGTCCCAACAGTCCCCGATCCCGGAATCTTTGATCGATTTCACTGATGAAAACATGAACAAGGTGGCAGCGGATATTTTCCTGGGTAAGCAAAGGCTGCCGTACTGGTACTTTTCCACTGCCGTCAAGAACCGAGCTGTACCAGAGCCAAACTGCGAAGGAGATGCTTTTCCGTTGTAAGGTATGCGAGCCGCCCCTGCGCTGACATGGGCCCTGCCTGCTAGCAGGTCTTGCAAGCATGACCAAATCCAGCTGGTTGTGTCAGCACAGCCTGATTGGCATGGAGACAAAAGAGAGATGATGATCTGCGTCAATATGGACGGTTTAGTAGTGTTGCGTATTGCGCATGTATCCATTTTGAACATGAAAATTTCCTGCCTCTTACTTGTTAAACAACAACAGAGTAGAATGGATTCGCAATGCCAGTTTATGCATGCTAATGCTACTTCCACTAGCGTTTGATGCTAACATAACACAGCGCTTGTCAGAGATGCACTAAGACAAATGTAAACAGTAAACAAGCGTCTCTTTGGTTTCACGTTGCTGTTGCTCTCCAAACCCAGTAACGCCTTTCCTGAGCCAACCCATCCGCAGTGGGAAATTAAAGTGAGCTGGAACCGCACTGAAACTAGCGTCTCTTCATGGTGTGAGTCCGGTATAGCCTGGTTCATATATGCCAGTGGAAAAGCCCCATATTTTTCTCTTTTATCTGTAATGGAACTTCTATTGGTGGAAGCTTTCATCTTAAGAGCACTGTAAATCACTTATTGTTTTGTGTGTGTTTTTTTCCAGCTGTGATGAAGTTCATGGGAGACTACCCCCTTAAGGGCCAGACTGAGCAGGAGGTCGTCAACACCTTCCTAAGGGTACGGCAGGGACCTTGTTTGCTTTGATACGGCGCTGCTGTTAAGTGGATGATCTTCATTCTTTCCCAACTCCACAGCTTACCGGGGAATACGCACTAATGAAGGATGAAGCTTATTGCCAGGTCATCAAGCAGATAACTGCCAACACCAGCCCCAAAATGTACGTGCCGCCGCCATTGCCCCGTGCCCGCCGCCCTTCAGAAAGGCCTGCTGACCCGCACTCTTCTCCCCCCTGCGGCATGCAGGGACAGCTGCCAGAGGGGCTGGCGCCTACTGTACATCCTCACAGCCTACTACCGCTGCTCCGAGGTGCTGAAATTGTTCCTGCTCAAGTTCCTGCAGGATGTGGGGAGGACCTCTGGCGTGCATTTCCAAGGTGCGGCCCCTGGTGCTTTAGAATTAGAATTAGAATTTAGTCATCAGTGGTCATTGTTAACACACCACAGTACAGCACACAGTGCGCAACAACAAAATATGTCCTCTAAATTTAACCCATATGTGACTTTCGTGACATAGCAGGGGGGCAGCTAATTCAACGCCCGGGGAGCAGTGCTTGGGGACGGTACCTTGCTCAGGGTACCACAGTGGTGACTTGCTGGTGGGGGATTTGAACCAACGATCTTTCATTTACAAGTGTGTGTCCCTAACTATTAGGTCCCCACTGCCACCAAAAACAAGGTGATATGTTAAAAAATGTTATATGAGGCAGAAATGTGACATCAATCTGGTGCTGCTGTTGACAGGAATTGCAAAAGCTTGCGAGCAGAATCTGAGGAAGACTTTCCAGTATGGTGGGCGCATTCAGTTTCCAAGTAACATGGAACTCAAAGCCATGGTGGTAGGTCTACTCAGATGTTCTTCCAGCACCCAGCCATGACCTCAGAGCTGGCTCCACTCTTTATTTTCCTTCTCCGTTGAGCTCTGGAACATTAACCGCATGCTTTTTGGGGTTTTTTAGGCCGGCCGGAGTTCCAAGCGGCAGCTCTTTCTCCTGCCTGGGGGCATTGAGCGCCACCTCAAGGTCAAAACTTGCACGGTGAGTCTCTCTGCTGTGGTCGGATCAATGGATGGATGAAGGTATACAAACACTTCAGTTCGTGGAGGTAAAGATATGCACTTCTGCTCAGATTGCCCTAGATGTCATTGAAGAGCTCTGCTACGAGATGGACCTACACAGGCTAGAAGCCATGGATGAATATGCCGTCTTCGTGGTCACTAACAGAGGTGAGAGAACCTGCAACCTCACATTGCCAATCTGCTACGGAAGCTGTCAGGTTAATCCTCCCGCTACACAGCGCGGTGTCCCGTGTCTGCTTTCCTCTGCAGGTCAGAATGTTCGCCCCCTGACCAAGAAGGAGTACATTCTGGATGTGGCGACGGAGGCCGAGCCCATCGACAGCAGCTATAGCTTCTGGTTCCGAAGGGTGATCTGGTGCCACCCGATGAAGTTTGACAACGAGCTCTGCGTCACCATGCATTACAACCAGGTGTCGGCGACCGCTACCCGCTCCGGTGTTGGGACCAAGATAGACATCTACATCGATCGCTTACGCTCAAGCTCACACAGCCACTCTGCATTGTGCAACTCAAATTCCCAGGTTCTCCCAGACTACCTGAAGGCCCTGCTCAACACCATACCCCAGGGGAAGGTCAGCGAGCAGCAGCTCCTGCAGCTGACCAAGCTGGCCGCTTTGCAGCACCGCGCTTCCGACAGTGTCTACTTGCCCACCATGTAGGTCCAAAAGGCCCCTCATCTTCCTGACCTGTAACTGGCATGTTTTGCATCACAAGAATTGGAGGAACTCTGATTCTCCAAGATCACAGAGTCTACAGGCAATCAGGTTGTTTTTCAGTTGGTAAAAGTTTTGTTTCAGGAACTGGGATGAAGGTAACCCTTAAAAAAAAACATTAGACTTATTGACACATTTGCTATCTCCAATGTTGCCAACTCTCATGCATCTGGCGTGACACACGTCAGACTCACGCTTCACACAAGAAATATTAAGGGAAATCTATATTATTTCATTATAAACCTAAAATTAGCTTCATCAAATGCTCTGGGGTACTTTGCAAACCCTATTTACAAGATAATCGGACTGTTACATACATGTAAATGCGTGTGCATGTGTGTGCATATGTGTCTCAAATTAAAAATTTCATGCCAGCCAGCTGCCCAAAGAAAGCAGCCCTGTATCCCTGGGCTGCAGAAGTTAGCTTTCATTATGTTAGACTTATTAACACATTTTCTATCTCTGAGCTGTCAAAGTTACCTTTAATCACTACATGAATCTCATTAACACAAGTACGATAACGGCTCTGATGGCCATGTTTGATGATCCTGTGTTGACTCTGTGATGACTAAGTGTTAATGGCCCCCAGCCGGGAGGTGCAGGACTGCATTCCCTCACAGCTCTACGGACTGCAGCGTCCTCAGCAGTGGCTAAACATGGTCACCCAGCACATGCAGCAAGTCCAGGCCCTCAGCCCACACCAGGCCAGGGCCCAGTTCCTGGGTAAGGCATCGCTTCACCGAACTATAACCTTGACTTTTGTCTCTAGGGTCATTCAATCATTCAACTTGCATGTGTATCATCTGCGTGCTCTGCTGTGCTGGTGTCCCCCCAGGGCTGATCAGCGCCTTCCCCATGTTCGGCTCGTCCTTCTTCTACATTCAGAGCAGCAGCAACAGCGCCATCGTGGCTCCCTGCATTCTGGCTGTCAATCAGAACGGCCTCAACTTCCTCAACAAAGACACCCACGTGGGTCTTGCCCTGACCTCCTGGAGCAACCGCTTCAGGTTCGGCTACATCTCTAACTACCAGACCTAATAATGCTGATCCTTCACAGGAGGTGATGGTGAAGTTCCCCCTGAAGGAGGTACAGTCCACACGGACCCAGAGGCCAACAGCAGGTTCCAGTTTCCCGTACGTGGAGATCATGCTGGGAAACCTAATGACTCAGCGTATATCCCAATTACAGCTGGAGCAGGTAGGACCCTGGGGGTGGCCTGTATATTGCCAAACTAAAACGCCATTGATTTCACGTGGCTTATTCCTCAGTCCCCATGGTTGGCTGAAGAGCAGCCTTCTCTTCCTTCCCTTGTAACTCTGCCCATAGAGTCTGGAGCTCTGTCGTGTCATTGCCATGCACGTGGAGAACCTGCTGTCCATGCGCGAGAAGCGATTGACGCTGCCGCCCAGCGAGATCACCTTACTGTAAGGACAAGGGGGTCCTTCTCAAAGTCAGCCATTCAGACAACAACTGTTCATCCTGGTACATGCATTTATCCAGTGACTTATAAAGTTTACATATGTTTTCCAATATGTTTTTTTCCACAAAATAAAGATATTTAAAATAATCAAGTCAATAGTAATGTCTAATTCTTTAAGTGCAACAACACAAGCTGAAAAAAGCATAGGACACATGAAATGAGTTCTTTGGAATATTCAGATGTACCACAGTCTCACAAATCCCATAGTTTAATGCTAACGGGTGAAAAGATATATGTGAACTGATATTTAAAATGCAATGTGTTGTATTTATACACCCACCGTGTTTCTATGGATATTTTAAATGCATGTAAACGAATACTGAAATCAATTAATAGCGCTATTTTTGTAAAACATTAAATATTTATATAGAAACTGGATGATCTCCTTTTTTATTCATGCGCGGAACAACCAACTCCTGATCGGAACTCCTGATGTCTAGAGGCACGTATGTGGATGGCGATCTCCTCACGAAAGGTTAATAGGTCGCTGCCTATTCGGATGGCCGGGAGTCGAGTATCTAAAGCGGTCGAGTGTTATAAATATAACAACAGCTGCGCAGTCAGTCACCCGGCCAACGTTTAAGTAGGATTTCTTTGCAATCTCGATGGTTCTCCCACGTTCATAGCGGATCACACACTTCTTCAGGTCTAACACCAGCAAGAAGCAATTCGGTCCATTAAGACTATGACAACTACATTAATAATAGAATAACACTGCAAAACCATACCGTTTATTTATGACAAAATTACAGTGGATTTCAAAACTCGGTACATTCGAGCTGTCGTGGTCCCATTGCTTTATATCACCGACTGTGAATAGCAAATACTCATCCTTGATAAGTTTCTAACAACGCACGTAATACAGAATTCGCCGAGAGTACAACTCCGTAATTCTCCTCCTCGTCACTCCCTTTTTGTATTTACATATTATGATTGACATTAATTACAACCAATGGTTTTTAATAACGCGCCATAGCACTCTGTAATAACCAATCAAAATATTCATAGGGCGTGACATGGGTAGTGTTCGCACGTCCTCAGTGACTGTTGTAATGCTTGACAACGGTAAACTGTGCGAAACTAGGAGATACGCTGGGGCGTGCGTAAAAACAGTGACCAACAAGCTAGTTTAATGAAGTGGAGAGAGGTGAGACTACATTACCAGGGATCCACTTTGGGAGGATCTTTAAACATCTTTCTCTGATTTTTAATTAAACAAGCTGTTGCTATGGATAAGCAAAAGGCGTAAACTGGTTTGTCGGAGCAAGCGCGGTATGCGGCGCATGCGTGGACGTTGCAGTGGGTCACACGAGTTTATTTCTCGACTCTGCTTCTTTTTATGTAAGTGACTGAAACGTAGGACAGGGTTATAAAAGTAAAGCGATACACGCTGTCCTCGGTTCGCCGTTTTCTGTAGTTTGCTGGGTAGGACGTTGCACGTACGTGGAATTTCAGGGATTTATGCGAATGTGTTATTTTAAAAGGATGCTACAGGCTAGCTGAAATACACGCAGAAATAGCGATTGCCTGAGAATAAGGACGCATGTGTTTGCACATAAAGCTTATATGCATCGTTCAACAAATATAGTTTACAGAAGGATTGCTGCTGCGCTCTGTGTCACGCTTGCATTTTGGATGTCCAGGCAGAATAGTTGTCATCGATAAAATGAATAGGTGTCTGATCAATCAGTTAATGATTCAGCCCTAAAGTCAAAAACATGTGAGTAGATTTCAGTTTTTGCGAGAGGGCTGCTTAAGGAACCGGCGACTCTTTTAGTGCGTGTAAGATGGCAGCAAGTGGCTTCACCGACTTAAGGGAGAAGTTGAAGTCGATGACCCCGCACAGGGAGACCCGTAGCAGCGAAGTTTCGCAGCCGGGCTACGGACGCAAGCGGAGACGCCGGGATTCGGACGGCGAGCAAAGCGACAACGAAGAACAGCGGGAGCTGCAGGCGCACCGGGTGAAGAGCTGCGTCAAGCAGGCCAGCATCTTCAGTGCAGAGGAGTGCCTCCGCATCGAGTCCAAAATCGACGAGGTGGTGGCCAAAGCCGAGAAGGGTCTGTACCGGGAACACACCGTGGACCGGGCGCCCCTCCGAAGTAAGTACTTCTTCGGGGAGGGCTACACGTACGGCGCCCAGCTGGAGAAAAGGGGGCCGGGTCAGGAGCGGCTCTACTCCAAAGGCGAGGTGGACGAAATACCGGACTGGGTGTACGAGCTGGTCATCAAGAAGCTGGTCTCCAGCCGCGTCATACCCGAGGACTTCGTCAACAGTGCCGTCATCAACGACTACCAGCCCGGAGGCTGCATCGTGTCCCATGTGGACCCCATCCACATCTTCGAGAGGCCCATTGTCTCCGTGTCCTTCTTTAGTGACTCGGCTCTCAGCTTCGGCTGCAAGTTTCAGTTCAAGCCCATCCGTGTGTCGGAGCCTGTGCTGTCCCTCCCCGTCAGGCGGGGGAGCGTCACTGTTCTCAGGTAGGCTGCACGTGTAGGAAAAAAATGAGGAATAAAGATTAAGGTACAAGTTCGTCTAAGGTACAAGAGCAAGTCGTCTTGGATTGAAACTAGAACTTCTGCACTGTTTATCGCTGCCCTACTTGGTGTATCAAAAAAAGACTAAAATGTATGTTATGGTTTAAGTAATAAATTCAAGGACATTTTCACAGCGGTGGTCCAAAGATGCTCCTCTGTCTAATTGCAGTGGATATGCAGCAGATGAGATAACCCACTGCATTCGGCCGCAGGATATCAAAGAGAGAAGAGCTGTCATCATACTGAGGAGGTGAGATGTTTTTCCCTCCACGGAAAAGCTTGTTGGCAAAACGTTTCCTCATCTCCTCACTGTCGACATCACTGTCGACCAGTGTAGCATTAACAGGAATGATGAGACTTTGTGCACAATTTGCTTTTTTTCCCCTCCAGCTTATTGGTGGCTTAGAGACCCTCCTTTACTGTCAGCATTTCCACTGTGTTTCATAGAACCAAACCAGACGCCCCACGACTGGAGCTAAATCTGGCCGGTGATGAGCTCTTCCCCAGCTTCCCCCCCAGCAGACGGAAGATGCTAAGAGCTAAGCGGTCTCGCCAAAAGGCTGACCCCGATGCGGCACACAGGTAACCTTCCAGAAGTCCTTATCCCTCCCCCTGGCAATGATGAGACTAACATCCCAACATTCACGTGAAAGGAAAAGTGACATGGGTAACATATGTATTTATTATAAGGCTGACCCTTAACAACGTCCCTGTCTACGACCTGTTCCACTTTCTCGGAGATCCTGAGATCCTTGTTTGATTGGTCCAGTTCTTGAAAGCAGTTGTCCCTGATTCCGTGGCAGACCTCTGGCAGGCCTCAGCATTGGACTCAGCATTGGACTCGCTTGGCGTGATGCCGCCTGTTCCTCTTGCAGGCCCCGGATTCTCGAGATGGACAAAGAGGAGAACCGGCACCCATCGCTCATCTGCAGGCACAGGTCCCGGAGCGATGTCTCCCTGGATGGCGCACGCCGGAGGGTCCGTGATCCTGGCAGGATCGTGAAGAGGGCGAGACGCTGAGCATGCGGGCGCCTAGGCAACGGAGCTCCGTCCACAATTCCCGTTTTTATTTATCTTAGACATCAGGAACTTCAAATCTTGAACTCTGCTGTCCATGACAAACGCTGCTCTGTGCCAGAGGTTTCCATCTCTTAGCAGATTCTCTAGAACAGTGTGTCCCATCCCAGTCCTCGGGGAAACCTCAGACAGTCCACGTTTTTGCTTCCTCTCAGCCCCCAGCACACCTGTACCAGGTATTCGGCGGTCCTGATTGGCTGGGAGCTGGGACGGCGCAAAAACGAGGACTGGATTGGGAAACACTGCCCTAGAAGCCCTTGTCTCAAACTGTAGCTTGACTTTCTGCATGTTTGTTTGTGTTGTTTTATTTTTTTTGTCCCCACCCATTATGGTGATGATGTAGCACCTTAGAGTAACCATTCCGGTTAAATTTATGATTTATTTCAATTAGTTAAATCTTTGCACATTAGATATAACATGACTGAACAATTTCAGAAATTGGGGTCTTTTCAGTTACGGAAATTGCAATATAAACCATATGGGGTGTTCCTCTTTCTCCCCAAAACCCATGTTGTTTTTTCATTATTATTTAATATTATTATTATTGTTATTATCATTTATTATTACCTACTGCTACTGAGACAACATAAGTTTGCTTATAGTATTGGGGCATATCTGTCTCTCCATATAAAGTATGAGCTATTAGGTATATATTTTCTGTAAGCCCTGTTTGTTTCGTGACTCTCCCACTTCACAAATTACTTTTGGAAATGTATAGATTTTTTTTTAGTCTTATTCAGAAATTGCCATAACAGGTCACTTGTGCAGATTTGCATCTCATTTCAGTGACTTCAGTGCTTTATGCTGTTGAATTACCATTAAGGGGTATATGTATTTTGCATAACAAGTATTGCATTCAAGTCTATGCATTGCTTTTATTGAATTCTGCATGTAAGCGAGGGGCTTTCAGGATCATTCTGAAAGGATTTGCTTGACTTGAGAACGTGGCGTATGTTTGAAGTGCCAGGGAACGTGGGAAGCGATTTTTTTTTCGAGGATTTCAAAGGAATTGCTTTTGGAGCATTTGTGTTTATTAATTGCCTGATGGTGTTCGGACTACCACCAACAAAATGTCTTGAGGATAGGGTATAATGCTGCTGCTTCAAGCGATTATTTTGTATGTGTTCACAATGTACATCTGACGTTTTCATTTGTTTTGTTGAGGATGCCGTTTCAGAATGTGTGTGTATACGACTTGGACCGGTGATCGGATATAAATGGATTAATGAAGAATTGGTATGTAATAAGGGAAATGTATTTTTATGTACAAATGCGTCTCGTTCTGTTCATTTCTTGTCTGTATTCCTGTAATCCTATCCACACTTGACACCAAACAAATCTTGCTATATATATTTATTCGTTGTGGTGCCACTCGTTTTAAAAGTCGACAGTTGTGTCATAAGACTCAGTATGACTTTAGTTAGTGAAATTAGTTAAAGCAAAGCAAGTCAAAAGTGACTGATACCCGATGGAAGAAGCTGTGGCAAAATATATATTTCGTCGGTGAATTACTCTGCCCGCAAGGGGGCAATGGAAGGTAAATAGCCAAGAATGCACAGAATAAATACATTTCCAGGGTAATGGAGTATGCATAGTTATTGGATCTCGTAAACATGGTCTCCTAAAATAAAGTAAATGTAAATACTACAGAAAACGTAACAATATATATTAGGTATTGTAAACAGAAGACTGGCGTCGAATGGTCAGTTTAAATGCTCTCCATTAACAACTATATATTTTTTTCTTTACATTTAGTCGTATAAAAAATAGTTGGATCCTGCTTTACAGTTTTGGCATGCACCAGGAGCGGCTCGATAATCGGCTTAAAAAAACGCATCGACGATACTCATAGTTTATCATGTGTTATGTTTTAGCTATCACTGCACCCAAATCTTTCGGCGTTGAACGATCAACTACAAAGATATAATACTATCCTGCGGTTCTGCTTTATTAAGAAAAAAGTCTTTATGCTATCAGACCCGTAATCTATGCACATTGAAGAGCGAGTGCGGGTAACTTAAAAAGCAGAACGTAAACCACAGTTTCTGCAGGATTAAACCCAAAGTGGATGCACCTATATCATGCAGTCCTCAGCACTGTTGTTTCTTGTCTCTTTTGCAGGAGATTATTTCCCCCCAAAATGTATTTAATTCAGTCCAAGGATGTGGAAACTGCAAATGTGCCCAGGATTGTGATTCTTGCATTTAAGAACTCATCCTGACCGTAGGCGTGGTTAGGTCGCCGCGGTCGTGTTCCCCGGCTTTTCATTGGCTTCCATTTGCGTGTCCTCCTGACTTCATTGGACAGTGGGGCGCAGCTTTAGGTGAATTCGGAAAAGCAAGGGGGTCTCATCTTGACGTTCTGTTTTGCGTTTAACCGGACCGAGAGTCATTCCCGTCTTGGTCTTTTTTTCTCCTTCCTTTATGCTGCGTTTTTGCATGTTTTCAATATGATGAAGTTTAGGTTCAAACGGCAAGGGAACGATACCCAGAGAGAAAAAGCGAAACAGGATGTCTTTGCGTTTAACAAGGTACTGTATGATAACAAACTGATCTGAAATACCCGCTCGTAAAGCGCTTGCGTTCGTGATAATTAATTGATAATTACTGATTTTATTGTGATATGGATGTCATCGTCGTGTGTGACATCCTTCACTGAAAAAATGTACAGCCATCAACTAGGATATCTAACCTTAAACGGCTATTACTCAATTGTGCAAACGTACCGAAGTTAATTCGAGCTGGCTGTTAACATTTCTGCTGAAAGCTGAACGCTGAGTTGTAGCAAAGACACTAATCAAGCATGCGGCAATAATGACGTTTAGGGATTTCACCTTGAAAACATGAACGCACTGACAATTAAATCTGTTGTTACTGCTGACTGGCTTATGCCGTTGAAACGTCTTTGTAAATTATATATTTAATAAGATTTTGAAAAAACTGAAATGCAGATATTCTGCAAAAAAGCTACCTTTGGTTGTTGGGATGTATGCTGTTGTCGGATTTAAGAATCATCAACGTTACCGTATTAGTTGAAATTAAGTTTTTTCCAGCTTGCTCACGCTTCTGATTTGTAATAATTGCGATGTTTTCTCATAACTGTGCTGTAAAAATTAATATACCATTGTGTAAATGCAAGAAGAATGTTGTGTAGAATGCAATGTTTTTATCCGGAGGGGGTGAAAGTTGGATTAATTTACACCTTCAGTTGTTTATTTTACGCGGGATGTTTATTTTTCAGCCTGGTTCGGTTTAATTCTTACTTCTGAAGTATTTCGCGATGGAGTTGCATGATATCCTGCTTCAAAGCAAAATGGTCCCGTACAGAGACACGGGGCCTAGTTGTTGTTCAGCGTGTGGGGTTAGGAGGCCTGGTTGTAGCAGTATTACTGCCCCCCCCGGTACGCTTTCATCTTTCATCTCTGCTTTTGTTTACTTCTCAGGTGTACCTCTTTCACTTGCTTGATGTCGAGTGGGGGGCGGCATTACAGAAAGCTTTTTATTCCAGTTGGATGTTGTAATACCTGTATTATTTGCTCCTCTGCCTTTTAAAAACGCTCTGCAGACTGGGCATGGTAAAATGTACAGCCATAGGTCATCTCAAAATCCCTTTCCTGTCTCCGATGCTGCATTATTGCAATAAAGAAAGTCTAATATGCTAAAATCTGTGATGTGCCCCCCACCCCACCCTACAGCAGACAGTTGAGCACGGGTTTCCAAGTCAACCCAGTGCCCTGGCTTATGACCCCATCCTACGACTCATGGCCATTGGTACAAAGTCCGGAGCAGTAAAAATGTATCCTTGTTTACTCATGGAATTAGCCTTTCCAGTCTAATGGAGGTCCAACTCCATATTGGTACTTTAAGCGACAGAATGTGCTGGAAAACCCCCGCCCTCAGCAAGAGCATCCTATGATCAGGTGTGTTGGGAATCTCTATAAACATCTTCTGCACTGGAAAATGAAGTGATGCAATGCTTTAAAAATGTGTGTTTAGATGTAGGATAAAACATTCAGTTCAGTGCACTCCATCAGTTTTAAAAGCACTAGATTAGTAATGCTACACTCTGAATTTGAGGGCTTGGTCATATTGTTCCAGACCCCCCCTCCACACCCCTCTGCAATCAAGCGGCAGTTTTTTTAGTCAAGCTTGGGTCGCAATAAATGCATCTTGAGTTGGTTTCCATGGCCACCGCAGTAATGGGCCAAGGCCGAGGCACATGGCTTGGAAAGTCATTCCGTGCCGCTGTGTAGCTTCCCACGTCTGGGCTGCATCTGCAGCTTGCACTGGCGTTCGCGTATACGATGCGAGCATGCGATGCGAGCATGCGATGCGAGCATGCTCGAGAAGGCCTTCATTGCTGCGGAGGTGTTTGCCGACCTGTTGTCTAGTC
>JAABNX020000052.1:16935874-16947480 GCA_015163995.2 Mormyrus lacerda | reverse complement strand
CACACACACACACACACACACACACACACACGCGCACACACACACCCCGCTGTTTCTGTGGAACCTCCTACGCACCAGTACATTCCAAGAGGCCATACTTCAGGTGCCGAATCATTAAACATTATAACCGCTCTTTTAAAAATTTTCTTTTTCAAATTTCCTCTTTTTTGGCCACTAGAAAGACATTTTATTAAGCAATAGTTCTGGAAAGGGGAGCAGGATTTCATGCTCTGATAGTTTGCTGTTGAGGTATTGGCTTCGACAAGAACAAATGTTTTGAGGGAAAATGTTCAGAATTGAGTGCACTCTGTGCCAGTTCTGTTTGTTTTGGACCTGTTTACCTAAAACGTTAATCTATGTTTCTCTACTTGGGTCCTCTGCTTCTCTATCACCTTCTATGTTCTGACTGCAACCACAAAACTATGCATGGTCTTAGTGTAATGACTCGGGAAACGTAAGGCACAGCCGTGCTTCTCAAATCATTCCTCTAAATCGGTGTTTCCCAACCTGGTCCTCGGGGATCCCCAAGCAATCCATGTTTTTGCTCTGGGAGCTGGGAGGGAGCAAAAACATGGACCAGCTGGGGATCCCCAAGGACTGGGTTGGGAAACGCTGCTTTCCACCCTCAACTTGTTCACTTGATGGAAAATAGTCACTCCAGTTTTATGACCTGATTCTTATTAGTTTATTTTTTTTAATCTGTAACATGCAACAGCACCACATTAGGTCACATGAGCTCTTGTTTTTGTCATGGTTCTGATTCAGCGCAGCACTGCTCTCTGTCCAGAATCCAATAAAAATACATACATCTTTCACTTTGTGGACCAACGGCTTTGTCATTTCAGTCTCAAAGACTTGATGTTGAAAATCAGAACCAATTAATTCCCGTCCGAAAAAAGTATCCAGTAATACTGCTTGTGATTGGATGGGTTCAGCTCAGCTGTCTCCTTTGTGCGTGTATAAACGTCAGTGTGATCTTCTTGTGAGTAGAAGGCGGAGGGGTGGTTCCTTCTCCTTCACTGCATCCATGTCAGATATGGTGCACCTGGGGTGGAGTTCGTGGGCCGCCATGTCCCGGGGGGTGCAGTTATACAGATGCACTTTCTCCTTGGTCAGGTAAGCCTCATTTCACCTAACATGGACCAGATGATGGAGAACTTGATCTGAAATAACTTTAAATCCAATAACTTCGTTGTAAAATAAAAGCACCATTGGTTCACAAATGAATTTGTACCCGGCTACAGTGGTAGACGTCAAGAGGGTCCAGTTGTTGATTGACCAGGTTGGTCAATTTGGCAGTGTGGAAGGGCTGAGGGTAGGATGGGGATTGTTGACTGGAAGGTGTGGGTATCACAGGGGCGGCTCCTCATCCTGCTGGACAAGAACACGCTGCACCTTTGGGAGATTAGCCCAGGAGACAAGGGCTCATACCTGGATAAGATCCTCAGCATCACTCTTCCTGGGCGACCAGGTGTTGAGGGTGTCAGGTAAGTCTCCTTTTCCGCGTTACATTAGGTCATGGACTATGCTTCTATGTTATGGCACTTGGGAATCTGGATTAAGTTTGTGTTTGTTACTCAGAGGTTGCGGGGTCAAGCTCTTGTTGCAGCACTTGTTCCTAGATTTGTGTTGGCCGAATCATACTCTTGGTCCTGTTGTATCCCTTAGGGCCTCCCGTGTGACCGCGTTGCTGCCAACACGTCGCTGTGACCTCCTGTGCATGGGCACGGAGGGCGGGGCTGTCCGCACCCTGGCATTGCCCAGCCTGGCTGCACTGGAGGCCCGGATACTGCTCCAGGACCAGGTCCTGCAGAGGTGAGTCTCTGGGCGGGCACCGCCGGCCTTCCGTCTCAGCCGGCTGTCTTCCCGAGGATGTAGCTAGTTTGCGACTCTGGCGTTTCTGTCGAAACCAGACCGTGCTAATGTAAACTCCATTATAAGTATCAGAATGTGTCCGGTCGGTGGCCTGGCATAGAACCTCTGACTCGCTCATAAATCTGACCTGCATGGTCGAGGGCTTCCAACGTAGATTGGAGTTAATGAGCTTTCGCCAGAGATCTGAGCAGTGCCACTGCAAAGCCAAAGTAGAGGGTATGTGGATATTAGCATGTAGCTTCCCAAGACTACCCACAAAGAAGAGAGTACTTGAAACAATAATATGCTATGTGGTTGAGCGTGTTTGAGTTCGGGAGCAGTGGGACCTTAGCCATCGCTCAGATATCATTTGCGGTGTTTTTGAGAAATTAACCAAAGTATACATCTCGTTTCATGCTGATGTGAAATGTGAGTGTTACCCATTGTGTCCTCACAGCCTGTAATCATTTGTCATCAAATGGCCCAAGTCCAAATTCTGGTGCTCTCTGTTTTTCATTAAAATAAATCTTGCAAGCCTCATGCTGTCAGTTCCAAGGCCAGAATCCAAGCTGCCTGAAGCCTCCCTTAACCATGCTCCCAAAGCGTTATGAGTGGGTGGATACGAACGAGCTGAAGTCACACGTTTGCCAGAATGAACACCAGCATGGATGTTCTCCCAGGGGACGCGAGCGTGATGGCAACCTCTAGCTATGGTCATGGAAGATCTGAGGAAGTTTACGTGCCCTTAAGCCCTGGAAGCTCCCATGTGCAGATGATTGTAGGAGCTCTTCTCCCGTGGCCAAAGACATGAACCCAGTCAGTTATCCCTGGTTTACAAGTCCCTCTTATTTACTCACAGTGTACCAGATGAGTACAAATGTGGTAGGTCCTTGGGGCCTGTGGAATCCCTTCAAGAGCACCCACGATATCCTGGGAAGGTCCTCGTTGGTTACAGCAGAGGTCTGGTGGTGCTGTGGGACCTGAACACATGGCAGATGGATGCTCTCTTTCTAGGGAACCAGGTAATCAACCCCCAAAAATATGGCGACTCCAAAGCTGTCATCCAAGTCACTTGGTTTTGTCATTTGTTCAAATGGGCTTTTTTAAGCACCCATCTGCTCCTGTACTCACCATAGTCGCTGGAGAGCCTGTCCTGGGAGCGAAGTGGCAGGAACTTCGTCACCTCGCACAGCAACGGCAGCTATGTGTTGTGGGCCGTCGGTGGCAGCAGATGTCCTCCTGTGTGCCGGCCCATGTCCTGTACCAGGCCATACGGTAACTGTCCAGCAGCAAGTGACCTATCTGACATGTACTAGCCATTCTCAGCCTGTTGCTTTGTGGTGGGTAAGGGTAGGAAATGCTGTTTCTTTGATTGTTTTATAATGTACATAGTGGAACTTTTAAACGGGCTATTAAGTCCTATTTACAGTGTGGAGATCCTTGTTAAATGTAGCCAGTCGTGGTTGGTCTTACGTTACATTTGTGTCCATTGCTCCGCATCAAACCCCGAGTCCGTCCTTCAGAATATCTTGGTTCGAATCATTCTGAAATATGAGGCTGCGTGAAATCGTTGTGGTGGGTTCAAAGCGTCAGCCGAGCTTTTGGAAGGACGAGTGAAGGTTGAGCTCATCCCGTCCACCGCTGGGCGTTCTGTCCGTGGCGTGGGCTGGAGCGGATCGCGGCCTCCGGTGTGTTTGCGGCATACGGAGGGTCACTGAGTAAAAAGCCACGTCCTCCTCTCACTTTCTTCTGCCCTATTTTTTTTTTTCTCCAGGCCCCAGCCCGTGCAAAGCCATCAGCAAAATCCTCTGGAGGACGTCAGAGTCAGGGTTTGTAATAGCTTTGGGTAAAACCTCTATGTAACCTCAGACTTCAAAAGGTCTCATTTTTATGAGTGCATGTTGGGGTAATGGCCTGTTCTGATGATGTCGTCACCAGAGTTCCCCTAGTTCTCTTCAGTGGTGGGATGTCCCGTGCCAGCTACGGAGACCGCCATTGTCTGACAGTGATGCAGGGGGACACCCAGGTTGCTCTAGACTTCACATCCCGCATCATTGACTTCTTCACTGTTCACCACACAGAAGATGGAGACAGTGAGTTGGAAGTTGGAGCATAGCTAAGGGTTCAACTTATTTGAAATAAATTGTGGTGATTTAATGCAGAATCTATCTCATGGTTTGTTTGAGATATATAGTTTATATGCATAGTTTTTATTTAGCAGGTACTTTTGTCTAAAGTGACATACAAGTGAGGCAAATGGCACATTTATGTGTCTGACATCTGGGTCTTGTTTCAGGGTTCGATGACCCGACTGCTTTGGTGGTCCTGCTAGAGGAAGAGTTGATTGCATTTGACCTCCAGACCACTGGGTGGCCCGTGATCCCGTCACCATACCTCGCTTCACTGCATTCTTCTGCCATCACCTGCTCTTACCACGTGTCTAACGTGCCGTATAAGCTGTGGCAGCAGGTGGCTGCCGCCGGCCGGCTCCGGTCTCCACCGCAGACCACCGCGGTAAGAAAACGATAACGGACTGCCTGACTGACCCGTGGGGATGGAGAGGTGCAGCCTGAGAAGATGCACTCGTACAGTTGCGTTCTTGCACAGGACCTTCATGAAATGCAACTCTGTGTTTAGAAATGGCCAATCAGCGGAGGGAACAGCCTTGCCTCCGAACCGAAGCAGAAAGACCTGCTGCTCACGGGGTTGGTATTTTTGCCACAAAATTCAAATTATATATATATATAAGGTATTTTTCTGGCTTTTGCTGATCTGGAAAACTAAACGCAAAGATTAGAGCTGGTCCTTTTTACTTTTTCCCCAAACGTTCAGCCATGAGGATGGCACTGTGCGTTTCTGGGATGCGTCAGGAATGTCGCTCACTCCTCTGTACAAACTGAGCACCGCCAGCATCTTCCAGACGGACGGTGACCATGGTGACAGCTCGGCTCAGGAGGAGGTGTGGCCCCCCTTCAGGAAGGCAAGTCCCTGACCTTTTGGCAGGAGCCCCAGTGTGGAGAAACTTGTTGTTGAACTACTCGTCTGTTTTTCCCCAAGATTTGAATGCTCATCTTAAACGTAACCGCGGTGTGACTTAAGGCAGATGTCGGCCTCGTTGTGGGTCATTAATTCTCATTCTTCTCTTCTGTGGCCTTGTAATATTACTCACACTCGTCATTGTAAATGGATGCATGGTGCAGCCTGATGTCTTTTGCACTGGGATTTGATTTCCTGCTCTGTAATTAAAACCGTTATAGTACACTGGATACTTTTAAAAATTAATTATAACCATCCCAGCCTCAGTCTACTTAATTTCTGTGTTCAAAATGTGTGAGGTAACGCTTTGCCTAATGTTTCTGTTTTGCCACATGTGAAGGTTGGGTTGTTTGATCCATACAGCGATGACCCCAGACTTGGTGTGCAGAAGATCTCTCTATGTAAATATAGCGGCAGGCTTGTTCTGGCTGGTACAGCTGGACAGGTAAAGTAAGATTTGTATGGCTTCTATATTAGTTAAACTACTCCCCTTTCTTATAATCTCTTACAGAATTAAGCTTTTTTTTTTGTAAGTAGGACACGCACCGAGTTGATGGCAAACAAAAAAAAAAAAAACCTAGGCCAGGAGTCAGTAACCTGCAGCTCGCGAGCGACCTGGGGCCCTTTGACCACGTGACTGCGGCCCTTCTCAAAACGACAGCCGCATTCACATTTTCATGTCTTAACATAATCATGATGATACTTTCATAGAGATGAATTATTTATTTATGGGTTAATATTAATTTTCATTTAGATATTTCTTTAGCTATATGTGAGGCTTCTATGATGTTTTAACGGCATCATTTACATCTTCCTCAAAGTCATTCTTTAAAAATCGGGTTCGTCTCCGGTCAGATGGTATGCTTTCCGGAGTTTTCTCTAGTACCTAAGATTGGATGTAAGCTTCAGCATTTATTGGGATTCCTAATTCTTTCATATACTTTTTGTAGTAAATAGTCACTACACCTTCCCGGGTCTTCGTAAAAATTACTATATTTTCCCTGATTTACATATTATAGCCGGCTGAGTTGTGGCTACATTTGCGCTGCTCGTCAGCACAGCAGTAGTGAAGAGGAGAATGAAGGGCAGACGACTGCAGAGCCGAACGAAAGAAGGGCTGAGGGTGATGACTGTCGCTACAGAACTGAACAGTGTTGTCATATTAGTCACCTTTGCACTGTTGCGCGTCCGAGTCATTTTAAAGTACTTGAACTTTTTATTGTTATGTTAAATTCATATATGCCCATTTCACATAAAAAAAAAAAATTGTATCGCAAACCCCCTTCTCTACCCGTCGCGGCTCATTGTAAATCTTGGTTCAGATATTTAAGAAAAAATGGCTCTTTGCTTTATAAAGGTTGCCGACCCCTGGCCGAGGCTGATGAATGCTCAGCTCCCATTATTGGGAGAATTTGCGCTGGAATACAGCAGTACGATTGGAGGTGACTATTGATATACAGCCCAATCAGAGAGCTCAGTTTCACCAATGAGCTTTGACGCCGAATCGGTATGATCGATTGGCCAAAACTACGCCAGCGGGGACCAAATATGTCCAGCTGCCCATAAGGCGGTGACGGCTCATCGACAGACCAGCTGTTTCTGTTTCAGTTCCTGGTTTAAGACCATGACCATAGCAGGCAGTATGTTTAGCTCGGTCTTCTGATCTGGTCGTGATTCACTCTGTCCTCAAGGTCCTGGTCATGTGCCTGAATGAGGAGTGGTCTGATCATGTGATCAGCAGTTCTGTCATAGACCTGCTGCAAGACAGGAAGGGTTTTACCTGGAAGGGTCATGACCGGCTCGACCCAAAGGCTGGCCGAGTCCGCTTCATGCCTGGCTTCCAGCCCATGGTTTTGGTGCAGTGCATCCCGCCAGCATCCATCACGGCGGTAGCCCTGAACGCCGAGTGGAACCTGGTGGCCTTTGGCACCAGCCATGGCTTTGGCCTCTTCGACTACCACTTTCGTTGCCCGGTTCTGGCGAGGTAAGGCTTCCGGTACCAATCCATGCCTACCCATCTAACATCGCCAGTAAGCCATTTGTAGCACTTTGGCGCTACGCGAACTCGCGTCCCTGCCTGAGCACCACGTCCCATCTTCACGTGTGTTCTCCAGGTGCACATTGCATCCCACGGACACCATGGCGATGGAGGGACCGCTGTCCCGTATCAAGTCCCTCAAGAAGTCCCTGCGCCAGTCTTTCCGGAGGATCCGTAAGAGCCGCCTCTGTGGGCAGAGTCGGCTGCTCGTCCAGGGTCTGGCTGGCAAGGTGAGTCTGTAATGGCCCTTGCAGATAGACCCCCCCCCCCTTTCTCCAGGAGATTTGTGAGAGGACCGGGTTATGCAGAACTGGACTGAAATCGCTAAGACCAGGTTAGGGTTGTTTCTTGAGGGGCCTCGTCTGAGGCCAAGTTAATTTGATTCAAGCATCTCTTGATCCAGGAATCCAGCAAACAGCTGGGAGAACAAGCGGGCTCCTGTGATGCGGACGTGGCCCCGGTACAGCGGCGGATTGAGGCCCGTTCCGCTGAGGACTCACTCTCCGGTGTGGTGCGATGCCTGTGCTTCGCGGACACCTACCTGAGAGACGGTAAGCTATGACCTGGACATTAGGTCAATTTTAATAGCGGTTGCCGTGGCACCGAGATGGCCATGTTGCCATACTTACAACGCCAGAGTCTGTTGTTTTTGGTATGTCACCAGCGGCTCAGCACGGACCTACGCTGTGGGCAGGCACAAATGCGGGCTGCGTGTTCGCCTACGCGTTGAACGTACCCCCGCGGTCCGGCTCCTGGGCCGGGGCTGTGGAAGCCATCCTGAGCAAAGAGATCCAGCTGATGCACCGGGCCCCTGTTGTGGGCGTGGTGGTGCTGGACGGGCAGGGGAACCCGCTGCCGGAGCCCTGCCAGGCTTCGCGGGATCTCGCCACACCCCTCGATGTGCAGGCCAGCCACTCTGTCCTCATTGCCTCTGAGGAACAGATAAAGGTACTCTCTCCTATCCTTACATACCCCCACTCTTGGCAAGCTGTACCCATGCTGGAGATAATATGGCAGAAATTTAGAGTTTTAAGGATCTAGAGCCAGTTGGCTTTTAGTAAAAATCCAATAAATTGCGCAAAATCATGTCCATGTGCATACAGACGATATTCACTGTAACCGGGAGACTTTCTCAGCTGACACATCATTGTTAAACCTACAATATAGTTACCATTTCATACCCAAACCAGTAGATCCAATGGTGAACAACACATACCGGATTCAGCCGAACACTGAGTTTTGTGGTGTCTTGGTATACAGGGGCGGGGCTAAAGGGGCATTGGAAAGCTTATTGGCCACTGGAGTGCCTCCTCCCATGTCATATATTGATTTAAAGCGTCTCATTGGCTAATAAGGGTAGAGCCCCAGTATAAATCATGGCCTCCTCTTATGACCCTGCTTTTGCTATCTTCTGTGGTGCCTCCTCCCGCCGTAGGTGTTCACCCTCCCCAAGATAACGACGAAGGCCAAGCTGAGGCTGACGGCGATTGAGGGCTGCCGCGTCCGCAAGGTGGCTCAGGTGAGCCTGGCCGGGGGCCACGCCCTGCTGTGCCTCACCAACCTGGGCGACGTGCAGGCGTTCAGCGTGCCCGGGCTACGCCCCCTGGGTCGAGAGAGCTGCATCCACAGGGAGGATGTTAGCGGGATGGCCTCCTGCGTGTTCAGCAAGAGCGGCCAGGGTGAGCGCTCGCCCTGTATCCACGGCTACAGATCATCTTAATGTTTATTCATCTTTAAATAGATATTCAGCTTTAGTAAAATCTCCTAAAGGTGGGTATTTATTTTACGTACTGAAGATGGGCTTTAATACTTGCAAAGCATGACTTACAGAAGTCTGTCTGTCACCTTTATTTTATTTATCAATGTCCCCCATGACAGGTTTCTACCTAATTTCCCCCTCTGAGTTTGAGCGGTTCTCCCTGTCGACATGCCAAGTTTCCTCCCCGCTCTGCTCTGTGGAGGTGCAGCGGAACAGCCGAGCCGCTGCGCCAAGGTTAGTCTGACCACCAGGGGGAGCCGTCGTGCCGAGTTGAACTGGTAACAAACGCGTCTTGTGTTTTACTCAGCTTCATCGTCTGGGGATTCCAGCTTGAAACGCTGAACTAAATGCTCGAGTTTGCCGAACAGGAAATGCCAGTATTCTTGCTCAAGAATCTCTTATTTTTAAAGTGAGAGAGATGATTTTTGGGGACACGGCAAACTAGTTTGAAACGGAATGAGGCAACAGCGCACACAACGTTTTCTTGATTTGTACCATGCAGAGGATTTCTCAGCTGTAGATAACTGTGCCGAGAGCATTTTGGTACAATATGCAGATAATTCAGCATTATCTGGATCTAACTGGGCAATAGTTGCTATAGCTGCTGGATAATATTTTCCTTTAAATGCCTTGGGGGTGTGGTCTTATTTCTTGCTCTCAGCTGATAGCTGTGGTAATGCCTAGATCCTCGAAACGACCATTAAAAGCAGGTGAATTTAATCAGCTAATGTGTCGCAAGGGCGAATGCTTTGCCAAGTCTCCTCAAGTGATGAATAGCAGTATGTAAGGAGACCTCGTGTGTATTTTGGACGTTTTTGTGATGTATTATTTTCTAGGCTGTCACCCCTCAACCAGCCCCCCCCCCCACATTAACTCCCATCGATCAGAGTGTCAGTGGGTTTAGATCCCCCCCCCCAGTGAAATCTCCGAAAAGGCACCATTCAGCTTTACTGTAGATTACTGTTAAACAACCAGACCTTGCTCTTTGTATGAACCAGCACACCACCTTCGCGCAGTGGGACACCCTCAGCCCAGTCCACCGGGGGGTGCCCCAGAGGGGCCCACTCCTTGGGAGGACAGAATGGTAAGACCTCTTTTGCCTTCTCCTTCATTACAGATTTGCTTCAGATGAAGGTGGTTATGGGAGATTGTAGATCTGCCAACAGCTTCTGTTGTTCCTGATATCTCTTAGGGGTCCGATTCTCCCCTGGCTTCAGCTATGGTGACGCCATGATGGACAACACCGGGGACCTCACAATTGAGGACGTCAAAGACTTCTTGGCGTAAGCCTCATTAGCACGTGTCTGGTCAAGGATCATGTGTCATTTAGACCTGACTCCCAAGAGTGTTTGTATCTTTTGAAGGTCGGTAGATGAAGTGGAGAACAACTTGAGGAACAGGTCTGCAGATGACTGGCATTCGGCTGGAATCCTCATCAACGGAAGCATGTGGAATGTTCTGTGAAGACATCTGCCTGACAGCAGGTCATGCTGAGGTCAGAACTCCAGGAGAACACCTGTCCTGTTGTATTTCTTCCGTTAGAATCCTGTTTCTCGTGCACATTCCTCCCGGGATGGAAACCCGCTCAGTACTCGCACATTACTTTGCTTTTTTTCTAGTGATGGAAGGAGCTCGTCACCCCAAAAGCCTGAGGAAGATCAGGTCACAAAGAAGCAGTATTTATTTCCATGCTTGGTGTTTATTTGGGTGAGTGGTCCAGTGAAAATGCACTGCCTCTCTCAGCACCTCCATCCAATTATCTGGCTTCCAGGGCTCATTCATGAGCCAATCGGAACGGAGGATTCTCTCGAACCAAGGGAATATTGTTGTATTGTGGCACTTAAACTGTATAGGTTCATCATGATGACATTATGATTTGCTTTTAAACATGTTTTTTTCTATGTTGTGAAATTACACGCTAATAACCAGTTTTTAATTAAATATTAATAGTATCCCACCTTGTCAAGTTTTTAAAAACCTAAGTATGACATTTTTACTTGTATAAAATTACTGTACCCACACTTTTGCTAATATAAAATGATTTTGCCCACTTCTGCAGTTTTCCATGCTCCTCCATGGTACAACACAGTGGTCAAAGGTCAATTTCACCCTGCCAAAGACTCATATGGCAAAAATGTTGAAATCAACTTTCTGGTCAAACTGTATTTTCTGGTTGCTATAGGTGAGAATTAACTATTAAATTCTCAGCTGCGACAAAACGCTTTTCCCTACATCCAACCCTATTACACTGTCTGCACACCATCTCTGAAGGTCACGTGACCAGAGAAATATTTAGTTCAACTTTCTAACCCTTCATTCCTATTGGGTGTTTTTATTTTTGTCATTTCACAATCTAAATTCATGGTATGAGTGCTGGGTTTGGAAGAAGCTGGTAAATGGAGAAAGGGTTATGACTTTACAAAGGCTGAGTCAGCGATTGGAAGAGCAAAGCTCTTAATCAACCTGAAAATGGTGCAGCGTTTAACGGCAAGATCACTGCTGCACTGCAGACGTCCTTGTTACGTCCTTACAGTACAGCAGCTTTTTGTGGTCTCATTCTTAGCGTCATTGATCAGACTGGCCTTAATCTGCACGCACACAACAATCTTGTATATTTGTATAGCTGTTACTTACTTTATTCATTTTTGCTGGTGTTCATGAATTTATCCATCCTTGCACTTCTTAGAGATGCTGTTGGTCTTTTGCCTTTTCCTTCCCATTACAGGTGCAGCAATTAGAAATTGTGTTTTGTGTTTTCTACTTTATTCATATAGTTGTTTTTCTGTTTTTTTTTCCTTTCTCTTCTCTCTGTTCTTTTCTTTTTCTTCCCCCTCCTAATCTTTCCCTCCTTTTCGGGCAGCTCAGCCACTGCGATATCTTACATGTGCTAAAAATGAAATAAATAAAATAAAAAGAAAT
>JAABNX020000052.1:16917423-16932966 GCA_015163995.2 Mormyrus lacerda | reverse complement strand
GGGTAGGTAGGGGGTTTAAAATGGCCGCACCCGGTCCCATCTCTCCTCGTCTTAAGGACCATGTCATGGCTGCACTGGGGGCACTTTCGCACCGGTTGGGGCATCTCCATGTCCTGCCTTTCCTGCTCCACACACTCCTGTGCCTCACCCAGGTAGGCAGACAAGGCTTCGTCTAGCCTGTGGGGAGACAGCGACACCATTCCTGGGCTCCACAGTCCCGCGTTTAACAGCTATAGGTGTCTAAGCTATAAGATTATATATAAAAACACCCACATAGCGTAGCCGATGCCCTTCTCTGAGGGTCAGCAGGTGGCGCCATTAAGCATTAAAGTATCCATCAACCAAAGCCTCTTCTGTAAGACGCGCAGGCCATGGCGACGACGAACAGACAAACGGACGTCTGGATTCTGAGGGTCTGAGGGATCGCAGTTCCGGTTTCCATGCGGCTCACTCACTTCTTGGCCTTCCTCACAGACTCGACGAAGACGGCCTTGTACTTCTCCACGTGATGCCCGAGCACCGTCGCTTTGTCCTTGCGGCCCTCGGAGACCAGCTTCAGGTCGGCTTCCAGCTCGGCCCTCAGATCCGGTTTGGACAGCTCATAGCCCATGGAGTTGTACCCTGTCCATGGATGGTTTAGCAGGACCAGATTCAAGAAACCGGAATGCCACTGTAACAGCTGATAACCTGGAACCCATTGGCTGAATCGCCGATGGCCACTAACCACCACTAAAGGCCACTAACTCACACAATATAATCATGGTCAAAAGTGGTTGTGGGGTCGTCCCAACCTAGCTGTCATCTTCCTTCCTATTCTGACAGGCTGATCAGATGGGCAGCCCACTGTTGGCTGCTGGGCCCTAACAAGCCTCTTAGCTGGCTTATGTGCTGGTCCTCACTGTGATTCTTGGGAAGAACAGTAATGCACGTTTCACTGGATTTCACTGGAATGGTCCTCACCCTCCACGAGACCCATTCCAAGTTCCCCTGGGAGGAACCGTTGATCGGCTGTTAATCCCACATACAGACGGCTCTTGATGGTCTCAATGTGCTCAGCGTGTGTCGCATCAGTGCCTGGAAGACAGCGGTGGCAAAAAATTGGGTTTACATGCTGACTGGCAAAGAGACTGCGGCAAGATGCTGTGACGGATCAGTCGAGTGCCCTTCGACCGACCGATGCCATGCTTCTCCATGAGGGCAATGAGGTCAGCTTCAGTAAGCAGCTGGGGGGGGCTGGTCTGTCCGTCCACCATCTCGATGGCAGTGGGCTGGAACTGAGAGCCTTGCTCATACACCGGGATGACCTCGGGAGCAGACGACAAAACAGTGAGTTTGTGTTCAACAGCAGCATCCCTTGGATCACAGTATATATAATGGCTGATCCCAACGAGCAGAGGAAAAGCGCACGTGACCAGCGACGACATAAGACGCCGTCAACATGCAGCCCTGAATCTGCGACAGTAAGCGCGGCGGATTACCTTGGCGTACCACTTCTCGTAGGGATAGACCTCCAAGTAGTTCCTGGCGATGATCATCAGCCCGTGCGCGGCGAACTTCTCCTGGGCGATTTCGATGTCAACGGTAGTTTCCTGCCCCTGTGCATCCTGGGAGCAGCAGGCCAGGAAGTGCCGCACGATAAACTCGTACAACCTCTGCTCGTTACCCTGTCCGCAGAAATCCGGTACAATAAAGGCAACATTCGGGAAATAAAAGCCATGCTAAGGAAAAAGCGAAATGAAAACGACGTGGTTACCTGCAGGCGATCCGTGTACTTTGTGGGATGAATGGGAGGGTGGGCCTGATCAGACTTATTTCCATTGCGGGGTGTGGGCCCACCCTGTTCCAGAATCCTCTGGGCAAACGGCCCCCAGTTGCGATCCTGGGTCTGCTGCTCAACCAATGGGGTCAAGTTCAAAGTTTTGGGGAACATATTGGTCTCTGTACGGGGGTAGCTGATAAACCTAAACACCCAGGATATATGACATATATTTCACTGCAGAGGTCATGCACCGTTATTATAGATCTCACTGCTGTTAGTGATGTGATGACACTTAGTCAGTTACAGTCATCATATCATGACAAAAACATTTAGAGGAACAGATCACAAACACCCACTCCCCCAAGGCCACACCTTACCCTTGAGTGTACAGTTTCTCAGCTATCTTCATAGTCTCCTTGGCACTAATCTTCAGTTTACGCGACGACAATTTCTCGAGTTCCTGCAAAAAAAAGACACAAAACACACACTGCAGGTTTTGAATGAAACACAAAACTAATACATTTCTGGCATTTATCCTGTACGCACCACAGTGTCAAGAGGCAAAGGTCGCCATTTCTTCTTTGGTTTACTTGTTATGGCAGTAACTGTAGCCGTGGGGTCCTGAAGACAGACATGCAAGAGATGTTCCTGTTACTGAATGAGAAATACCTTGCACAGAGCTCCATCCATCCATCCATTTTCAGTAACTGTTTGTCCTATTCAGGATCAGAGGTGATCTGGAACCTACCCAAGAGGCTGCGGGCACAAGGCAGGGAACAACCCAGGATGGAGTGCCAACCGATCACAGGGCACACACACGCGCCACTCACACATACACACCTACGGGCAATTTGGTTACGCCAATTAACCTCAGCATGTTTTAGGTCTGTGGTGGCAAACGAGAGTAGCGGCGGAAACGTACAGACCACTGATTCTTAAAATGTATTAAATCTTCTCCACAGTGCGCAGCAGACACGCGATGAAGTTTGTAATAAAAAGTTAACCTGCTAATCAAATAAGCATTACATCATGAAACTCTGGAGGGGAGCAGAAAGGTAGCAGAGGAACAGAGGGATCAGAGGAATCGACGTACCTCCATGCAGATTTGATAAAGGACAAGGCAGGCTGTGTGGTTGAAGAGCCTATTCCGCTTCCAGCTGAATTCAACCTCTTCCTCTTCCTCCATCTTATGAGTCACTGACCGAAATTAAGAGCAAACCAGCAGAGAGCTGTGATGTCAGCAGGTAAGTGTAACTCCAGGAAACATGTTCTCTCAGTGCATCAGTCTTAGGGAGCCAATCAGCTACCTCTTATTTTGAAGAAATTCTCAGGAATGAAGGCCTGGATAGCTTTGAATCTCTCCACAACAAAACCCAGAGTAGGGAACTGGCAGCTCCCATAACTAATGAGCTGATTGGATAGAGCGGCTGGAAAGATCTTCTGCAGGCGGAGAGTCTGAAACCTGGTGAACGAGGCTCCTGGAACAGAACCAGACTAGATACATTCAGAACCCCAAGCATCTTCCAAGTGCTCAATTAGTTCTGCTCCTTCGCACAAATGTCAAAAACGGCCGCTGCATTATATTAGTGACTATAGCTGTAGAAGTCAACCGATCGATCTTCACATACAGCTCGTTTCCTGCTCATTTTAGGAAACAAGAGAGTGCAAAAGGAAAACTGGGATACAGCAGACATCCATACGTGCAGCTGCTGCATCACTCCTAGAAGTACACTTAAGGGGGAACATTTTAGGAGCAGTTATTTCAGGAGAAAGGGAAGGTCTCTGCGTACCGATGCGCAGGTCGAGCTCCTGTCTGACATCCACTGCGTCGCTGATGTTGACGTTGGGTTCGCTCAGAGTCTCGCAGGCGCGACTGATGGAGTTCGGGGTGATCTCAGAGAAGCGAGCCCGGAACACCTGAACGTTGGGCTTGGCTGGGAATGGAAACGAGACGAGCGTGAGGGGAGAACATGGAGGTCAGTGTGACACCTTTCAGTAGGGAACCGGACTGATACCTGCTTTACAGACGTCTATGATCTCGAAGCCGATGTTTTCCCCCTCCCTATCGCAGTCCGTCCAGATGATAAGTGCTTGCACTTGACGGGCTTCTCTCTCCAGTGTCCTCTAAGTTTAAAACAACAACAAAAAAGCTAGTCAAAAATTCTCAGCCGCCGCTATTCAGTGAAAACGTGTTAAGGAAAAGAATCACCTTTATTGGAACAAAGTTCTCGGGGCAATACTTCTGCACCTCTGCATCAAACAGCAAAACTGGATTACAGCCGTGCCTGTAACAGGAAAAAAACTGACTAATGTAAGTATTTGAAGTCTGACATGCAGTGAAGCTTCTTCTGCTTGGTTTTGTGGGAGATATGCTCACCAATTCTGGTAACATGCTTTGAATTCCAGTGCGAGCAGATGTCCCGAGACTGACGTCATTGAAACAGTCACATTCTAAGGTAATGGTGAAGAGAAAATAGTGACTTTATGAAATATACAGAACCAAAAAATGAATGAAAGCTTAATTTCTAACCATATCAGTGTGGTTGACATCATTGTGTGAAAGAGCTCACCTGTCCAAACAGATGACATTCATACTCATATATTTTGTTGTACACAGAATATCCTTCCCTCTGAGGAAAAAAAAAAATAGCTGACGTCAGTGATTAATAACATCATCCATCCATCCATCCATACATACATTTATTCATTCATTACTCCATCTTCCAACCACTTATCTAGTAGAGAGTGGCTGTGAGCCCGAGGCCTGTCCCAGGAATCATGGCATGGTATGCCTAGTACAGGGTAGTCCATTACCAAACCAAAGCCAGAGATATGGCAGCACTCACCCTTCTTGCTCTTCCGCCCGACATAATGTCTGCAATCCCTTTGGCTGCATCGTTCTTTTCAGCCACGCAAAGGACTTTTTTAATCTGTGCCCTACGGATCATCTCGGTAGAGACTAATCTGACCAGCTTCACTTGAACCCGTAGTCTTTTTCCAAAGGGGAGCAACAACCTCGACACTTGGTAGAACATCCTACTTTTCCCATGTCGTCTTTTCAGACTGGAACGGAGACATGACCGCACTGAATGTCTCCTGCACCGACATTACTGTGGACTAAAAACAGTTCTTAAATTTGTATTGAAGGACTAAATAGTAAGCCATGTCTGGTACCAGTAGTTCACAGCACAGCAGGACACGAGATACCAACTAGGTAACTATATTAGAAAGTTTACAGGTTCCGTACGGCTCTAAAATGACTAAATTATTGCATTGAACAGTAATCTATAATCTCTATAAACTAAAAACAACAAGTGACTTTAGATACTACTGGTAAGATTATTCCAAATAATAAAAACATCTCCAGCTAGCTAACTGATGACAAGTACCTACAGTAAAGCATTACTACAGGCGATAGTTTACAAACTCGGCGGCATCGTCCAATTTCTGCCGTAAATCAGCGATAAACGACTGTCGTAAAAAAAATGTCGTCCTGCATTAAAAAAAAAAAAAAACTACAAGACCCAGCGGGCGGTTATCTTTCGGCCACCGCTTCACAGAGATGCTGTCGGGTCTTTCATGCCGCATTTAATGTTTGTGTGGACGTGTGTTAGATATGCTTATGCTGCGAAACAAATGGAATTCATAACTTCCTTATCGAAAAGACAAAAAAAATCATCATATGGGCTGGTTGGTGGGTTTATTTAATATGGCTGCGAAGTTACTGCTCGCTACGGTAGTAATACATTGGTACGGTATGTCGTTTTTTATCTCTGTCAGCTAAGTTAGTTGTATCTTGACTGAAACAGAATTAGACGTCTTAATCGAAGAACCAGCGATGACACTTTAACGTATTAGAGTAATTATTAGCTATTTTTCTGCTGGTTGTTTCGCAGTATTTGATTTGCTAGAGAGCTAGCGCCGACTAATTAAGAAATGTTACTGGATTAGTAGAAAAGCGGACGCCCCGTAAATCCCTTGAAATATGGACTACGTGTTATTCGCTGATGTATGTTTTAGTATTTTTTTCTATACTGCGCATTAATTAAAGGAAATCACATAGCATGTAGACATAAAATACAGAATACCGCATTTTTTCTACATGTCATTCCTAAAATATAGCGAATATGATTGGCTCACCTGACCTGGTGGCTTTTACTAAGGACGATGCTTTTAGCCAGACATACGTGGATCCGTGGTCAATCCCAGAGGAGTTCTCTGTGCCTCTGTATATGCACGATGGAAATGCAAACCCGTGGTCAAAAGCAAATTGTTCAAAATTTTCAAAGGACTTCATTCTTATTTCAGAGTTTTCAGAACAGGTTGGTCCACAGCCATTGCTTACTATACCAGATGACCCCAAGGTTTTTGGCACATTTGATCTTAACTATTTTTCCCTGCGGATCATGTCAGTGGATTACCAAGCCTCTTTTGTGGGACATCTTCCAGGTTGTGGTTACCCAAAGATCAATTTTGTGGAGGATTCCAAAGTTGTCCTGGGGGATTCTAAAGAAGGTGCTTTTGCTTACGTCCATCATCTCACCCTGTATGACCTGGAGGCTCGTGGCTTTGTCAGGCCTTTCTGCATGGCTTATATTTCATCTGATGAGAAGAAGATCATGCAGCAGTTACAAGAATTGTCATCGGAGTTTTCCAAAGCCTCAGAGAGTCTGAAAGCAGGAAACCGTAAAGCCTTCGCTGATGAGTTGGAGAAGAAATTAAAGGACTTGGAATACACAAGAGCAGTGTTGCACAAGGAGGCAGAGAGACAGAAAATGAACGACGGCTGCTACTCCACTCAGGCGATCGAGAAAGCCAATGAACTAGCCAGCGTGGAGAAGTCTTTTTACGAACACAAGGACCTGTTGAAGCAGGTGATCTCATATCCAAACCGGAGAACGAGAAGCTTTGACTTCTTGCTTTCTGAATCAGACCCCCCAGCCGACCTAACGGATGTAGACCAGATGCTCGACAGGGTTAGTCCTGACCCTGGGGTGGAAAACAGAAGTGAATGCAAACTCTCATACACCCCACAGCTCATAAAGGCCAAACCCGCAAAGTGTTTCGATAAGCGATTAAAAACACTGGAAGAACTTTGCGACGTATATTTCTTCCATCAGACAATGGACCAGCTAAAACTTATTGAGCATACCTTCAGGGGAGACTTGTGCTATATATATAACAGACAAATTGACGAGTTCCTTCTGAAGAAACAGAAAACTTCGAACTTCCTCTTTGAGGAGAAAGATGACTGGCAGGAAGAGGAAGCGGTAAAGGAATTCTGTGGTGGGAATCAGATCTCTGACAACACACTACCTCCATCCATGTCTGATCTTTCATGCAAGCCACAGACCCTGGAAACATGTGTGTCCAGTGAAGAAAGTTTACTCATTAATAGGGAACCGGAAACTGGTGAGGACGGAATTCAAGATACGGAGTCTAGCCCGTGTGATTTGACACAGGAGAACTCTGATGAGAGCACTTGTGCTGAAATAAAGGGGAGTTTAAGCAGCGCGGATGGTGATGAAACAAACAAAGATCAGTTTGACGTTCGGACATGTGTAGTGGAACCCAAAAGCTTCACAAACCAGCAGCCGCCGTGTCTTGAAGAACAGATTTGCAGAACTAATGGTGAGAAACCGTTTGATGAGATTAGCCCAGTGGACTTTGTTGTTCCCGCTCCGACCAGACCATCCCATCCTGGCAATGCCTGTCTAGGGGATGGCGTAGATGCAGTAAATAAAGAGATATTGTCCGCTCAGGATCCCGACCCAAATTATGGGAGCATTTATGAAACTGAGCCCTTTGCTCATGAGGATGCATCCTGCTGCATGAGGCAGGAGGGTTTGCTGGATATCGATCCACTTCCCCACACAGCCTCAGGGAGCTGCGTGGAAGATGTTGTGAAGCAGGAGCCTCCATCATGCCTGCAGGGGGACGCTGGCAGGCCGATGGACTTCACCCTCGATGGGGGGACCCTCTTGGAAAGTCCCGCCACAGGCCTGTCGCTCGACCTGAATACGGACGAGGTGTCGAGGAGGAACGCGGACGACACCTCGGACACCATCAGCTGCTTGAGCGCCTCCACCAGTTCTGACCGAGCGGCGTCCCCGTTCGCGCACGGTGGCCCAGTGACTGTAAAGCAGAAACGGAAAGCTGGACTAAGCGCACTGAAGTTCATCAGGCAGTACCCCTTTGCCCAGCAAGCCATATTCAGCCTTCTCACTGGAAGGACACTGGTTGTCTTGGGTGTGGATGAAGCGACAGTGAGGAAGCTGGTGAATGCCTTAACTATTTTCGTGCCCAACCTTGGAAAATATGGTGAGCGGGTAAAGCCCTGGCTAACAACTTCTTTCCAGCTTGCAGACCTCTTCAACTGGAAGCTCATTGGCCTGCAAAGGTAAGATTATGATATTTTAATTATGGACATATATATCCATGCGCACTCTTTAGTGAGAGTTTGAAGTCAGTAAGTAGCTGGTCATCCACATCTTGATCCCAGCATATGTCTCCTTGTCTGATCTTTGCAGGATGCCATCGCCTACAGGTTCTAGCTTGCTCCACTCTCTGAACCGCTACAGTCGCTACATCAGCGTCCTGGATGCGGACCACAAGACTCTGCGATGCCCACCGTACCGCGGGTCCTTGGTGGCCCGCCTGGCCGACCACCGGACTCAGATCAAGCGTGGGTGCACCTACTACGCGCACGTGCAAAGCGTGCTCACAGAGCTGACGTCCAAGGCCTTCCTCTACACCTTCTGCTATCACCTGCATCTGCCCATTTGTCCCGCTGAGGACCAGGACACTGTGGCGTTACGCAGAGCCGACTTCCTGCACCACCATTTCGGATACAGCAAGGAGGACAGCAGGATAGTGCAGTTCCTGTCAGAGCTGATCAAAGACAGTTACCTTCGCGGATCAGATAAGGAGGTCGGCCCACCTGTGTTTTGCTTTAACTACGTTTCCAGCCTGACATTCAGAATCTAGGCCCTCTATATTAGGAAACAGGGTTGTAATCTCACTACCTTTGTGTCCGATTCAAAAGCAGGGGTCCAGTGAACCACAATAGCAATCTCTGTCTGTTATCATATCTTTAGAAATGCTTGCAATCTCACAGGATCTCATAGTCATGGATCTACTGGTCTTTGTCGATTCTGCTGTTTTTTGCAAGCAATGTACCAAGAAGCTCCACTTCCAGAACAAACGTTTGTTGGGTGAGAGGACCGGTTACTCTTGATGTCTTCAGCATCAAGACATGAAGAGTATCGTCCACAAGGAGGATCACGACCAAATCATCCAAGAAACCAAGCATAGTGGACAGTTATCGAGGGGCATTTAACTGAAAAACCCAGTACAAATACACTGTCCAACATACCTTTACTTTCCTTGTCATGCACATGCTGTGTCAACAATGTTGAATGGAGGAAAAAAAAACGTTGCAATACTTCAGTGATTACAGATTTTTTTCCATTGATCTTAGGCTGTAAATATCACCCTTATGAATTGTAAAATCCCAACATTTCAGATGCAGTTTTAAACAATTTAATTTTGTTTTTAATGTTTAACAATATATGCAGCTTGAGCTGGCAGTGAAGGATCGATGAGCGTCGACTTCACATCTGCCTGTAAAGCTTTCAACTGCACTTCCTTGTGAAAGCCACATGTTAAGACGAGAAAGGCTTCTGAATGTGTCGTTTATTCTGAATGTCATTTTAAAATTAGCAACTACTCCATCTGTCTACGCCAAGTTGTGTTTTTATCGGTCTGTTTTTGCAATAATCAGTCTAATCAAATGTGATTCATCTGAGCATACCTGGAACTTAAACGGGATGAGCATCTTGCACTCTGCTCACTAAATATCTCTGTTGCCAAACTGTCTTGCTACCCAGGTAGGTTTTCTAGTGAAATATGTCTTGACAATAAATGTCCAAGTGTAATATGCTAGATGTTGCTAGGTTCTTTAAATTTACCACTTGAATGTATTATGTCAATTCTGTGTGTCTGAATGACGTAAAATGTATGGCAGGCCTCCAAAAACCAGAAGGACTCAAGGATTCAAAGGTCTGACCGTCACACTGGGAAATCCATAAAACTTTTGATTTGACTGTTGAAAGTCAGCATGTTAAAAACTGTGTGAAGAGATTTTTTTTTATTGCTCTGCATGAGCTGTAAATGAAGGTTCTCTGTAAATACTGCAATAAAATGATGAAAATTAACTTCAAAATTGACAGTAGTGACTGGATAATACAGTTTGCATGGTCCCACCTTGGACTAGGGGTCTAATTAATAATGTGCTCATGCATAAACTGATCTGTGAACTGAGCTGAGTAATTTGCACAGACCAGGCCAGAGCATCTGTACAAGCGGCAATCTCAATAACGTCCACAAGGAGGATCACGACCAAATCATCCAAGAAACCAAGCATACATCGAAAACACAACTTCCCCATGTTCCATGTAGGAAGAAAAATAACTTTATTCATTTCTTATATTTTAAACGTGACTGTACACTTTTACATATGAAAAATAGCATAAAAAAAAAAAAAACCTTTCACATAAATCTCCAAGCAAACCAGCAGTTTGCTGCATACAATTTTTAAACTAAAGGAAACTGCTGCATTCATCACATGACCAAAGTTACCCATTCACACCCACAGTCGTCTTCACTTCGGAGGTCATCAGAAAATTTGCTGGGTCAGATTCAAGAACTGTTGAACTTCTGATGACAGCTCATGGACCTGAAAGGAAGGATGACATGAATGACTGGGACGGACAGTCTATTGAAATACCCTGGTACACACTGCAACTTACACGCTGCAGAGAATTCCGCAGGTGGCACTGCCAAGGGAAATTGTGCCTAGATGTGCAAAGAAAAATAACAATAATTATATAGCAAACATAAGACTCATGTATAAATGATATTTCAGCTATATATATAGAGAACAGAAACAAGCTTGGGGGTCCCCAGTCTGCCAGTGCCCTAGACCCCTGGGGCAACTGGGAATTAAGGGCCCAACTGTGGCATCAGGGCTGGAATTTGAAGTGGGGACCATCTCCACATTGGCACCATATTGCGCCCCCCCCCCCCCCAAAAAAACAACATACACCATTTAAAATTGCTATTTAGTCAACTTGGTGTATTTTCTAACATCATTAATTACGTAAAATATACAGGGAATTATCTTCTGCAAGGCCATTGCCTTCAAAGATGGTCCCATCCTACACATCCTGATGGCTAGGTAATAAAGTCAACACAGGCCCGATCAAATAACCAAGCCATGAAAACGGGCAGTGAATATCCAAGGAGTCTCACCCGTTCCAGTGTTTCAGCAGGACGTCCTGAACATGCTGTGTTACGGGATAGAGTGCCGCACGCGGATCCTGAACACAGTAAGCCAGGAAGTCCCCCATGAATCTGTGGTCTGATGACTCCAATTTCCTACAGGAGGAGGAGGAACAAACAGACTTCAGCTCCCAGCAAGTGCGGTTTGATGCTGATAAAGGGTTAGATGCTGGAAATGCATAAATGAAGGTCTGCTTTCTGACCTTAAAAAAAGAAAAAAAAAAAAAATCAAATCCATTTTCTCATGCATAAATCATCACCATGTAATGTAAATTTATCACTCTATTCCTTTGGATAACAAGAGCATTAACATAAAAAGGATTTTTGTGGCTACTAATACACAATATTAAAAAGTATCTTAGCAACATTAGAATGTCAGTATAAGAGTGAGGACCTGGTATGCGTGCTTACGCCCGCGTCCCTGTATAGATCACTGAGCAGAGTGTTCAGGAAAATCTGCAGGATCTCGGGTTTGTTGCCAAGGCCGTTATAGAACCACTGCAGCGCCCACAGGTTCTCCTGGGAAAAGCAGTAAGAGCAGAAACCAATTTGGGACTTTTCCCAAAAGACGAGATCCACCTCTATTCTCACAGACAAAACACAAACATGGCCTGCTAAACGTATCTTTATTTTGTCCAGGACGCAAGCTAAATGACGCTGGGCCAGCACTCTAGGGCACTGCTGATTGCAGAGCTCGCCAACAGTGGGATAAGAAAGTGAAGGAGAAACTGACTCCTTCATGGAGACGTACTTTAAAGCTCAGGACGACATCCAGGACGGTCACCATGGGGCTGTGGAAGATTCTGTGGATGAGAGCTTGAGTGACCAGCGTCAGGAGAGCCTGGTCTGGGTACTGCTGTAGTGAGTAAAGTGCAAACACACACACACACAGACACACAGACACACACACAGTTAGTAAGGACCAATACACCTAGACTACAGGTCTTAGAAAGACCAATGGCGCGATTCAATGCAAACCCAACTGCACAAGTTCCTCATTTAAAAATGAACACACTGTGCGAACAAACAGATGGAAACTGACACCGGAACCTGAGAATCAGAATGAAAAGCAGCTCTGAGCAGCCCGAGGACAGGGAGAGTAATCGCAGTGTCATGCCCAATTTAAAAGATACTACATTAAAAGCAGTGAGTTAATAGCAATAGTCAGGCGCTGCGTAACATTTCGGTCGACGACAGACCGCATATACAGCGCTGGTCCCATAAGATTATAATGGAGCTGAAAAATTCCGCCTAGTGACGATGTAGCCGTCATAATGTCATAGTGAAACATCACTAACCTACTGCACTGGCGGTCACGTAAAACTATAGCACATACAATTATGTAAAGTACATGATAGTGATTGCCTACGATCAGTCCGTCGAGCCCCCTGCCTTTAACTGCCACCCGACCCTCACAGGGGGGCGGACCCATGTTACCCCTTTGGGCTATGCCTGCCAAACCCCATGGGGGGAGGCCCGGCCTCCAGGCACTCGCCATCGAGCCCCACACCCCCGGCCTGTCTCCATGGCGAGGGCCCAGTCCCCCCAATCCGGGCCAGGTAACATCCTCCTTGGACGGTCAATAAGAACTGAATTTAGTCTGGCCGCTCACCTAGGACCAATGTACCTTGGGAGACCCTAGCAGGGGCACCTGCCCCCAACAGCACAGCTCCAAGGATCATCGCGGCACACAAACCATGTTAAGGTAGAACCAATCAAAAACAGATAGATAATGCATTTATTTACAGTTTCCAGGACTGGGACAACCGAACAGGCCTTTGGGGAAAATCAACGGCGACAAAGACTGCGTTGCCCGTTGGAACCAGTTTAAACACAAATGCCTTTACATTGGTATAGCCGTGCTTGTTAACGGCAACCTGACGAGTGTGGAAAACGCCGGGTGTTTGTCACTGTAACGCCCACAAACGGAGCGACTTCTGCGAGAACCAGCGGAATAAAGCCGTCCTGAGCTACCTTTACCTTTTTAACCTCCAACCTGCCGGAGGTGGATGCTGATCTGCGTCTTGCTGGTCTGGTGAGCTTCAGTCATTTTCAAACAATTACGTAGGTTTTAAAAGCATTTTCTGGCGCCTGACGGAGGAGCTCGTCCGTTAGTCTGACCGCACGTCTCAGTGGTCTTCTGCTCCCGCGCTTTTTACCACGTACCTCAGCTGTGTAGTAGACTATACAATCTGGGTTTGTGCAAGTGCCCTATGAAGTCTGATTAAAAACACCCCCACGCACAGCTTACATGGAGAAACATCTTTGGAATCTGAAGCTGATTGTCTGTTGAATTCTTCATGAGAATGGAGACCGTGGCAGTCCGAGCAATCTGGATATTAAAAAACACAGAAAAGGACTTTACTTTCAATGACCAACAGCAACATGGCACCACTGAACAGAGCGTGAAGTGGATTCTCACCGTTAAAAACGTCACGTCTGGCATCATTAACGAGGCGCACTTCAGGGAGCCGTCGGGCGCCATGGCCTCCAGACCCGCCACCCGGATCAAATCCACCCAGCTGATGGGCTTTAAACAGGTTTTACACACTTTTAAACATCCCCATTTATCCAAAGGGACGGGAAGATGATGCCGGTCACGCCCCTGGATACTCACGTCCAAGAATACTATGGTGTTGCAGTTCAAAACTCTTAACGCCCATCGGATGACCTCAGACCTTTTTGGGAGCTTGGCCTCTGCAAACGAAAAGAAAGAGAGCAGGATATGAATAAGACAGGACTGGCGGGGGGGTGGGGTGGGGTGGAGGACTCCCAGGCTGAGGCTGACCGTTGACAGACTCCCACTGCACGGAAAGGAAGGGGTCGTTCCCCGCTGGCACTTTGCCCGTAGCCAGGATGCGCAGGTACACGACGAACTGGGCCGGCGTCAAACGGCAAGCACTGCAGCAGCCCTCCGCAAAGTTGCTGAAGAAGGTGCCAAGGGCGGAGCCCAGGTCCCCTACCTGGCACATGTACAGCGGGAGACGGTCCCTCACACTCAGCATCCTAGGAGGGCGGGGGCAGTTATCATTCAGGAAACGGGGCACAGTCACATGACAACAGCAGCGGGAGCAAGCGGGGGACTTACTGCGTCTTGTTAACGCTTCTCACGACCCGGAGGTAGCGCGTGAGCTCTCTGTACCTGCGGGAAGGAGAGCGTCTCAGCACAATGCTGCCACTAGGGGGAGCGAGACAAAGTATAAGCAGCTCACTTGCTCTGTTCCCTTAGCTTGTCCACCCGTGCTTGGATCACCGGCACGGTCTCCAAAAGAACCTCCCTCTTCCCTTTCAGGTATCGCTCGCCCGTGATGTTCTGGCCTCTCAGGACCGCCACCAGCAGGGGGTTATCCCACGGGAGCACACTGACACTGCAGTAAGAGTGAAGGACATTCTGTGAAGAAAAGGCCAGGCCGTGCCGTGCCGTGCCGTGCCGTGCCCCCCCGCCCCCGCCCCCGCCCCCGCCCCCGCCCCAGACCCAGACCCCACAATGTCGTCTCACCTGTTGAGCAACCATCGGCATTTCGCAGGCAGAGGGAGTGACAAGATGAAATCCTGCAGCTTCTTGGAGAATGAGCTGCTGAAGTCGCCGCTGACCAGCAGCGTGCTCAGCATGTTGGTTATCCTGCGATGTTGGTTTTCACACACAAACACACTCAGCAATCCGACCTTCCCACACAGGCTGCAGAACAATGATTTTACTAAAACCATTAATCGTGATCAAACGGCCTTTAAAGGAAGATGTGAATGCGTTATTTAAAAAACATTAAAAGCTGTTAAGCCACAGTTAAAACGAAAAACGCTAAAAACAATATAGAGAATCTCCATTTAAAGTGACGATGTGACGTAGAAACATCCACAAACATAGCATGTACACAAGAGTCCGCACACAACAATGCATGGACAGCACATGGCAAAATGGGGGACAAATGTTTAACACAAACATTAACATTGCTAAGTGGTGATGTTACAATATGCAATTTACCTAATAAACCAACACTACCAACTAATCACCGACAAAAATAGTTGACAAGTTTTATTACCGAATACCGGTGAGATTATTACTTATTGCAGCCCTATTTAGTTTCACTGGAAACCTCAGAAGTTCACGCACAAACTTAGATTTTCTCATAGTGAACACAGACACGATACAAACCACAGGTAAAATATACCTGCCCAAAGAATTGCTCACCTCACTAATAACAAGGGGGCAGCATCGAGGACAGAGCTCTTGGGATCACTGAGAGTCATCACCCTGCAGGACAACACCCCCTTAGCTGAAGAAACTTGACATTCTTCTGAAGTTCAAGTGGGAAAATGCAGGCAGAGGAGCCCGAAATCACAGGCAGAGTGACACGCCTCTAATGCGCCGAGATCTTGGGGGGGGGGGGGGGGGGGGGGGGGGGGGGGGGGGGGGGGGGGGGGGGGGGGGGGGGGGGGGGGGG
>JAABNX020000052.1:16901652-16917323 GCA_015163995.2 Mormyrus lacerda | reverse complement strand
CAACACACACCCCCCCCGCAAGGAAAAACAAACGGGGCCGGCTACCCCGGCGGCTGGGCATGTCCGATGAAGAGCTTGGTGGCTCCCAGCAGCATGACGGCGGCAGTGCGCGGGCGCTCTTCCTCTGCTCTGCTCAGGAACTCAGAAATATGCTGGAACACTCCAGAATAACTGGGAGAGCAGAAGGAAAATGACGGAAATACAGAGTCATCAGTATTAAAGTGGCTTCATGTGTTGCACCTATAGATTTCCCTCCCACGAGTACTCATGCGTCGTTTGTTTTGTTTTTTAGATTGCAAAATATAAAACAACATAAAACACTGCAATCTGCTTCGCGACAAACCAGCTTATAGGAATACAGACCCTCTTTGCCTTATAATGGTTCGACTGAATTATAAATTTCTGTCCCTAGGCTGGCGATATGCTGTACGAAACTTTCTACTGATGCTGAACGATTGCGGCTTCCACGCTTTCCGTCTCTGTCGCGAACGTAAACATGTCAGAGTACAGTGTTTTTTTTCTGTGTTCGAACATTTACTTTTCAATTACGGATACTTAGTTACTTGCAGTATTTTTTACTCACTTACTCCATGACAGTAGTTATTTGTTTACGATGGGTTTCATTGGCACGTAACCCTATCATATGTCCAGGAGCACCCGTGTACTACTCATCCACATGAGTCTATTTTGACCCAAAATGCTATTAAATGCCCCCCCACCCCACTTACTTGTAAACCACCTGCTCGGTGTGTGTCCACTTGCACTTCTTGCAGGCAGGGGTGTCTGCGCTGGCTGAGTGGCAATAGCAGTTGCAGGCAAGATCGCTGGGGAACGGAGTGAGGACTCCCTTAAGAAAGGTGTGGTACTCAACCGCTAGGCTGCACTCAAATGCCAGCAGGTGGCGCTCTGCACAACAGGGTGGGAACACGAGGCCGCTGAGAAGTGGGGTCAGACTAACCAGAAAGTTAGACACTAGAAAAGTGCTTTTAAAAGCGAATTAATTGTTTGAAAATGACTGAAGCTCACCAGCAAGACGCAGATCGGCATCTACCTCGAGCAGGTCGAAATTAAAAATGTGAAGGTAGCCCAGGACAACTTTATTCCGCTGGTTCTTCCAGAAGTCGCTCCGTTTGTGGGCGTTACAGTGACAAACACCCGGCGTCTTCCACACTTGACACTTAAAGGAAAAAAAATATATATATATTTTCAACAGCGTTCTCGCCATTAACAAGCACGGTCATATCAATGTGAAGGCTAAAGCGGTGAAAGGCCACATTCATCAATGAAACCATTAAGCAGTACTGAGCAGCAGAGTGGATCATGAGGAAGCAGGTTCAGTGTTTGTAGACAAGCATTGCAACCCTAATTTGTCCACAGTGTGTGTGTGTCAATTCATATTTATATATGTGGTGATGCATTAAACATCAGAGAGAGTAATACAGAATGGAAAACGGAAGGAAAGAAATGAAATAAATTTGATTGTGATGTGTCCAAGTCCCAGAAGGGCTGGGATCTCAGTATTCACTTGTCTGGCTCCTGTACTGTACAGTTACAGGAGATGGATTGATGGCCATTACAAAATCACATCATGAAATTACTTGTTTCGTTTTTACTAAAAAAACCCCAATGGGGATCCCTTCAGAAAATTCACTCCTTTTCTGAAACAAAACCGAAAAGACAAATGAAACCGAAGCAAATGAAAAAAACAGTCCATTAAAAAATGGTCATTTAAACTGGGGTTTATACGGTATCTGTTAGGACATGCGTATCTAGTCAAATGACTCTAAATACCATTCATCTTCTTGCTCAAGTTGACAGCCCAGGATACGTACCTCAGATGCCAACTTATCACAGATGTAACAAAAACACTGCTCACAGAAAGCGGCGTTGTTTTCTACAGGACTGCATGTGTCACTGTCAGTAGGGCTGTGAAGGAAACGCCACGGAGTTCATAACAGGCGGAAGAGTCGGTAAACAAGACACAGAACTTTAGTAAGTAATTTTAAAAGGACGACAGCTGAATGAGTCTATGACCATGACTTTAACCACTATGCAGTAACGGAAAGATGTCATTGCATGACATATTAGACAGTTTATTTAGTTGTAAGGTATCGGTCTCCGTAGGGAAAAGCACCTGAACGGGTTGGAGCTGCAGTCGTATCTCGCATGCGGCATCACCGTGGCCTTCCTGGAAAACGTTACCAGCAGATCGTCATCCACAACCTCGCTGGTCGCCGCTGCAGCTTCCTGACCTGGGCCGGGGAACACGGGACACGGTTCATGTGAATTTCATTCAGCCCACAGCCCTCCTCGCAAGGGCGGCCTTCACACACCCTGTTCGGCGCTGGGCTCCACGATGAGCACCGAGTCACTGGCGGAGCCCTGGCCGCCGTCGTCCTCCTCGTCGCTTATCAGGATGACACCCTGCGCTTCCATTTTTCAAGATGGAGGGACAGGGAGGCGAGAGCAACCAAAACGAGACACCCCAGACTACGACCAGTCAGGTTATCGATTACGACATAAAGTGTACATCTATGTGTCTACCTCAACCCAATTAGCCTAGGCTTCCGAACTGTGTTTTGGTTATTTTGCTACATTTATTACCACGAAAAAACGTTTCGATAAGTCTAACATAACTTCACCCACTGCTTTTCCTTCCTCGTTGACTAAATCAGTATCCGATATGCATGGCCGGCCGTAGAGGGACAAAGACGCCCCGTGCTTCCGCACTTTAAAAAAAAACTACTATTATCGACCGTATTTGCCCTAGTTAACTTGCCGCGCACTTTTTTCCCTTCAAATTTACGCGCCAGTGGGAAGGGCCAGAATTCCAGCATGTGGCGTTTGTGGAAATGACGTAATAAGTGTATGCTGTGACGGAAGCACAGGTTTATTATTATTGTTGTTGATACTTGTGTATCAGTCCATCCATTTTAATATAGTATATTATTATTGTGAGCACAATGTGCGGCACTGCCGATTTCGTCTTTTCCCAAAGAAAAAACTAAAAAGACATGGAAAGAATAGACACTACAGAAATCATATCATGTTTAAAAAAACCATAAAAATATTACAAAAAATGTTTGAATATGAAAGTAAATGGGACATATAAGGAACGTTAGTGAAGGTATAGTTTTGATTTGCCTTTTAACATTATCTTAACCTTATCTTATCTTGCATAGGAAGAGGTAGAATTTACTATAATGTACCAATTGTCCTATTTAATTTAATAAAGGATGATTATACACATACATACCTACATGTGAAAACGGTATAACACAGCTGCTCGATGTTGCAAGCTCAGCCTACTGGTAAATTCACTGAACCATAGAACCTGCTCATGTTTTTCATCTTCTCAAAGATTAAATATTATTTCAAGCACTCTAAAGTATATAAAGTCCTTCAGAATGTAGCGTTAGTGCATTGGTATACATTTTTTCGACTTAAGTTAATCATAACATGTTCGTTTTTGTGGTCAGTAACAGAGTGATAGACTTTGCCCCCCCCCACTCATGCAGTTAACAGTGGTGATTTTCAGTTTCACTCCTAGCTAAAACAAGAAAGGCAGAAAGCAAGGTACAAGGCCATATTATTGAAATTCATGAGCTTGAAGTAAGTGTGCAATTCATTGGTGGTGAAGCTGTAACATGATCACCCAATTGTTGTTAAAAACAAATCAACAAAACTAATCAGGATACACTTCAACCGAGATGAAATTTAAGACCGTCAGCAAGACAGCGTTCAAATTTTAGGAGCATTTTATGCTTCCAGCGAGAAATGCCATTTATCGTTAAAGTCATTTAGAGATAAGCATGACAGAAAAGCGTGGCAGTACAGCTTTAAAACTGACGCTTCTGAAGGCTCGGTTATTACCAAATTGACAGACGAGGTGGATTTCTGTTACAGCACAAACAAACAAATAAACAAACAAACAAACAATCTGGTTAATGTGCCGTCTGTCAGGTTACAGCTCTGGCTGTCCTGGCATGGGGAATCTCCCAGCAAAGGCCTCGACTTCCTCTTGAATCTCTTTTATTTTCATCCGATACTTCTCGGTTTGAGCCAGCGCCTCTTTGAACTCCTTCAGGGTTGCCTTGGGGTCCATTTCTTTCTGAATCTCCAGTGTCAACTCGATGCCTAGAAACAATGGGCACAGTGGGGTGTCAGAACTCCTCTGCAAAGTGCAGCGAAATGAAAAAAAAACATCCAAGGTATCAATCTCGGTGAAACGCAAGCTTTCTTGACCTCTGTGGATGAACTCGGCCACTTTCCGGAAATCTTCTTCCAAGAGTCCCCTGGAGGTTAGTGCCGGGGAGCCCAGCCTTAGGCCACTAGGTCGCAGTGCACTTTTATCACCTTGTGCAAGGGGAGGGGAGCATCACACCATTAAGACAAATAGATCCACAAGGCTGTTACAGGAGTAGCACTGAAGTGGCTCACAGCAGCTCTTAAGGGCCACAGCTTGGTACTTCAGTCTAAAGCAGTGTTTACAGACGGTTCATGTTTTTGCTCCCTCCCAGCTCCGGAAGCAAAAACGTAGACTGTGGGTCCTCAAGGACTGGACTGGGAAATGCTGATCTAAAGAGTTAGCATTTTGCTACCTGGGCAAGTGTTTTTATTGCAGGCGACGGCACAGGCTTCTAGAACCTTCTCTGCCCTGCCGCCATCGGTGCCTTTGGGACGCAGGTCAAGCAAAATGAGGTGGGTGTCAGAGCCACCTGGACAAAGAAGAACATCAAGTCCTACAGTGAGACCCTGGTGTTCAAACTGCTGCTCAAAACAACACTAATTCACAAAGTCACTAAAATATACCTGTGCAAAGCTCTCAGTAAGTATATAATTATAATTGTGTATAGAGTACTACCCATATCTATATGTGTTTTGCTCACCTGTGACAATTTTATAGCCCTTCTCCATCAAGGCTTGCGCCATCGCCCTGCAGTTGGCAAGTACCTGAGCCTGGTAGACCTTGAATTCGGGAGTCAGTGCCTGCTTTAAGGCAACAGCGACACCTAGTGTTCGAAAATAACAGTTGCCAATAAGCTTCATCCACAGAGGGACCAACATGGCCTCTGTCTTTAATCGCAAAGACATCATAGTCTGCCAGTGGGGGTGGCGGGCAAACCCTGACCTGCAATGGCATGGTTGTGTGGGCCTCCTTGAAGCCCAGGGAAGACAGCTTGGTTGATCAGGCTTTCCAGGTTGTAGAGAGTCTCCTTACCGGTTTTTGGGTCAACACTGCGAACCCCTGAAAACCAGTGTTGTGTAAATCAAAGCACAGAAGGCTGCACCTTTGGTTCCGCTATGCTAAAGGCACCAAGTGTAGACAAACCCTTCCGGTAGAAGATGATTCCGGCCCGGCATCCTCTCAGGGTCTTGTGGGTGGTGGTGGAGACGACATCACAGTGCTCGAATGGGGACGGCACCACACCTGCCGCAACCAACCCACTGATGTGGGCCATGTCCGCCAGAAGGAATGCTCCATTGTCATTGGCTATCTTCTTCAATCGGGCGTAGTCCAGATTGCGAGAATAGCAGCTTGTTCCTTGGAGCAAGGCAGGAGGATACAGGCTCAAATCGCACGTCTTTCAGGATTAGAATTCCGATACTTTCTAAACAGCCCCACGCAAAGCGAACCAAACACGCATGGCAACTTATCACAGACGCATCAAAAACGCTGCTCACAGAAAGTAGGACACCGAGTATGACTGTACCATGAATATGACATTGAGTGGTTATATGTACCAGCAATGATCAATTTAGGATGGAAGAGACGAGCATTCTCTTCAAGACGATCATAGTCTATGTAGCCTGTGTCTGGGTTTACCTAAAGCAGGAATAATGAAAAGAAAAGTCTGCTCTTTGCATGTGTCAACATTTGCAAGTTCTCTTTCATTTTCATTGAATGTTATTGCTCAAACACAAATTACCACAGCAAAAGTGCTATTGAAGACCCCCAAATTTAAATGATACATGTGTATGCATATATTATATATATATATATATATATATATAAAAATAAATAAATATATAAATAAATAAATAAATAAATAAAACACATGTATTGACCTGTTACAATAATATAATACATCAGCTTTCCACACCTTATATGGCATTGATTCAAAGAAGATTGATGTTGCAGAGATTTTCTTCTTGTCGGTCATGAAGCCATGGGTCAGGTGACCTCCATCTGGCAGGTCCAGACCCATAATCCTACCATGGGGTTCCACTATGGCGGTGTACACGGCAAAGTTGGCAGGAGACCCTGAACAAGGAGGGCCAAAGAGTGGCATGACATGCCGAGGTCTGTCACGTGGTGAGGGAGTTGCATTTCCGACGGCTGGCTATTTAGAAAGCCTTACCGGAATAAGGCTGTACGTTGACTCCCCATCTGTCTGGGTCAAGGCCGTACACGTCCAATGCCCGCTTCTGGCAAAGCCTCTCCAGCTCATCCACAAACTCCGTACCGCCGTAGTACCTGAGGGTAGAGAAATGCTAGTCCTGTCGTACGTTATACACAAACGCTTCTAAATGCAGGTTTACCCTTGCTATGTTAATGGTGGCGGTGGTGGTGTGTGGTCGAGAGGGTTGGGACTCTGCGTCTGTGATCTGAAAGGGTCAGATTCCATGGCGTGATGTTGCCATCGGACCCTTGGCAAGGCCCTTAATCCCAACTGTGCCAGGGACTGTCTGGCCCTGCTTTCCCAATCGCACGTCACTTTGGGTATAAGCATCTAAGTAATGTAAAAAATGTGACGCTATTTGATAATAAAGGTAAACATATTGATTATGCCTCCCATTAAACGTTAAACTTATGTCAACTTACAGAAGAAGCAGGGGTTGTAATTTTTTATTTATTTTTTTTCTTGAAAATATGTGCTTCTATTGGGTTCCGCTAGTCCAAACGATAATTAGCCAGGTTAACATTTTTGTTAGCAGATCAGCGTTTCAGCGTACCAAGCAGCTCCCACTAAATTTAGTTCCTCTAACTTATATATTTTTTCACATGTAAATGAATAAAGTTTAATGGTCTGAAATTACAAAAGTAAAACATTTGTAAAATCATACATACTTGTTCCTGCCTGCTGTAATTGTGTCTGCAACAGTCTATCTGGCACACTGTAGGCTGACTACATGTAAACACAAGAAGTGATTGTTTGACTACTATTTTAAGTTGGGTTGCCAACTTTGGTCAGCTGGCTGGCGTGAGATTTTCAACTCGAGACAAATGGAGGTCAGTGTTAGGCTCAGTGGACTGAGCTGAACTCTGTGCTGTGATCAGAAGGTCACCGATTCACGCCTGGCCTCAGCACGTCTGTGGGCCCTTGAACAAGGCCCTCAACCCCCAGCTCCATGGGCACCACAATGTGTGTCTGCCCTTTGCAAGCAGCGTGCTCTCACCTACAGTCTGCACATGCATCCACATGTTATTACTTTGGAAATAGGCTGTAGGCTTTGCAAACTACCCCAGCTTCTTTTGGTGTATCCAACCGTAGGTTTATAATGGTTTGTCATCAGATTTCTTGTGTGACCATGACAGTCTGAAAGCGTGAGTGTCACAGCAGATGCACAAGAGCTGGCAACCCTGCATTAAATCAGACAAGTTATCCGGCTAAGCCAGAAATCCTGCTTCGTGATATAGGCTCCCAGTTCTATTTTCCGGGTTCTGACTGACAGCTATAGACCAAAAAAGAGCAGAGACCCTCCTTCCTAGTTCCAGGTAAATGGTGTCATGTTCGTAGTCTACGAGGGGCTTTACTGACAGCAGAATGTCAGCTACAGACAACTGCAAAATAGGGTTTCTCTGACAAAAACACATCTCGCAAACAGAATATCATAGAAAGAATGCAGGTTTATTCTGGAGACACTACAGAATCTAATGATACCCAATTGGGTAAATCCCAAATAACGCCAGTCCAACAGATGGAACTTCAGTGTTAAACAGGCTGGAATTCTAGCTTTCTAGGTATGTTTTAAGGGTTTAAGAGCCAAAAATCAAAAACGAGGCTAAATTCAGATAATAAAAGTTAGCAGTTAGCGATTGTTATTAGCTTTCTCTAAATGCTTTTGAGATTTATTGTTTTACCTTTATCGGATTAAACTTTGGAGTTAGAGGATTAGCGGTTATTGGAAGTAATTTTTCTGTTAGTTGTGCCCACCACTGATGCACCCTGGGACTTGAACCCAAATCTTCCATGACGACTAATCAAGGGCAGGGTGACGGTCAGCATGGATCAGTGAAGCGGGCAGTGATGCCGGGAAACCCAGACAAACAGAATTAACATGCAAACTCAGGTAGCATGAGGCCAGGGGGCCAACCGTCTAACCACCACTCATGAAAGGGAGACATATAAATGGTATATATGAAGAAAAAAAAAAATCAAGACTAAATTCTAAATAGACTTTCTATTTTTTCTTACAAAAATGTAACCATTTGCTTAGCAGGATATTTTACTTCACTAATGAAGTTTAGCACTTTTCCCCAGTGATGCTAGTGCAGGTGAGCCCTGGTTACAAGTGAACATTCTCAACCACTAATCCAGCCGCTGCCTGGAGCTTGTTAAAGAAGCCAATGTATGGGGTCCAATTTATCCATTACATGGAATGCAGTGACCCCAAGGAATCACTGCAAAATATCACGTGGATAGTCAGACTCTGTATGACTAACTGAATTATTAACTGAAAGAAGCAATTACTTCCCCAAAGAGACAAACTCACCTCTGCCCTGGGTATCCTTCAGAGTACTTATTATTCATGCAAGACCCCAGGGCCTCCAGGACGGCCCGGCTGGTGAAGTTCTCAGAAGCGATGAGCTCCAATCCATACGTCTGCCTCTTCTTCTCCTTTCGGATGATGTCATACACCTGTGGACGTGAAAGTCGTGCGCAACACAAGGAAGCCATAGTAAGTCCCAATTCCATGTTTAACTGAGTTTATTATACACGTATAGGTTTTGGTTATCAACCACAGCACCCACCTCGGGATCACAGTTAGACAGGGGGTCCAGCATCATCCGGTTATGCGATTCCCAGTTGTCGGCACTGGCTCGTGAACCGTTAATTAATGCCATATTTATTCTCTCCCCGGGTCAAAGACAAAAGATGTCTACAAAAATAGTTACGACAAGCACACGTTTAGGCACTGGTAAAGGCATAACGACTTTCGTTCTATAGGTAGCATTAAAACAGTTCGTAACGATCCAGTTTCACAAACATGCAGCATCAGGTGAGGGATAAAATTGATCAAAAACAACCAAAGGGCAAAAAGCTGAGCCAAATTGTGCAACCACGATAAACGTCTCGGTAAAATGGAAAACATTAACTTATTTACCCAGCCGTGTCAGCAATTTAACAGCCTAATAGCTGGCTAAAGTTAACTCGGTCAACCCACACAAGACATGTCATATATGTAGCCACTCGCCAGTCTGATGCAATAGTTAAATATAACAGACTGCATAGTCTCAAATCAGCCGTGGAAACACGCTAGAAAGTCCCTCTTGCAGACAATGAGATTTTTGTGCCGTGGAAGCTTTTTTTAAAATACAGGATTAAGTAGATACACGTGACACCTTGTGACACGAGGAGAGAGCATGGTGAATTACACTATTCACGGTATTATTCACTATTCATTGAACAAGTGCTACAATTAGCATCTTACCAGCGGTCACAAAACAGTTTTCCAGCATTTAGATTTAGACCCGTACAAATGCAGCGCGACCTATTAAAGCTCAGTCCGGTGAAATACTGCACAAAACGAAAATCTCAATGGAAAATGATGCAAAGAAGATGACCATCTAAATCGATGCAGATCAGTCTAATTATGATCCAAATACAAAAACACTTACTGCTCAGTTGACTGCAGGGACGGCCTGCACCCCACGCTTTTCTTTATATGTTGCCTGAGCGAACGTCAAGTTCACGACTTCGGTAGAACTCCGCGAAAACTTACAGCCAATCACATCGGACAATGTCGTGTGACGTAAACATTCGCGCGCCACTTTGCCCCACCCACACTTTTTTTGATCAAGCCAGCATGTGGGAAACTCCGGTACAGACAAGTCGTTCGGGATACTCGCTCTGCCGCCCTTTACCGGAATGTTTTAATGCAGAAATACTCAGGAAAAAGTGCAAGTGAACTGTGCAGATATCTGTGCCATGTAAGCAATGAAATATTAAGACTATGTACGGCACAATGTATAATTTTACACATTACATTGAAACTTTTTTTTTGTTTATATATCTGTAAACCTAATTGTCCAATAATCCGATCCTGTTTATGTTGCGTATCTCATCAATATATTAAATATTACGGATTTGCAGTAAGATGTGAGTTTAAATGTTGTTGAAGCAACATATGAAAAGTGTGATCTAATGATTAAAGTTTCAATGAGTTACGGTGAAAAATGCAAAAAAAAAAGTACCGTATAAAAAAAAACTGAAAGCAGAAAAAATGTTTTATTGTTATTTCAGGTTTTCGACTATGAGACTTTACTAGGTGAGTACATCTAGATCAACATATGCAAAAACATCTTCTCCAGTTTGGTCGTGGCAACCTGCTCTGGTGTGACAGTATAACAATGTAGGCAGGGAAACGGCAGGCGAACGCCTATATATACACACTATTTCTTATTTCAGTCAGCCTTCATCACTCATTTTCTGTTTTATTCATCATCAAATAACCATTTTTAAGTAGTGTTAGCCAGAGGGTTACAGGTTTGTGTGGCAAGAACAGGCTTCCCCCAAAAGGAAGGAAAACATACAGGACATATGGAGAACATATAATAAATTATTACATCATACACTGTCTGTAAGGGGTTTAAAATTATCAGATAATTTAGACTTTTGGAACAATAATTTTAATAGAATCTTAAGAGGCATAGGGCATATAAAAATCCAGTAAATACCCAAAAGCAACATAGCATAATACAGTGTATATTAAGGATGACTGATGGGATGCTTTGGCAATACTGACTAAGCATACTCCATAAAAACAGTCCATCATAGAGAATGACTCTTGTGGAACATAAAAAAAAAAAATCAATGGCATCCACTCAACATTATCCTCATATACAATGCTGAAATAGTCATAAAATGTAAGACACATCAAATCCTCCTCTTCATAGATGGGCATCTTTCAAAAAAATAGATAAACAGATTTATATTCTGCCTCAGACTCTTATTTTTTTTCTCCTCGGTCCACAATAGCAGCAGGTGTCCCTCAGTTGTGACTTTTCTCTGTAATCATTTCAGAGACATGGTGTGAAGCCCTTTTTCCGCCGCTGCCGCCGCCGCCGCCGACTCCTTCACTGAAGACAAACAGACGAGAAACAATTAGCATCAGGTCCAGCAGCTGCACTGGATACAAACATACATTTTCTTCCAGTGCTTCACACTGCTGGCATCGTCATCCATTCATCAATCAGAATGTCAATCATTTTCATCTTTTTTTTTGGTTTATAAGCCTGAAGTGTGTTCCAGGGTAACATTTCTTAGACACGTTTTAAAACTGCACAGGAACTTTGACAAAACATTGATTTTACTGAAGTATTGAATACTGGAGTGTTTTCCCTTCATTTTTTTTCTAATAAAGAATTTAAAGTAGCATTGCCCCTGTCGCTGTCTGCCCCCCCTCACTTACCTTTTCTCTCCTCCTCTTTCTTCCGGGCCGCTTCCTCCCTTTGTTTCCGTACAATGGCCAGACGTGCCAGATCTGCTTTAGCCTGTTCAGTCTTGCCTGCTAAATGCATCTTCATATACCTCTCCTTAGCCTTCTGCTTTTCTATCTCTTCTCTGTCCCGAAAAACACCCATAGTTAAAAGAACACCTACTAGCAATGCAATGAAGAATGAGCCAGCTCTTGTCAGTTACATGTGAAATATGGCTCGTGCCGTCCGACGCTGACTGAATCTAAATCCTATGCAAAAGGAGCACATCTTAGCTGCTGTTACCTTTCTCTTCTGGAAAGCTCTTTGGGTCCTTCCAGCACAATATCTGCTACTTTCTTTGATTTCTGTACAACTCGATTTGGATTTTCAATGTCTATCAACCCTTCCACACCTTTCCTTTTCTACAGAATGCAAGAGAAACAACTGAAAATATAATAATCGGCCTTCATTTACAATGTACAAAAAAAGACACGTATAATGCTGCCAGATTAGTAAATGCTGTCCAAATGACCTGTGTGTCTTCATCGTCACTGTCGTCAGAGGCAGACTCTGTCGGTTTCTCCTCCACTGGCTCATCATTTACTGCTGCTCCTTCCTCTTCATCCTGCTGTACAATGTGATATTGTTGACCCATGTTTTCTTTGTGTGATCAATCATAAATGTGTGTAATCAAGAACAATGGTAAACTTAATGAGTAGAGAAGAGAACAATGACATGTATGGAAGTAAATCTGTGTCATCACAATTTGAATTTTGTATGCCACTAAAATTCTAACATTGAATATTTATGCATTGGAAATATGCATCGGAAATTCGATGGTCCGAATTCACATGCAGAAATACGAGGTTAGAAATAAAGACAACATTTCAAAGTTGCCACAGATTCGATTGATTAGCCTTGGTATCCCGGATGTGTAACTCGTATTTTTAACCTCGTTTAACCATGTGAATTCAGACCATCGAATTTCCGATGCATATTTCCAATGCACAAATATTCAATTTTAGAATTTCAGTGGCATACAAAATTCAAATTGTGATGACACAGATTTACTTCCATAGACATGTATCAATGCAAAAACACAAAGATTTACCTTCCTACGTTCTTTTTCTGCTTTCATTTGTGCATCTATCTCTTCGGGACTCGTGTATGTCCTCATTCGCCCTTTATGTCCCCCTTTTCTACCTAAAATTATGAAGAGAATTTCAGCGATAGAGAAAGCTACCATGTCTGTCAGTTATATTTCAGTTATGAATAACAAATGGTTTTCGTCATCGATGTACCGCAATCTCTATCAAAAACTGAATTTAAAATTTGGTTAATAAACGCTGACAAAGAAAAACAAAAGTTTAGTGAAGTAAAAAAAAACACAAATATAGGAATATATGTAACGACATGTCATGTAAGGTTTTCATATTTAAGGCCCCCAAAATGTTGCACAAATACAACAGCCACATAACTGTTACTCCTTACACATTTCATTCGCAAGTAATCTATTGGATGGCTGTACAATTGCTAAGCCACTTATCTTGTCATTTGACAGCTAGCTACAACTTAGCTAGCTATCACATGAGGCGAAGCTTGTAACAGAAAATATGTTTGTTTTTTTGGCGACAGCAAATGTTATTATATACTGTGCCTTACCTCCTTTAGGCATTTTAATTGGTTTTTACTATAACTACAAAACACAAAGTCGAAATACTCCTGCAACACACCAGTGTTTCTTCGATGCTATACTACAATCGAAAGGCTAGAGAATTTAACATATGGCGTAGTTTGCTAGGTACCTACGTATTCTCCTTACAAATAAATGCTAAATAATTGGCAACATGAATACATATAGCCATGAAGCTACTTAGAAATAAACATAATATTTATTAAGCGTATATAAATTTATGAAATAAACGGTGATAGGCTTACATGAACAATGTTAACATTTAAAGTCTAATATTTATTTTTCAGGCGGTTTTTGGTTAACTAACCTGATGCAATACGCCAGAACTAATGGTAACACTACAGTTTTCTTTAAACATAAATAAACAACAATATATATTTTCCGTAACTAGATTAGTTGTTTGAAGCAGCGTATTGTTATTTCTTTCGTTTTTCTATACAATTTTAACCATATATGCCTTCTGGGGAATATCCGTGTATTTTGTGAGACAAAAAACGTAGGACCCCGCCGCTCGCTGGGTGACGTCATTTATAGGGGACTAAAGTAAAGGCTAGCTAGCATTCAGAGAGCTTCGCAGCCTTCTTTGTGTTTAACATTTTGATTTTTACTTAAATCAATGCCAAAGGTTAAAAGGAGCCGAAAACCCCCTCCAGATGGATGGGAACTAATTGAACCCACCTTGGATGAACTTGACCAGAAAATGAGGGAAGGTGAGGGCTTGAATCGCTTGTTTCATGTTAGCAACCTATCTTATTAGCCATTGAGCGTAATCATGTTAACCGGTTCGTAAAATCCAACTTTTCTTTTCATTTGAATTTAACAGCGGAAACTGAGCCACATGAAGGCAAGCGCAAAGTTGAGTCACTCTGGCCAATATTCCGGCTTCATCACCAGCGAAGCCGTTATATTTTCGATTTGTTCTACAAACGAAAGGCCATAAGCAGAGGTTCGTCCAAACTATTATTTGAATGTTTCAAGTATCTTAAGAGTTATATATTTAAACCTAATCCGTGTAAATATTTTATTTAACAGAGTTGTACGAATATTGCATTAAGGAAGGATATGCAGACAAGAACCTCATTGCGAAATGGAAGAAGCAGGGCTATGAGAATTTGTGTTGCCTGCGGTGCATTCAGACCCGAGACACGAACTTCGGAACAAATTGCATCTGCAGAGTTCCGAAAAGCAAGCTTGAAGTGGTGAGTATCACAGTGTGTTTGCTACCTGTCTTTCATTTAAGATAGACATCTATGTTTGCGAACAGCGTGTTGATTTGATGAATGACTGCTGACTAGCTTACACGCCGTGCGCTTTGAATGTCCCTGCTATTATAATTGTACTTGAGATAAGCTGATTGCGTGAATATGATTTTGGAAAGCTGTCACTGAATGCAGAATCATCTGCTTTCTGTTCCACAGGGAAGGATTATCGAGTGCACCCACTGTGGATGCAGGGGATGTTCTGGTTGAATTTTGTAATTTTTGGAAAGGAAAAAAAAAACGGAACTCGTACACCTCCCCGCTTTGGAGATGCCCTGACCATACACTCTACCATTCCAGATCTCTATCTTACACTGAGATGGTCATATGGGCATTTTAATCTCCATTTGACTGTGGATGCTGTTAAACTCATTGCTGTATACCTTGTGTGTGCTTTTTATTTTAAATAAAATGACTTCTATAAACATGCTTTTTGGGAAGTGGATACTGCATGAAATTAGAGCTAGATATAAGTAGATATAGAGAATCTAAATACTGGTGAAGTGCATTTAGCTTTGGAAAATTGATTTATTTATTCAATTAGAAGGGTCGTCATGACAGGTGAGGAGCAATAGCTTCCAGTTTACAATTGTATTGTTTTCATATGGTATCATGTACTGGACAAAAAAGACTCAAAATATTAAATGATCCCCATATGTGTCCAAATTATCTGCAAATGAAATGATTTTAAGATAAATGTGAAGTACCCTTGCTTTAGAGGAACAGGTTTGTTTTTGTAAATGACAAAACACAGGATCATCAGCACAATGGGCATTAGAAGGTTGTATCGTTTTAAATTTTATATTGAATAAATGTGATTTGGGGATTTAAATGAATCAGTGACTTTGTAGTTGTTACGATTAGGCTATGAGTTATTCATTATAAATAGCCTGGAGTGCTTCCTCCCAGAAGTGTGAAGAGTCTGTGTACGTGGACATCAAAATCTTGTCAATCCCTCTGCCAGAAATGTTTAAGCATTAGTTCAAATACAAGAACTTGTGGCCATAGGTGGAAATTAGCGGGAGAACATTTCAAGCTAGATTTAAGGAAGCACTTCTTTACGCAGCGTGTAGTC
>JAABNX020000052.1:16875097-16896765 GCA_015163995.2 Mormyrus lacerda | reverse complement strand
ATTTGATACATTATTACATTCGAAGCAACACTGCTCAAATATATATTCACAATCATCATAACTTCAGTGCAGATACGATGGAGCAGAAAAGATACAAAATAACAAAAGATAAAAATGAAAAGAGCAGACATTAAAAACCAAAACGAGTATACATAAAAAACAAAAAGTATAACAAAAACAGGTTGTTTGTAAGATTTTCGTTAATTAAAGATCTCATGATACGTGTTCATAAATGTTATTATTTTGTAAAATTAGTCAATGCGTCATATTAGCATGTACGCATGTGTATTGATGAGGAGCGCGGGGGTTGCCGGGCTTGAGGAGGACCCGGGGCTTTGCGGTGCAGTGTGGGATAGCGGAAGATTAGTGGAACGAACTCGTCTGTAAGAAATGGTGAGTGAGGAAGAGAAACAGACAATCTCCTTTTAAATTGAACCCATGCTCTGTAAATATAAGCAAGCTGGCGTAACGCTACCTACAGTGTATGAGTTGTATTTGAGTTTTTAAGCCTTGTCGGAAAAGCAGGAGGGAATTAATCTTATAAATGAACTTCTTTGTTTGGCGATATTATATATTTAGCCAACTGAACAGGAGGAAGCTGCTTGTTGTGATGTTGTCGTGCCGCAGACTTGGAAAATGGAGGCAGCACTGTTAAACAAGGCCCCATTTTAAATCTAAAGCTAGAAATACTACAATAAATCCAACTTGATATATAACCTGTCTGATAATTACACAGATTTGTATGTACGTACGCCGGGCATACGACCCGTTTTCAGGAACCTAATGTCCGACATGCGCTCAATACAAATATAACTAAAAGCCGCATGAGCGGTACAGTCAAGTCTTAAGAATAGTAACGTTGTAAATCAGTATGACAATAACTCTAGGCTATATAGAAAGACATTCTTAAATTACCGAGTAAAAACGCGTGATTTGACGGATTATTGTTTTACGTGCAATGTGGCGATAGAGGTCCGTGGTTTAAAGGAAGTGTACAAAAGCAAATCACATTAGTGAGACGTTTACCTGTTTAATTAGACATTGCCTTGATGTAGATCTGTGTGCCTTTATGCGTAAAGGCCTCGCAAATTTATTTATTTTTATAAATTGCTTTCGAAGGAATATCATCTGAAGAGTAACGTCTTAAAATGTTTCAGTTGTTTTGCTTAATGTGTACGCGTTGAAAATGTTAACTTAGGTCGGAAAATAATTTGATCATGTATTGTGGGCTAATTAATGAAACCTGATATAATTGCAGATCAGCAAACAAAATAACCTGGTAACCGAAAAGCTAAATATTAACGCTGAGTATATTGATATTTAGGGAAATTGAGCGGTCTGCTGATTGTAAACACAAAGTAAAAACAAATCCTAACACTTCAAACTTTTGCCAAGTGCACCGTCTCGGTATTGAGGGTTGCCTAATAAGGGACAGAGACTGTGACGGTGGTTTAGAGATGAAAAATCATAATGAAGTGGACCGAATGTGCTACTTATCACTATACATGAGAAGGGAAGAAAGCTTCCCTGCCACTCTGACCCGAATAGGTGAACAGAAGAAACACGGGACATCAAAAAGAGAAGACAGATCAGACAATCACAACTGTAGTTGGAGGATTCATGTAGTTACATGCAGAGAAGCTTTTAAAACAGGAAGCGTGTTTGCTGCTGCTGGTAAAGGGCAGCAATACAAGCTGTCCCAGTCCAGCATTGTATGTTAGATCAGTTTTGTTCTACAAATATTTTTACTAAAGTGAAGCAGCTTTGGGATGAAGCACAACCATCTGTAGACTGACTGCTGTCTTTCAGTTGCATATGGGCAGAATGAACTTCCCCTGTTTTCCGTTGTCTGTGTCATAGGATGTCTTCTTGATGATCCGGCGTCATAAGACGACCATTTTCACTGATGCCAAGGAGTCCACCACTGTATATGAGCTAAAACGCATCGTAGAGGGGATCCTCAAGAGGGCACCTGAGGAGCAGAAGCTCTTCAAGGTATGTGGGGAGTGTAAGGCTGGAGATTCAGGGAGTGAGTGATGGAGTCCTGTTTGCTATTTATTTCTCTCTCTTGGTGAGGGGCAGCGTGCGGCTCGATGGGCTACGCCTCTCTGCCTGTGCTCAGAAGGTTGCCGATTTGAGCCCAGCCTCTCCACATCTGCGGGTCCTTGAGCAAAGTCCTTAAGCCTCAGCACCCTGGGGGTTGCTATGGGTGACCAGCTTTGGGGGAGGCGGATAGAGAATTCCACCACAGGGATCATTAAAGTATCAATTATTATTATTTTTTCTCTCCTTCTTTCTAATTTAGGATGACCAGGTGCTAGATGACAACAAGACCCTGGGAGATTGCGGCTTCACCAACCAGACTGCTAGGCCCCAAGCCCCAGCCACTATTGGACTGGCTTTCCGTATCAGCGGTAAGTCTGTCTGTCTGTCTGTCTGTCTGTCTGTCTGTCTGTCTGTCTGTCTGTCTGTCTGTCTGTCAGTCAGTCAGTCAGTCACATATGGTTCATTCAGTGACGCATGTCTGTCGGGAAGGAGTAAGCCTTTTTTCCACAGGCTTTCAAATAAAGCATACCATGATTTGAAAAGGTTTGCTTCTCTGTGCCCCCAGATGACATGTTCGAGCAGCTTCGTGTGGACGCCTTCTCCAGCCCCCCCGAGCTGCCAGATGTGATGAAGCCACAAGACTCTGGCAGTGCTGCCAATGAGCAGGCTGTGCAGTGAGGGCCGGGGGTGTGGCCCGGTGGGGGGTGTGGCCTGGTGGGGGGTGTGGCCTGGTGGGGGGTGTGGCCTGGTGGGGGGTGTGTCTGTGGGCAGTGCCAGACGAGATTGCAGGGGAGCAAATAGATATGTGTATACCCCCCCCACACCCTCCCGCACGCAATAACATGCATATTACATGTTGTATTAACCATTTACACCCCAGCCTCGCTCCAGTGAGCCCACCATAGTACACACTAACATCCACACATGAACGGATTTAAAGGAGGTTGTATATCTGATCGATTTCAACGTGTCTGTCTGTGAGGTCGCGATGGGAGCGCGTGACACGGTGCTCCCATAAATATGTTCCTTTGTGCAGTTGAGTAATACATGTTCAATCTTGGGAGAAACTTGACTGTAAAGAATGGAAAGATCCCCCCCCCCCTCAATTATTTCAGATTGCTTTTGTGTTCTGTGTCACCCAAATTGTTAATATTGTTTAGGATTGTATTAACTTTATAGGGGGGTATTAAGGGTTGGGGTGTGTGTTTTGTGGTGTCTGCTTTCTTAAAGAAACATGCATGGAAAAAAAAAATAAAATACAGAAAAACACTGGATGCTAGATAGATGCTCCATGTACAGTTGAGTAGGCTGTTGAAATGACCTTAGAGCAGAAAATGAGTTTTTCATGTTGGACGTGAGTGACACCTTCCTCTTCTGAAATGCCTTTTCTTGTTTAGTTTTCCCTCTGCTTGCCGTACCCTCCCCGCACTTCCGCTTCAGCTTGTCTTCAGTTAGCCAGTGACTTAACAGTCTGTGTAACCTGAGCTTGTTTAGAAGTACCTTTTCTCCCCCTCACCCCGAGTACCAAGTATGGGTGGTGCCCCCCCCCCCTTTACAGTCTCATGGACTCATTTGTGCTGAAACCAAAGGTGCAGTTAACACCAGATCTGTTTAGTATCTGACAGTTTGTTTGGGGTAAGGAGGGGGTGTCACAGGATTATAATAACCCAAAGCACAGCTCGGTGTGCCGTAGGGACACAATGTCTACTGAATTTTCCTTGTTGCACGTTAAATATTCAATGATATAATCAACGATATGACAGCCCCTTCCGGGCCCTACAGTTGACATCAATTTGTTTCAGAAGATGAACAATGACTAAGTTGAATAAAGACAAGTGCTTTTTCATTTTTTTTATTAATGACAATATTCCATGCAGTTTGGAATAAAAAAAATCTGTGGTATCATTTGTTATATTTGCGCATGTCAAAAATCTCCTTTTGAGAGTATTTAGCAGTACGGTATCGTAGCTGTCTGCATGTTTGTGCATTTGCAAAAATTGAGTCCCTTTAGATGATTACTGTTGGCATTTATAAGTTAGTTATGACTCATATATGGTTTGATAACATTTTATCAGGGTTAATGATCCATAAAGGGCACTATATTCTCAGAAAACAAGGTGTCAATTTGTCCCTTAGCTTGTCACTGGGACTGTACCCTCTAGGGCAGGGGTGCCCAACTCCAGTCCTGGGGGCCGGGGACATGTGGCTTAGTTCTTTCCCTGTTCTGCCACAAATGATTCAGCTCATGAGCTGTGTGGTAATTAGCAGAAGGAGCTGAATCAGGTGTGTTAAATGAGGGGAAACCCCAAAAATGTGCAGGGCTCTGGCCCCCCAGGACTGGAGTTGGGCACCCCTGCCCTAGGGTCTGCCAGTTGTACCCTTAGCTGTAGGGTTTTTTATGGTACAGAAATGGACTATGAGAAACACTTTTGTACTATTCAGTGTACATTAATGTTGTTTGTACCTTGGGGAGTCCATTTAAGGTACAGAAATGTAACGTACAGCCCTAGTGACAAGCAAAGATACGAACCTTTTTTTTCCCCTGAGAGTTTGTTTACAAGGGCGTATATAATAAACATTTTAAATTTTTCATATTCATCAGTCCTAGATTTACCTGATAATTGGGTAGCATTAAATAGGATATTTAATCTCAACTTTATTTCAAGTCATTTTTCCAGATTCGGGAATTACGTATTCACGGTTTCAGTAATGAATATTTTTGGACGATGCATAAGCCAAAAATACATAATACTGAAAATGATTTGGATCAAATAAAGTCACATATAAATATTGCTGTTATTTGACATTTGTTGGTGTAAGTGCATAATATATATTTAATGTTCAAAATTCTTCTCTCGGCAACCAGCATCACTCGGTGTCTCTATTACCGTGGAATCTCGTGTTTCCCGCAGTAACTTCTAAACTTGACAGTGCCGTCAATTTTGCATTTTTGATGATGGACCCAGTTATTGTTGGCTAATTGTCACATTGGCGAGGATCTTCCGCCCCTAAAGGGTGACTTCGGTTCGTACTCGATTTCGGGACCTGCGTTTCGCACCGGCGACCTGCCGCGGTGGAGTTCCATCCGCAGTCACAAGGTGGCGGTGGCCATTTAAGCGGTGTTGTATCGCCAATGGAAGCACGAATCTACGCGGGTCTATGGTACGAATAAGTTAATCAAAAATACCAGCGTTTTTCGCTAACAAATGCCACTCAAGGTAAGTTAAATGTTATGGCTGTTTACAAATACAGGAGATAATTATACACTGTCTTTGGTTAATGATCTACAAACTGGAAGACTGCTGAAAGCGAGGTAAAATGCAAAGCAGATCCATGCTGATGCGACTTGTGTTGGTGCCTTTGTACAAGTTGCGCGGAAGTTTAAATATTTGTTAAATAAATAGTAACTTGTGCATATTAAAGTCAGTGTAGTCCCAACAACACGGTGTTCGTTTATGAAACTGACACGATGAGATATAAAGATTATAGGGCCGGTGATGGTAAATTTCTGTGAATCGACACATTTTGCATTGTTGATTTTGCATTAAATAATAATAATGATGATAATGCTTGACAAGACCGATAAAGACAGTAGTTTAGTATTTAGTATGTGTCGGATTCTTTCTGTAGATGAAGAGTTTCGGCACCGCGGTGTGCATGTCAGACTGACTTGATGCCTTTTTTTAAGCACCATGACCTACAACGTCGCCAGTGTGATCTCAGCCGGTCGGGCCGTCCTGGAAATGATGCAGTTCGACTGGGAGCCGCTGTCGCACGGAGAGCTGGACCAACGGTTGGACCAGGCTGTGGAGGAGATCCTGGAGGCCGATCTCATTGAGAGGGCGAAGACCCAGACTGCGCCGGTGTGTCTGCAGCCGATTCAGCCCCCAGAAGCGACGCCGCACCCCCTGCAATCGGAAGCGGCTGAGCCGTCCGAGGAGTCTGAGCAAACACTGCTGTCGAATCCAATAGAAGAGGATAACCACGCAGTACGGGTGTGTTTAACTCTCTTAACTATTTATTTTGTTAAAAGGAGAAGCTGTTGTGTAGGTTATATGCTCCGTTTGTTTGGATTGAGTGAGCTGGAATGATGGTCGGGCTGCCTCAGTACATCACAGATCTGCTCCGGAACTCGGACTCCAGCTACAGTAAGAGCCGGCTGACGGGCCGGGCGCGCCTCTCGCTGCCGCACACCGCGCTGCTGTCCCTCACCCTGCTGTCGCGGAGGCTCAGCTACCGCTCCGTGTCCGCGCGCTTCCGCCTCGAGAAGGGCAACATCCACCGCATCTTCTTTTCGTTCTGTGAGCGCGTGAACGCGCTCCGGGATCAGCAGATACGATGGCCGGCGGGTAAGCGCCTGACCCAAGCAGTCGGGGACTCCAAATACTTTATGGGTGTGCTGGGAACTGGGATAAAATAACTGGGTTGGGAAACATTAGATAAGTTATGAACTAATGTTCCTTGTGTCTCCCTATCAAGGCCAAGAGGCAGAGAGGATTTTAGTGCCTTTGTCAGATGCCTTGGAGGACGTTGAGGGTGTGGAGAAGACTGAGGTCCCCAAGGTGTTCGGCGTCCTGGGACACACTCGCATCCCCATCCGGCTGCCGATCGGCAAGCAGGAGATTGGGGAAGGCCTGCTGGAGATGAAGAAGATGAAGAAGGAGGTGCACCCAGACTCGTGGCTTAACTTGGAGCTGGTGTGTGACGGCCAGGGCCGATTCCTGCACTGCAGCATCAGCAGGGGCTCCGACGGTGCCCGGGGCCAGGCCCTGAGGGAGCGCCTTCAGTTGGACCCGCATGCTGTGCCCCACAGTGCCTTCCTGGTGGCCGGACAGGGTTACCCAGCGTTAGCCCGGATACTGACCCCGTACCCCGCAGCGGGTTGCGACCCCCGGAAGGAAGCCTACAATCGGACCCTGGAGGCTCACCTTGATGTGCTGGACCGGGCCGTTGCGGAGCTCAAAGCTCGCTTCCACCGCCTGCGTTACCTGGACATGGGGAATTTCGAGAGAGCGCGGGCCGTAGTGCTGACAGCGTGCATCCTGCATAACGTGTTGCTGGAGATGGGAGAGCGTGTGACTCCTGCACAGTTGGTGAGGGAGGAGGGGGATGAAGAGGAGGAACAGGGGGATGAGGACGGGCTGAGGATGAGGGAGGCCATCGCAGACCTGCTATCCAGAAGGACTCAAGGTGGGAGCAGCTGAAGAATGGCAGCTGATCACTGTCATCACGCACAGCTTCATCTGAAAGACGCCACCCAGTCACAGGACAGACAGGACTCAGATCTGCTGTAAAGTTTCTTTTTTATTAAAAGCTCCACTGATAGCTTCTGCAGCCTGGTTTTTAAACTGCAAGTTAAATTTACAATGGCAGCCTTTTTCAATCTAAAAAAAAAAAAAAAGTCTTGACTGATGTGCAAAATAGTACTTTTGGTTTTCACTCAAATCAACTGGAAATGTTTCTTCACCACCTCAACCTCATTCTTTATTGCTTTTAAATTATTAATCCGATAAAGAGCCACAATCATATACGTACCCTCCCAGCAGTAGGTGATAACGGGGGAAAAAGTTAGATTCTTCAAGAGTATATCCACAGAAAATGTAAACACACCATTTTTAATTTATAAATGTAACAGATATTGAATGTTTTTTAAATTGTACAGTCTTGGTTTCAAACTGAAGTTTAGTACACGGGTAAAAAATAAATCTCTAGAAGTTGAAGCTCTGAGTCGAAAAATAAAATAATGCTCTTCTGGATGGCAGAGCTTTGTCACTCAGCAACTGTTGCCCCGGACACAGCCAGCGTTGACGTGATTGGCTACCTGGCTTCCTTCGGCAACTGTAACCTGGCGTCCTCAGCCAAGCTCGATATTGCTCTGGCTAGATTATTAATGGCTTCTATCTTCCTCTCTTCTAGGGCCTTCTGTTGCATCCACAGGTTCATTTTCCTCTCCTGCAGTTCCAGATATAAGTGCAGCACATCCTGGGAGGGTCGAGCGGACTGAGGGGCCAGAGGCAGAGCAGGGGTGGGGAGGATGGGTGTGAAGCGTTTGCTGGTTAGGGAGGGGCCCAGCTTGTGCGTGTGCGGCTTCGACTTCCTCTGCACCTTGGCCTCCTCTCCGCTCCTGCCTAGGACGTCGTGCATGGCTGGGAAGAACTCCCAGTGCACGCTCTGAGTGCCCAGCCGTTTGGCACGTTCTGCATTCTTCCTGTAGGTGGCCAGCATGTTCCTCCACTTGAGGTCGCACTCGTAGGCCTTCACAGTGCCGCCGGGGTGGCCCGCCTCCTGGAGACTGGCTGTCACTCTCTCGGCCACCGTCTCCCACAGCTTCTTCTTCTTACACACTGGCTGGTCGAACTCGGCATCCATGGCGAGTCTGGTGTGGAGCAGCTGCCAGGTGGCCTGAAGGGTCCACACAAACTCTGGAACGGGGTGCAAATGAAGGCGACAGTATAGAGTGGTGATCTGATGTCACAAAGTTAAACATCATGAACACAAAACATCCACAAGAAAAAAGACTAATACAGGTAGCATGTTTACCTATTGAGATGCAATACCTTCCCTGTGGATAATGTATTTTGGATATTTATGCCATGGTTCAAAAGTTGTTCAAAATCCTTATAAGACACAGGAACCATTTAATAATCCCCCTTCGGCCATTATTAACAGTTTTTTGTTTCGTTCAGTAAGATCCCAATATATTTATTGTTATTGTACATGTACAACTATGTATAATTCGTTGTACATGTATTTGCGGAAGATATTAGTGCCATATGCATACTACACATTCACAGTGTCTACTTTGTAAACTATTTTTGCAAATAAACTACTTAAAATATCACATCGGTTTCATTAAGTGGCAATGATATTACTTAATTATAACATTTGCTGGAAATGTTAATGTTCGTATTTGGGCACACATCTTTATACATGTTAAATTATAAGTAACCATCCTCCATGTAAAACATACTCTTGCACAATCGCTGTTTAATGCCTTTCCTTTTGCGTGCACAACTTACCTCCTTTAGATTTATCATAATCCAAATTCGAAGCCACCTTTGGTTTGTCATTATTGTTTTCATTACTTTCTCTTATGGTGGTCTCAACGCTTTCCATAGTGCGATGTAGCTGACAGGCAATAGCGTTGTGAGGGAGCGATTTGCAGTGGATTTAAACAACACTTGCGTTGCACCGCTGGTTTTTTATTTCCTCGACACCGACTAAACCGATGATTATAACAACCTGCGTGTTTTCAGCGGAAGTAAAGATGTGGCGCCTCGCGGCTTGTGGTAAATGTAGTTTTTTAAAGTCACAATTCTGCGAAGTGGACAGTAGAATCTACAGAATTGCAGATGGACCACAATGTGTGGAAAATCAGCATGGCTGTGAAAAATCCACGCACATGTAGAGAAAATACTGTTTATTTTCGAGTGGCTTTTCGGCAGGCAACTTAAGGACGATCCGCCAGTGAGACCACGAGTCCCAGAGAGCAAATATAATACCCGCCTTTCCGTCCCTCCCTCTCCGGCCGCCGCCTTCCTGTTTGTTATTTTGCTGAAATGGCGTTAGCTGCTAGCTAAGAAGATTTCGTTTGGGTTGTTAAAATACAAGCGGTAGGTACAAGCACACTGCAGGGGCATAAAAATATAATGAATGGTTGGTTGAAGACTAAGCAGGTAAAGGAGGGGAACTGTTATCCGTGTCCGGTGTTGCGGTTTTTTCTTTCGGCCTATTCACTTGAACAAGCTTATTCCAGAGAGACGAAGTGGGGTTATTGAACTACAACTCCCTATGTCACCGCTAGTGGCACGTCAGACGTAAAGCGTTCTTTTAGGATATGCTGGGTAGCCTAGTTTCATGTCGATATCACCGCCCCCCTTATTTGACTCATTTTGCTGTTTTTTTTTTTTATAAATCCCGTTTATACTGAGAGGTGTAAGAATATGCAGTCGATTCATTTTGACCAGAGTATTTGCGAGGTAATAGAAAGGTGGAAAATACATGTGACAAGCTTACAATATTCTTTATTTTTGGGATGTTTAACAGGAACAGTTTATGCTACTTTTTCTATCCCAACCTTCTCCTCCTCTTAGATATAGTTAACGAGTACTCCAAAGAGTGCAAATTGGATGCTTCATGGAAATGCTTCCATCGCATCAACATGGAAAACTCAAAAGCAGCCGTTAGCAGTGGAGGGATGACGGCCGGTGTACCGGAGTCCTCGCTGTCCTGGTGCCTGTTGCAGCTGCAGAGAACAGAAAATCCCACCAAGGCAACGGCTGGGGGCGGACAAGGCAAAGAAGAGGAGCGGAAGGAGGATGCAAGGAAGGCCCGGGCGGGGCTGTGGCGGGCCCTGGTCGCGATCCGGACGCAGCACATCAAGGGGGGCATTTCGAGCATCATTAGATTCAGAGCTCGCAGTGGACTCCCTCTTCTCCTGAAACTTCTCCAGCAGTCCACATGTGACAGGAAGACCTTGGACCTGACGCTCAGCATCCTGGCTAACTGCTGCACAGAGAGCGAGACGCGCACAGAGGTGAGTTACTCCCTTCACAAGAGAGAGTATGTATTTGGGGAGAGTGGGTGGTTCATTGGGTTAGGACACTGTTTTTGATCAAATGGTTGCCGGTTCAAATCCCATGGTTGGCAGAGCGATTTTACTGTTGGGTGCTTGAGCAAGACCCTTAACTCCAGTTGGACCAGTGATTGTTCTAACCCTACTTTTTCAATGCTTTGGATGAAGACTTCTATTAAATTAAATGTAATGCCCTGTGGCCCAGAATTGTTGAGCCCTGGCTTGAATGTAACAACATAAACGGGTAAAAGGGAGGTTTAGCTCCAGATGGAGGTGCTATATAAAAATGATAATCTTCTACTTTCTTCTGGGTCTCATTCTGTAGGTGAGGAAATTGGGAGGGATACCCTTGATTGGTGAGTAGAATGGTGCAGATCTGCCTGTAGTCCATGTCTCCGTGAGGAGTTCCTCATGGTAAAGCTTGTTTTCTCTTCACAGTGGAAATCCTAAAGAATGTCTCCATGGTAACGGTGCAGAACCGAGCCGCAAGGACCCTAGGAAACCTGGCCATTGACTCTGAGAATTCAGAGCTGATCCACTCTGCAGGTACGTCCGAGAGTACTGTGTGTAAGCGGACCAGTCAGGGTTCGGGAGCAGGTTGAGTTTTGTCGTTTCAAGTCCATGTGGGTTTTAAAACTGATTGAATGCCTCTCTCCTGTTTCAGGTGGTGTTCCACTCCTTATCCTTTGCCTCGCCATCTCCCCTCCTGCCTCAGGTTCCCCCACCCTCCCCTCGACACCTGCTGGCCCAGTGTTGGAGTGTGCCCAGTCTGCTGCCCGTGCTCTCCAGTATCTCTCCGACACCCCCTTGAACCGACTCTCCTTGCTGTCCAAGGGTGCTCTTCCCGCTCTAGTCCTGCTTATTGCCCCCGAGTACCCTCCTGGTCTGAGGCGAGCCTCCCTGCGTGCGCTGAATGAGCTGACGAGGGGGTGCGGAGCGGAATGTGCCCGGGAAGTGGTGCGGTCGGGAGCGCTTGTCCCGCTAGGGGCCCTGGTCATGGAAGAAGCCGATCGGCCCTCAGAAGAAGTTGGCCTGAAGATTTTGGCCAATCTGTGCTCCCAGGGCTGCCTCCGCCCACTGGTGGGGTCTCTGGGGGTGATTCCAAAATTTGTCGAGGAGGCGAAAGGCAACACTCCGAAATCCGCCCTCTTCTTTCGAGCCCTCTGCTTGTGCTGCAAGGAGGCTGTGAACAGGGTCAAGGTGAAGGAGAGTGGTGGATTGGAAGTTCTGATTGGCTCGCTCTCTGTCAGTCAGAGCCACCCATTCTCCCGATTGGCTGTTTTGGCCTTTGTTGACTTTGTCTACGATGAGGCGGTGATGGAGCAGCTCCAGGGACTGGGGCTGGTTCCACTGCTGGTAGCCAGACTGGTTGCTGCAGCCAAAGGCGAAGGGCCAGCTTCCGGGGAGGCGGATACGTCCACCGCCTCTTCCTCTGAACTGATCTCTACTTCCTGCTTTGATTCCTTTGATTTCCCACCACCAGAGGCAAACCGGAAAGATGATGGAGGGAAGGAGCACGGACAGGAGTCCTCTAGTTTTCTCAGCCTGAGGTAAGTTTGTGTGCTGTGGTACGGTTCAGAAAGTGTCTGTGTTTATGCATGAGACTACAAAGTGCGGTTAGATGCCATTGAGCATTTAGGGGATAAAGATCAGTTTAGCATAGAAGCTCATTGAATAGTCTGAGTGCCTTTCCTGCTCTTGTCCTTCTAGGTCTTGGTTGCTGTCTGAAGGGCTGATCTCCTGTGAGGGGGAGCTGCTTTCTCCCACAGTGACTGGGGTTGCTGAGGGAGAGCTTGGCACTTGTCCTACGACGGCTTTGTCTGATAGGCTGTCTCTCCTTTCTGGCCCCTCCTCTTCGACCACACCTACCCCCACACCACTGACGGTTCCCTCGCCACCAGCTGGCAAGAGCCCATGTGGCTCTCGTAACCTGCCTCCTATGTCTACCTCTACCCCCAAACCTCACCACGTCACCTCCGCCACCTTTCACCCGCACCGACCCACACCCCTGTCTCCATCCAAACCTCCTTCACAGAAGCCCACACCCCTGTCTCCATCCAAACCTCCTTCACAGAAGCCCGCACCCCTGTCTCCATCCAAACCTCCTTCACAGAAGCCCACACCCCCGTCTCCTCCTAAAGCTCGCTCGCCCAATGGCAAGCGAGCCGGGCCACATCTCTTGGCTCCCACCTGTACGCTTCCTCCGGAAACCCCTCCCTCGCTGGTGCAGGCCCCCACCTACCAGCACCCCTACCACCCCGAGCCCTGGACAGCCGAGTCGCCAGTCCTGCTCCTGCTGTCCCGCTTTTCTCAGTCTGTGGACCCCAGTTCGGCTCTGGGGAACGCGGCTGCCATCTCGGGCCTCCTGTACTACCTCACGCAGCACAGGGAGCCCAGCAGCCGCTGCTTCCGCGTCCTCTGCCGCCTGAGTTGCAACCCCAACTGCCTGGAGAGCCTGGTTAGGACTGGGGCCGTGGCCTTCATCTGGCTCCGCCTGTGCCTGGGACAAGGGGCCGGGGACAGGCAGACGGGGGGGGTGAAGATCAAGGTGCGGCAGCTAGGTGAGTCTGGGTGGGGGCTGGGAAATGGAGGTTTTTTCTGTTTTGTATAAATAGTTCAGTATTAAAAATCACCCATTCATCTTATAATTGCTTATCCTGATAAAGACCATGGAGCATGTTTTGGGGAGCATGGGTTACAAGGATGGGGTTCATCCAGAACGGGATGCCAGTCCCGCTTCGTATCGGGGAACATTCAGCTCTGGGGGAAAATTGAGACCACAGCACAAGTTTTAGTTTTAAAAATCCATTTTTAGTTTATATTTTAGTCTATGTAAAATATACATTGTTTTATACAAACTGCAGCCTGGTTCCTCCCTGTTTCTCATTAATGAAGGGCTTCTTCCTGGCTTTATGGGTCTTCAGTCCTGCTTCTAGGAGCCTGATATGAACTGTCCTAGTAGTGCACTTCACACCTGCACTTAATGTTTCCCATTCCTTTTGAAGGTCACTCGATGTCATCATACGATTCATGAGAAACTGCCAGATAAATTAATGGTCATCTCTGCCATTAGAAAGTGGCTTCTGACCTTTACCTGGCTGGTTTCAGGTCATTCCCATTGGCTCCTGCTTCACCTTGTTCTTGTGTCTTAGAAACTTTGATCCTGGAAGCAATTTGCCACTCTGTAGCCTTCTGCCAACAGAACCAGGATTAAACCCGGATTTAACAATGCAGATTCTTAAATATGGAGTGGTCTCTTAATTTTTTCCAGAGCTGTATATTCACAAGTACAGTCTTACACTATGGGTGGTTTATACTCTAACGGCATGTCCCAAGTCACAGAGAGAATATGTAAATTCCACATATTCCAACCCTTGAGGTATGAGGCAGTGATGCCTACTGAGCCACCCGTACAAGAAACTCTGGTGGTAGGATGCAGATATGAGTACTCAAGGGCTAAGAATCTGTCCCGGTAGCCATGATATCACAAAGCAGTGCATGCTGGGCCTTTTGGAAAGGGAGCCAGCAGTCGGCTCTGAGACAGGACAATGTGTTCTGTGTGAGCAGCAGCTGTAAAGTACGGCGAGCATGTCCGTGTGACACGTGTTCCCTTTTTGTGGGCTGACTGGTTCCAGGCAAGATGGTGCTGAACAACCTGCGCATCCAGAGCGAGTCCAGCTTCGGCTCGGGAGTGCTGAGCCACATCATGCTGTCCGGTTCCGAAGTGGACCGTCTGCACTGTGCTCTGTCCCTGCCGCTCATAAACAGGTCTGTTGGTCTAGAGCCCAGTCAGAAAGGTCCATAGATGCTAAATGCTTGGAAGCTTATAGTTCCTGGTCTCCTTCCTTGAAGCATCGTCTGCAGTTTCGAGGTCATTTTCTAATGTTGGTTCACCTGAAGTTTTTCTGCTGAAGTCTGTCTATTATTTTCCATGTTCAGCTTTGTTACTCCTCCTTTCTTCCAGCAATAAACCATTTCTGAAGAAGCTGCTGTTGGATAACGGGGGTCTGCAGCTGGCGGTTGAAGCACTTTGTTGCCAAGGCGACGCTGACGACTGTGTCCTCAGGAGGTGGGCATCGCTCTCCAGCTGGCTCCAGCCTCCCCACCCGCCGTCTCCCCCCCGCCTTCAGTTGCTCTTCTTGTCCCTCCTCGTCGAATGCCTGTCGAACCTGCCTACCCCCCCAGCTCTGGAGTTAAGGGTCGTGGTGGAGTCAGGGTCAGGAAGTGGGCAGGAGCTCGGAGATTACATGCCCCCTCCCTTTAAAAAGCAGTGCTTCACCCCCGTGTGTCCCTACCTCGATTCCCGCTTCGATCTCGTCTTCGTGCTGGACGACAGCACCCGGGTCCCGGCGAACACGGAGGCGGTGTCGGGGGGCCATGACAGAGAGGCAGGTTCAGAGTATTTCAGGGCACTGCTTAGGGGAGGATTCTGGGAAGGGGGGCGGAGTCCTGGGGAGGGCATCCCGATACGGGACGTCACACCTCAAATGCTTCTGCCTGTGTTGCACTATTTACATGGCTGTTCTGTGAGCAGCGGAAGGGAAGAGACAGGGAATAAGAGAAGAACTGGGGGCCACTGTAGTGTTTTGGGGTCTCTGAACACAGACGGGCTCGGGGAGGAGGAAGTGGGGTCAAATGGGACCACCGCTCTCCAGAAAACCCCCTTAACAGAGGCCATGAGGGGAGCCAATATGTTTCTAGTGTCAGGGCTGCAGAGGGAGCTGGAAGACTTGGGCGTGTCCCTGATTTTGACCTCTGCTGCCTCTCAGCCTGGATCAGTGGCTCAGCTGAGACCCCCAGACAACACTGAGCAAAAGCTGAATCCCAGAACTCAGGGCAGCCTAGAGTGGGAACCGGGGAAGGGGTCTGCAGAGGATGGCGGGGCGGGATTACCATCAAGCGAGAAACCGTCACGCTCAAAAGCAAGGCTTTTTAAAGTGCCAGTAGGACCCATGACCAAGTCAGAGGCAATGCAAGCCCGCGAAGGCCAATCCAGCAGCCAGCGGCAGAAAAGACCAGGTATGGTCACAAGAAATGGCTGCGAGAGAGGACCTGAGGGAGAACCAGACTTAAGGCGCCTTCTAAAACCCAACCAGGAGCTCAGGTTGGAATGTGGACCAGAAGCTCCTTGCATAACCAGTGACCAGCTCAGCTTCGCTCTAAGTTCTTGGTTGGATTCTGAGTTAATCTTAGAACCTGAACAGAAGATGGGGGACATTGTCAGCCGGGCGGTAGACGAAGACTCATCAGACCTCAAGCTACGGTCGGCGTCTCTCTGGGCATTAGGAAGCAAGATGAGCACAAGATCTGACTACGGTCTGGAGAGTCTGGGTTCTACGTTGCTTCGTACCAGGGACCAAAAGAAAAGCAGCCAATCAGAATCAACATCCCAGTTTCACTTCCTGTCGGACTGGAGCTTAGGCTCAGATCTGGAGGAAGCGTACGACGGCAGGTACTGCTCGATCGTCAACCTCTCGACCCCTTGCTTTTGTGCCACGTCGGATGCTAAATTAGATGAGATGCGTAACGCTGTGTTAGGCCAGGACTGTCCAATCCATTCCATGGTGAAGCCCAAATTCCAAAAAGCAGGTTGCAGCGAGGCGCGAGTGTCCAAGCCCGAGGATGTTCCGGAAGTGGGGGCCCTGAGCCCGAAGGTCGACCCGGCACCCGAGTCCGAAAGAGAGAGCTGGCCCCTCGTGGCCCATCTTCCGCAGCTCTACTGCTTCTCCCAGCTCTACGGCTACACACGGCTGGCCCGGGCGTGCCTCTCGGTCCTGCTGTGGCCACGGGGCGCCGTGGCGCGTCCCCCCACCTCACTTGTTGCTGACTGCCTGCGGCGGCTCACCGAGCAGGAGCATGGGGCCGAGGCGCTGATCCGGGACCTCGTGCTGCTCGCTGCCCAGACACTCGGCTGACAATCGCAGGACTCCCATTAAGGGTGTCCAGCTTGCTCCACACCATAGTGATGCGTAACCTTGGTAACATGTAAATCCATAGTGGAGTCCCACCAGTGGACCAATCGCTAGCTGAGGTAGTGTGATATCGTAGTGTACAATCGGTATACTGTATACATTATTTTTTTTGTATAACTTCTGGTAGTAAAAATACAGTTGATGAAATGGTAATATAATGGGGATAAAATAATGCACACATCTTTACTTTTTTGCTTTTTTATTTTGTGCAGTGCGTGTAAATTCCCTAAATGTAAATTAGACTGTTGGGAGCCACAGTGATGTTTATAATGGTTTGTAATATAAATACTGTACTGTTTACATGGAGAGAAGACAGCGATGGGAAAGATCTCTGCCATTGTCCAATTTAGCTCTCAATAAAAGACCGCTAGCAATACAACACCTCCCAGATGCTGTGAAATCGCATTAAACGCCTCAAGCTGTGTTTTAGCGAGACCTTACAAATGGCTGTTTTTTAATTTGTTTTACAGGACAGGTTTGAAAAGCAGGAACGACTTAAAATTAGTTTTACCATAATGTGAACACTTGCAGTCATATTGATTTTTTTTAATCTGTTTGCAAGTTTTAGCTGGGGAGGGGGAGGGGAGGGGGAGGAACAAGAACAGACTTTGTGTATTTAATTTTAAAAGTGAAAGGTCACAACTGATTCCACGTCGGTTGGCCCCGGGAAAGCATGTATAGCCAGTATATACTTGATGTGTGATGAACTTGTAGCCACCACTAGGTGGCGCTGCGCTCAGTGATGGGGTCCCTCGTATCCAGTTGGGAGAGGGTTGGTGTGGGAGTTATGGAAAAAGGAGTGGTTACCATCTCCCCAGGGAAAAGGCTGCATTGGGGAGAAAAATGGTGTCGAAATTATACTCAAATAGACTGGTTTTCACAAACAATGCTTGCACCATGCTAAAATTATGCATAATGTTAAAAGTGTATTATAATGAAGAAAAAGATGCTGTGGATTTTATAGCGTGTGCTTTGGACAGCATGTTGCGGGTGACTGCATTGCTGCCCTGTGCCGTCACCTTGGTGCGGATGCGCAGGTGCTGGTACGGCTGGAAACTGGGCGGGTCGTGGGAGTGATGCTGCAGCTTTATCCAGGCGTTGGTCATGCACACCCCCACACCGGGCAGTGCCACCACGTAGCTCAGGATCTTCCATGTGCGAGCTGTGGGGCCAAATGAGATCCAGATCAGGGCAAGCGGCCCCAAACAGCACGAGGTAATGGACTGGGGGGTGGTAAGGGGTTAATGCGGGCTGACAGAAAGAGGGACAGCAAAGCGACAGGGGAGGTGCCGAGGGGCTGTGGACGGGGCGGCAAGTTTCCACCTGCTCTGGTTAATGATGCACCTGGATCTGCATCAACAGGATGAAGCAGTGCAGTGGGTGGGGGGCAGCAGAAGGCACGGGAGACAAAAATACCTCCGCCCTCATGACCCCCGTGACCTCCGGCTGCCGTTGAGGCAAAAGCTCTCCGAAGCATGGTTGCGGTGGAGACCAGCGCCATTATCCTGTATCACGCCCAAGAGAACAGGAAAAGTGTCATCTCATTCTATCATGTTAAATTTTACAGCTCTGGAAAAAAATGAAACCAGGTGTCAGGTTGCTTCCAGGCTCAAAGCTTCTAAGATGGCAGGACACAAGAACAAGGTGAAGCAGGAGACACTGGGAACGACCAGAAACCAGCCAGGTAGAGGGAGGAAACGACTTCCTAATGCCAGAGACGACGGTAAACTTATCCGGCAGTGCGTCATGAATCGGAGGATGACCTCAAATGACCTTCAAAAAAATGGGAAACATTAAGTGCAGGTATGAAGTGCACTGCTAGGACAGTTCATATCAGGCTCCTAGAAGCAGGAGTGAAGTTCTAGAAAGCCAGGAAGAAGCCCTTCATTAATGAGAAACAGGGAAGAATCAGGCAGCAGTTTGCAAAATAATATGAGTTATTCACAGACACACACCCATCAATTGAGAAATGAAACACTAAAATCGGGCTGTGGTCTCATAACTTTTTCCAGGGCTGTATGTCCAGTATTACAGTTAACCTATGTGTAATAATGTCCCAAATGCTGTAATCACAGTCATCTTGAAGCATTACAAATTACTCCATGAGTGTATAAATTTATATCAGATTACCTCTTAAAAACAGAGGCTCCACAGCCATCTCTGCATATTAGTGACAGCCAAGATCCTGCATGTGGTTTCACTGTAACTACCATGTTAACCCTGTGTTTGTCACTGAAAACATAAAGCTCTGCAGGCACCGTGTCTATGAGAAGCCAGTCACCTAACACATGCAGCCTCCTGCCAGCTTCACACTGCAGTCTGAGCCACACCACCTGTTCCCTTTTCTCTGATCTGTTGTTTTATCTATGATGCGGCCCTTTAACACATTTCTTATTGAAAAATACTTAGATTTGCAACCTGTTTTTAGCACTCAGCTGAATAACTCTGAAGTACTGTAAGTGAACAGAGTGGAGGTCTAGTTTATTTGAGTCATGGCCGCAGAAATTATCTGCAGTCAGGTGACCAAGGACCTTTGCTGTTTTCAAGTGTACAAATCAGCCTCCAAAACAGCAATTAATTTCAGAGACGGAGCGATCAAGAACACTTTTATGAACTTTAGGTCCCTTCTGAATAACAGTTATTGAATTGCTTTTGTTAAATCGTGTCAGATTGTAGTATTTTGTAAATATTTTGCTGCAGGGATAATGTGCAAACGCGACCTGTTTTATAGCGACATTCAATCTGCAGATAAGTCAACAAAGGACACAGATCTTAGCCCAAATTTTGTTTTTACTCCCATGTACAGCAAAAAGACGTTTATTCATACCTCTTTCGCGTTCCCTGTTTTATGTCTGCTTGTCCTTCAGTCCGTTTGTCCTTCTGACTGAACCCTGTTGCTCCACCCCAGCGCACTCTGTCCGTCTGCCAAGAATCTTCAAGTTTATATTTGGCAGAGTGTGAAGGCACTGCATTAAAGGCAAAGTGGGCAAACATGCACACGTCTGTGCCAGGCTTCGGTAGACTTTGTCATGGTATCAATGCGTGCATACGCACCTGCGAAAGGTTGGCTTCATAATTCATATTCCATAGCACAAGTGATACAAGTTAATGTTTCATAAGTAAACCCTTAATTATGCTATAATAATAATGCTAACAATTTTGTCAAACAACGTGGCGAAATCTGACTGTGTTGGCTTTTGCATTGAATTTAAAATGACAGGATTTCGTGGTTGATTCATAACACGTAAAGGCACGCGCCTGGCTCCGCGCGTTCCGTCGACGACGTCGCTCCACCCGCATAGGTCCACGTGCCGGCCTCTGTTTCGCCATGCCTTAATGCGCAGGCGCGGACCCATCTGCCACGCCCCCTTTTCGCACGTGTAGCATGGTTAAATTGAGTTACGGAAAGCCGTGGCTCTTGTCCGCGTAGAACCAGCTGGAGAGTTAACTGCGTTAGGGGACTTTCTGAATATTTTGCTAAATGAGTGACTCAGAGCAGCAACAGGTAAGCATTCCTTTGTTCTGGGAATAACCCATTTAATATCGATTGTTTGTTAGAAAAATTAGGGCTAGTGTCAGTGTTTGTTGATTTATTTGTCGTTTGTTTAATTTTCCGTACGTTTCCGCGTTGCGGATCGCAATGATTCATGATTTAAATATCGATTGGTTAAAACTGAGCAAATGGAAGACTTCTGAATGACGATGGCCTTTCAGTTTGCGTCCAGACGCACTCTTAAGTGCCTAATCAAATGACAGCTGTGGGATTTGTATCGTATTAGGTCTGCCTAGCGGTGCGGCGTTTAGCATGATGCAGGTTTTATGGTGGCCGAGAGTAATTTTGAACTTCTGTGTGTGTGTGTTGTGTTTTTTTTTTTTGTAATCCTACAGGAATCTGACGCTTTTGCGCCAACTACCCACTGTGAAGGTGACAGAGAAAGTGGTAGCGAGGCAGAAGATGACGGAGGGATGGAGGAATGCACTCTCCTGCAGGAGATGGGAGAGGAAGATGAAGACATAGATCTTTATAATGAGGAAACCTTTGGCCTTGGTATGTGTTTCATGAAATGATGGGACTTGAATGTTGTGGGTAAAACTTTTAGTCACTGGTCTGAAGTGTGTTTAGCAGTGGGAGGTGCTGTTTCTGCCGCCTTTTGCTCTGCTGTAGTGCCGGGTGCTGATTGAGGCTCTTTGGATATGTTGTTCTTTGTGGTGTTACTCTGCATCAAGATCTCGAAGTGAGACCAGATGAAGGAGACCCCTCTGACATCCTGGTCTTCTGTGGAGATGAGTCTCCGGGGCCTCCGTCGCCACCTCCGTGTACTCCCAACACCCCGGCCCCCCTGACACAGGTCCAGCCAGCCCTGAACGGAAGGCCGAGGGAGAAATGGATGCTGAGGAGGGGGGAAGTGTTTGAGGACCCAGCGATAATGAGGACTGTGAAGAGCAGGCCAAGCCTCAAGGTGAGGAAATGGGCTATAGCATTGTTTCTGAATCCTGTCCTCAGGCACTCATGGCTGGTTCATGTTTTTGCTCCCTGCTGGGGGACTCGGAGGGAGCAAAAACATGGACTGTCTGTGGGTCACTGGGCTAGGAGTTTCTGTAATGAAACTCATAAGTATTAAGGATATGAAACCCTATCCCTGTGAAGTTCCTAAACCAAATAACCTGTTTCTCAAAAAGGAGAAAATGTCCTTTTCTACGGTCTGCTATCATGGTGTTTGCAGTAGATCGATGACTGATCTACATTACATTTAATGGTAACATGCTTCCATGGAATTGTTGAGGTTGCATACTGAGTATATTGGGGCGTGCAATGTTGATTTGAGTATCTCGGCATCTGACAGCATGCAATGACTGTACAGATACTAAATCCTCTGACCTGTTGCACACTCCACTAAGGTGTCAGAGGAGAGCGGTAAGGAGCATGCACTGATTAGTGCGTTGTTGCATTCTTCACATGACAGAGTGAGAACTTGAGTGCAGCTGTGTGGCAGGTGTTACCTCAACACCACACCAGTCCAAATGAACCAGTGTGAGGGTTTTTTTTTTTTTTTTTTTTTTTTTCTCCCTTCCCC
>JAABNX020000052.1:16839620-16857578 GCA_015163995.2 Mormyrus lacerda | reverse complement strand
GAGACTGCGGACCAATGAAAAGACCTTAAATACATTAGCTGAGTGTTTTATGCTTAATACTCCCGTCACTTTGTGTCATCTGCAGTGTGTCTGCTGCAGTGTGTCATCTGCAGTGTGTCTGCTGCAGTGTGTCTGCTGCAATGTGTCTGCTGCAGTGTGTCTGCTGCAGTGTGTCTGCTGCAGTGTGTGGGTTGTCATTCGTGCCGTTTCTGCTGGTTTGCAGTTTTCTGAGAAGCATCTGCCAGTGGTTCCTGTGTAGTCAAATTCCTCTTTCCTGTGATTTGAATGACCTTATACCCTCAAAGGTCAAGTTGTTCTTTCGTTCCTTTGTTTGACCAGCTACTTTCACTACCCATGGCCAACTATAATTTGCTGCTGTGACTAATACGTTCAAAGCCTGCCGTGTTTTATTTACACAGTACCGTAGTGAAGCTGGCCTAAGGTCTCTTAAAATTTAAGTCTGATTTTACTCACCCTGAAAGTTGATCATTGGCTATTTTGGTGGTCCGGCTAGAAGAAGTTTTGATCACGACTGATCTCCACGCCACTGGGTGGAGCAAAATCCTTTGCCCATCATAAGGCACAGAATTTGCTCCCTGTGGTAATGCACCGTCACACAGACGTTCCTGGCTTCAAATCACGTTATAGCTGAATTCTGATTTATTCTGTGTCTCTGAAGCTCTAGCATGCCTCATCCACATTTTCATGGATTTGCGATCTTGGGTCAAGGTTGCCAGGAGGTTAGAGAATTAAAAATAAAATTTCCCCACCCCTTGAAAATATTCTGTGACATAGCTGAACTTTCTGGTGTGAACCATTCTTCTCTTTTCTAGCCATGCTTGGGTCTGTCACATGCAGTTAAGTAACATGTGGTGATGATTCTGTGGTCCCCAGGACATGCTGGGGTGCAAAACGGACAGGGGGCAAAAGCAGCTAAAGCAGGTAAACACCGGCGTGCATCCAGTCTCCGTGGCGATGCTGTCAGCGCCTGCCAGTGGTACCTGCTCTTTCCCGGTTCTGCATGTACTCTCCGCAGCTGCTAAACTCCGACGGCGGTGTGGAGATGCGCGGCTCAGTTCATGTTATGTCGCATATATTAACCCTTGGCTCACTAGGCCTTTGGAACGCGCTGACTTTTGTGTGCTGATCTCATTGAATATGTGCAGCTATAAGTCATGATCTGTGCATTGTTTGTCATTGTAAGTGCAATTGTCCCATGACCCTGACTAAGATAAGCAGTGGGTGTAGTTACATTTAACTATAATTGTAATTGTACTTGAGGGCTTTGATTACCCCACTGAAAATCATGAGGCCACATCTTGTTGTGACATCACCATGTCTCCTAGGTTACGGTCTACAGCCTGGCGGTTATACAGGGGTAGCCCCTGGAAACGGCTTTGGTCCAGGTGATGGATTTTTTTTTTTTGCCTGTTTTCTGATTTGGGCTCCATAACATAGAGCAACTTACAGTTACTACATACATGAGTCACACATGTGCTGGAATGTTACGTCAATAACCTTTGACATTCCGCCTGAAAGAATAAGGTCGATGGATCGACCAATCGGGGAGGAATGTGGGAGAGGCATTGCTTGATTGACACCATCTTTCTTCTGTCTCATTGGTCACCCGGCTCAGGTGTGGGGGCTGCTGGATACCCTCAGGTTGGGAAAGCCAGACCAGCAGGTAAAATTCCTATGACTACTTGAATTAGGGAAAGCTTTCATTGTCAGTAAACATTTTATTGTTAATATTCTTCAATACAAATTACACTCACTGTTGAAATGCATATGCTAGTTACAATTTTTTTTGACTGCAGATTTTGCTGCTGGCTGGGGCGTGTTTCCTGGGGCGGCGCAGGCCAATGGCTTTGCACCGGGTAAGCTGACACAGCACTGTGAGAAAATGCTCTTAAAGTGGGCGAAAGACAGGGCGAAGTTTGCCAGGGTGTCAACGCAGTAGCTGAACATGACCGCAGGGCGCATAGCGTGTGTTTGCAGGCCCGTCGGAACCTATGAGATGTCCGATCTGATGATTATCTGATGATTAACTGAAGATAAGGGCAGATGCCATTATGGTTAAAAAAATTTTGAATTTGGCGTCATGATCTAGATGAGCATTTGATCAGTATTCTGTACACTGACTGTCGAGTCACTGATAGCCTGGTTCCTTTGTCTCCCTCGGCCCCCTGACCCCCTGACCCTCCCCCCGGATGCCAGTTGGAGTCGGAGATGCAGGGAAAGCCCAACCTGCAGATCTCTCTCTCTCTCTCTCTCTCTTGCTCTTTGTCCATCTGTCTACCTGTCTCTTCGTCTGTTTCCTTCCTCTGACGGTGACTCTCTCTTCATCTGCTCATCCATCTGTCGACGTGTCCATGTCTGTCCCTCTGTCCTTCCTCACTCCCTTTGACAAGCTGAAAACACCGGTGCCTCTCTCTAAGCTACGCTAACAGCTATGGAGCTGCTGGAAACGGCAGCGGTGTGGCGCATTAACACCGATGGAACCACGATTTATTATTAGATATCCTTAAATGGGCCTTTAACTCCTTCAGGGTTAGGATACCCCAGTGTTCTCGCTGACGGCGCTGGACCGGGAGCCAAAGCTGGGAGGGTAGCAGGTAACCAGCCTAACCAGGCTAACACCACCTAGTCAGCAATGTAATGACCCAGGACAGTTTCTTCTCCTGCTCTGAGATAATTATTAGCATATTGTCTAGTTTTTGCATCTTATGTTTTGCCTTCACTCTGTTTGTACCCAAACGAGGCCGACCAAGCGGATGTTCTAATGCGGCTGTTGCACACGGCCGATAGAGATTTGAATCTTGCATCTCGAGTGCTCAGGCCGTCACTGTCCTCTCTCACCCAGGGCTTCCCACCGGCCCCCACGGACCGGGCGCGGGACTGCGGGTCCAGCCTGGAAAATATGGTGGGTGCAGGAGGTAGACATATGGGTAATTAAGGGTTGGGTAGCCAGACTTCCTTCTGAAGCTAAAATCAGGGAAAAATGGATTACACACCTCTCCGGAGGCACGATGAAACGTGGTCGTTTATAGATAAGTGAGGTTTTCTAGCTCATACGTGTTAACCAGCAGCTCTGTGGCCAGTCAGATTTAGAATTAGACTCCTCTCACTTTCTGCTTTGATTAGAATGATTCTATGAGCCTTTATGATGATATCGATCTAAATATCATTTAAGGTCTTATGGGAAACAGGACAGTGTGTGCAGTTTGGTGATCCCGCGCCGTCGCGGTCCACTGCTGAGCTGCCGCTCCGTTTTTGTCACATGTGTCAAATACATTCCTACATTCCTCTTTTGAGTGCAGTACCTTTTCTGTGTCAATAGGGGGTGCTGGAGGTGGACCAGGTGTTGGAGTTGGTGGTCCCCAGGCTCACCTGCCTTATGGGGGCCAGCTAGTGGTGCCTGCTAGGCTGGGAGGAAATGGCAAGGCGGCCGGCTACAGTCAGGGACTGACACCATATGGGGCTCATCCCATCCAACTGGTGGGGCTGGCTGATGACGGGGACCTAGGTACACACACATGCCGTTTGGGGTAGTACCAAGGGATTGGCTAGTTAAAGGGATCCTGGGTGAGCACAGCTGCAAACTAGGACCACTGTTTCTGTTAGCGTGGATGGACTGTTCTGATGACATCACCGTTTGCCTCAGGACAGTTTGTACAGGATTTGGGTTTTTTGGGATGCCTATGAGAGATTTCCAGAGACACGTGAACTGACATGCCATGTGCTGCAGGTGGCGTCGGACAGCTTTACAACGGTGGCCCGGTTATTCCTGCGGCACAGAACGGTAAGGATAGCGAGCAGGGGGGGGGGGGGGGGCAGAGGTTTAGCAGCAGTTCACAATATAAGGGATGTCCGCCCCTTCCACAGGAAATGGGGGCTATGCATATGGTCCCCAAGCCTTGGCGGCCAATGGGAAAGCAGCAAGTAAACATGGTATGTTTCTCATAACGTCTGTCTCTGCCTGGCTCTTACTTTGCTGTAACTTAGTTAAGTGTGAAAACAGGCAGATTAAAGTGGGCAGTTTTCTCAAATGGACCTGTCAGTGTCCAAAGTGATGCATGTAAAAACGAGGGACAGGCACCTGGTTCTGTACCGTCAGTGACTCTTTCCATCTACATAGCTGTGAAAACGCAGAGCCCGGTTTCATCTGGTGGTTTCTCACCTAGTTTAAACCACAGCGCCTCCCTCTGCATCTGTCGTGCTTTTTGTCTTTTTTTAGGAAATGGAGGGTACCAGAATGGTCCCGTGCAACCAGCAGGTAACCTTAATAATAATAAAAATTAGCATTTAGCCTATTGCTAGGAAGTTCTTTACTCATGACTACAAATGAGTCACATACTGTGATTAGTCAGAAGCTGCAAGCAGGGTGGAGAACTGGCTGTGATAGCATTTCCAGCTACCGTTAGCCAATGCCCTCACAGACAGACAGATGTATACTAATGTTCGTGCACAGAATCCATCACTGTCGTGCTCATAAAGAGCTACTGTGAGATGCACAATCTCACGAAACCAGGAGGAAATAAAGCTTTACCTCAGTCTCGCTCATTTTGCACATTAATGCCGTGTCTCCTTCCGCCCGTCACAGGATACGCCGCATTCGCTGCTGGTGCAGCCCCGTACGGTGAGAGTCTTCCAGCCAGTTCTGTCGTTTTGTACAATGCTCGGTAAACTAGGCCTGACTTAAAGGGCTCCCTTCCCGTCTTAGATGACCAACATCAAAGACCGCACGATTCAGTTGGCGTTTCAGAAAGTGTGACATTCCTATCCTTCATCCAGACGTCTTGAGTGGAGGGTGATTAGTCTTCCAGCTCCTAATTAATTAGCCCTTACTGAGGTTTTCATTTCAAACAGAAATGATCAGGTTTGATCGTTACGGCTGATTATGGCTGTCTCTACCACAAAAATATCATGTATGTGACTTTATTCTGCCTTTCCGTCGATAGGTGGCAAGGAGAGCAAGTATGGACTGAATGGATTCTTTGGAAATGGATATCAAGGTGAGGAGCAAGCAGTTAGAGCCAGATCATCTAGCCTTTGTTGTTTCCTTGTAACAATGTGTTATGTAATAATGCCACATTATGTAATGACTTGACAGAATGTAACAAATTGAATGAGGATAATGATGATGATAATAGGATAATGTTGCAATATAATATTATAATGTCTATAAATTTGTAACATTTTGTCAAGTTATTACGTAACGTGCTGTAATAAAGTGTGACACTATAATAACATCACATTATTTCATGGAAATTTGTTACATTTTACCAAGTAAATACACAATTCAGCATTAATACATAATGTGTTATAACATCTCAGCATCCTGTGCATGCTGTTGTTTTTAAAGGATAAATCCTCTTAACTTGAAATTTTATATATCTCTGTCCCTACAGGCTAATATCAGCATTCTGCCCGAATTATGTATTTTTGTCTGTTTTGTTCTTTTGTATATTTTTGTGTTCTTTTCTACCTTTTAACGGCCATTGATATTTTTCTATGTTCTTTTGTGAACCCCTGTACCAATTCACTTATTGTCAAGTGTTTTGGTTCTCACTAAAGTTCAGACAGCAACCGCATCCAGTATCTGACTCCTCTTTGTCTTTCGTGTGCGGCATCTGAAATTAATACAAAGCTGATTTGTCCACCCACTTGCACAGACACACAAACTCAGGTTTGTAATCATGCCTTTGTGGGGACTCTCCATTCATGTCTATGGGGGAAACTCTAATCCCAACAACCTTAACCCCCACCCAGCCCTGACCGTAACTATAAGTAACCAAATAAAGTACGAGACTTTTGGCAATTTTTGTTTTTTTTATTGCATTCGCAGATCTTTGTGGGTACCTGAAAATGTCAAAATAACAGATTTTTATCACATTGTGGGGGATATTTGATCCCCACAATGTAATATAAACCACATCCACCCTGGGGCTGTGCTCAGTGGGCTAAGCCTGTGTGCCTGTAATCAGAAGGTCTCCGGTTCAAACCCAGCTCCCTGGGTGCTATCGGTGGCTGCCATTCGCAGACAACTTACTCTACAAAAAAAGAGCAAATTGAGGGAAGATTAAAAACTCCACAGCAATCAATAAAGTGTCGATCATTACATACACTTACCTTTAGCATTGTGCTTTTCTTATTGGTCAGCCGCTAAGACCTTTAGCATTGTGCTTTTCTTTTCGGTCAGCCGCTAAGACCTTTAGCATTGTGCTTTTCTTATTGGTCAGCCGCTAAGACCTTTAGCATTGTGCTTTCCTTATTGGTCAGCCGCTAAGACCTTTAGCATTGTGCTTTTCTTATTGGTCAGCCTTGCCATTCATTATGAACCCTTAGTCAACTCAATTTCAGTTCATTTTTTTTTTTATATATAGCGCCCTCCCCTGCCTAACGTCTCCACCTTGACAAGGATTTAACAATGACAACACAACCCATGTATGTAAGACCTAATCTTATACAGTGATATGAAGATGAGTGGAAAGGAAGAGAGAACGATCGAAATGTTCTTGGGGTGAAGGGGCCTCCCGCTTCTCCGACGCTTGACACTCGCAGGGCATCCGAAGGTCAGCGGCATAAATATCACGCCCACAAACTACATGAACATGAAGAAAAGAGTTAGATGGATGTGCAGAATATATCTGAGCTCGCAGAGAGAGTGAAACCAAAACTTTACTCTGAGCTTGGTAACGCTTACAGTCCTTGTCATAGCGTGAGCTTCTTATTGTCGTCTGTGATTATCTTACTATGACTAATTGATCTTTTAATTTGATCTCTGTCTTAAAGCTGCATCTCAAGATAAACACATTACCAACCTTCACACATTTTTTATCTTGATCAGCAGACAGGAAGCCACATTACTTCCTTTTGCTCTGGCTTTATCTGCACTATGGAAGACTTATTTTCCTTTCTTGTTGTTTTTCTGACATGTTAAATTAGGTGTCTGTTGTTTGGAATGTGCCCAGTCTCCAGATACCTGTCCGGAAATGGCTCTTCTTACACACCATTAAGCTTAGATTACAGAATCCAGTTCTGTTTAAGAGCAAAAATAAACCCTTTTGCTTCCGGAAGTTTCTCAAGTGGGTATGTTAACCAACACGACACACTTTACCTCAACATTTATTTTGTGAAGAATAGCAAAATACATACAAAAATGCTAAAAACAAGTTACAATAAAGTGTATAACAAACAATATAATGGTCTAATATGCTTCTATATTTGGTTACATTGCCAGAGCTTAAATACAGAAATTGTCATTGTATAAATTAAGCAAAAAGTCTGGAATCCATCCCAGAAAGCACAGGGCAGGGGGCACCCGGGACAGCATGCCAGTGCAGAGAATTATAATATTATATAATATTTTAGAAATTAGATAAATAGGTGACTGTAAAATTTCAATATACAGCTGGACATTCAACGATGCCACATGAGAATTGAATAGCCGTATTAGTCAGCACTGACTTTTATGAGGCTCTGCAAAACCACAGACCAGACAGACGGAATGCATTTTTCTAGGAGAGTGTTCAATCAGTAGAGGACATGATTCAGTTTGAACTGGAAAAAAGGTTTTAGAATCCCCCCGCACACGCACGCATGCATGCGCGCACGCACACACCATCACGACTACCGTTATTTTCCATTTAAGAGGGAGAAAAGAGAAACAATTCACAATTTACTGGAAATTTCTTTTCAATGTCCAACTTGTATAGTCATTTGTCCTGGGCGAGGTCTGGAAGCTGTGTGCAGAAGGCGGGGAGTGTAACTGAATGGATGGAGCGAAGAACCATGGCAGGACATACTCATATCTGACATAATCTGGCACCTTCAATGTACCTTAGCGTGTTTTTGCTTTGTGGGAGAAAATCCCATAATAGCATGGGTAGAACATGCAAACTCCACACAGGGGAGTCCCAGAGGTGTAAGCTAACAGTGCTAGCCACTATGTCACTTAGGTTAAAGGTGATCAGATAAATTAAATTTAAGTTCTTTGGAAACATAAGTCTGTCTGAAAAATATCTTTTTACTTTGCAGCAAATTTGTTGCTGTAATCATTTGTAACTACTGCCGTAGAAGTCAGTCTGAGGAGCAAGGCTAGTATTATAATGAGTGTCCAGTACACCCATTTTTGCCAGTATTTCCTTTGGCACTGGCCGGGCGTTACGGGACACATAGCTCTTCTTCAACTGTAAGTTCATCGGCGATTCCACATAATCGTGGCACACCTCGCCTCCCAAATTCGGCGCACATTCCACCACCGTCTTGTAGTAGAGCTCGCCGTGATCCAGAGCACACCGGTCCTCCTTCACTCCAGCCGTCAGCTTCACATTGCAGGTGCCCAGCAGGTCGTCGTCCCACTTGTTGTCCTCGTCCCAAACCTCGAACCGAAGGTCGTTCTCCATCGACAGCACTAGCGTGCCCATATCTACCATGTGGTTCCAGGTGGGGTGGTTATTGTTATAGATCACCGGAGAGCGTCCTGCAAGGACACCAAGGCTAAACACTTTGACATACCCGTCAGTGCCTGTATTATAGTCCCCCCAAAGTCCCGAACCCCTCTGCACGATGACGTTCACCCGAGCCAACCCCCTCTTGGAAGGGCAACAGCTTGGGGTCACCCCTGGGTTGTTATGACAAGTACAGACGCAAGAATCCTTGGGATGGGTCTTCACGCCCACGGGGCAGGGTTCTGAGCAGTTTTTCCACAGGGAGTGCTCCAAGATGTAATGGCTGATGGCTCTCTGTAGATGCTGGGCCTTTGGTTCAGAGTCGGGGAGCAACTCATGTAGTGAGTCGAGCGAGTAGGACACCAGGTCCGGAGTGGTCGCCAAGGAGGCCATCCACTCCTTGTACGCTGTTGGGTCTTTCTGGGCTGAAAAAAGCAGTTCAGGCTGTGTGGTTTGGCCCCCTCGGATCTCTGTCAATCTGTTGGAGATATTTCGCTAAATTAGATAACACTCCCCACGACATAGCTATTGCTTTGTAAATATTGCATCGCTACGATTTTCATTGTATCGACAGCGTGGATTTTATTGCCCAGAGCCATGGCATACCTGTCGTTAAACTTGCTGGAGAAGCTGGCCTTGTTCTCCATCTGGTTCTTGTCCTCCTCACAGTGCTTGTAGTTGGTGTTGACGTTGAGCCGCTGGCCCACGGTGGCCGCGGCCTCCACGTCCAGGCAAATCTTCACCTCCTCCACGCTGAGCCCTTGTAGTGCTGCGTCGCACTGCCGGATGCTGGTCACCGAGCTCACGCTGCCGCCCAGTCGCACCTGCAGAGGTCGGCGGTCAACCGAGAGAGCCGATTGGGTAGTCAGCACAGATCAAAATGAAAAGATGGGTTTGATTGGCTGATGATTTTTACCCATCTATTACCTTAGTGATGTAATGTGTGCCGAAAATGTCAATGAATTTGTAGTAGCGGTGCTTGCTTTTGGAGTTGTATTTCTTCGGGAGTCTTTTCACCGCAAGCTGGAACTCATTGTGCAGACGAGGCTGGTTGGAAATTCTGTAGCTGCAGAACCATCGATGTATGGAGAGGTTAATGATATGTGGTGCACAGACTCTTCTTCTCATGATCAACATGTTAAAGGGACCCTATTTCACTCATTTTTGCTGTTCATAATTTTATTTTTGAGGTCTACTAGAATAGATTTACAGCCATCAAGGTTCCAAAACCACTTTATTTTCCCAACACTGTACATCTCCGTTCACTTTGTCTATGATTGTCTGAAACACTCTGTTACAGCTTTAAGCCCCACCCCTGATGAACCCAGTGTACTCTGATTGGTCAGCTTGCCCTACACATCCTGACCATCTTGCAGTCTGCAGACTGATCCCTGCAGATAGACAGCCAATAAGGATTGTGTTACGATTCCAATGAGGCGTTTCAGGCAGATTGGAGGAGAGTGCTTTCTGTGATGAGAGTTACTCCCTTTGGCAGGTACTTTGGGCCATAAGACTTTGCAGACCATTTAAATGCACATAAAGCTGTATAACACACTAAAGCAGGGGTCTCAAACTCCTGTCCTGGGGGGCCGGAGCCCTGTGTAGCTTAGTTCTTTCCCTGTTCCACCACAAATGATTCAGCTCAAGAGCTGCGAGGTAATTAGCACAAGGAGTTGAATTAAGTGTGTTAAATGAAGGTGGACCAAAAACTGCAGGGCTCCAGCCCCCCAGGACTGGAGTTTGAGAGCCCTGCACTAAAGGAAAGGGAAAATCCAGAAAAGCATAATAGGGCACCTTTGAAATCCGGGGCTTTCCGACAGAAATCACACTCACCTGTAGTAGCTACATGACACCTGGTGACTGGTGAAGCTGAATCTGTCCTTTTTGGTTTTCTCCATGGAGTACTGGGCCAGCTTGGACTGGGTCCCCGCCAACATGAGCTTCCCCTCTCCCCTTTTGTCATGCACTTCCAGATTGACCTGCCAGTTGTTCTCCACATTATTTGAGGAGGAAGAAACCAGAGATTCACTGGACTCATGGATGCTGCTGGAAACTTTCATGTTGCACTGATGGTTGGGTCTCCAGTCCACGATGGACACGGGAAGCTTCTCCTTTCTTCCCAGATACGGATTGTTGCATATCACGCATTGCTTGTCCCGGAGTATCCACGAACTCATGTCGATGACGTAAGCGCCTTTGCGCTGCATCTTGGTGATGTCAAAGCCTTCCCCCGCCAGATTGGACCCAGGCGCAAACTCCAAATCCTTGCACACGTTGGCTTTGTCAGTGATGCAGGACAGAGTGATTGGAAGAGGGAGGGACAGGAGCATGAGCCCCACCCAGAGGGCTCCGATAGACATGGCCATTATCGGTTAATTTGTAATAAATGCCAAGAACCCTCCTCTCCTGTAACGAATAGAAAGGATCAGTCAAAATACAGCAATGGTAGTTTCCTTGCTGATCTGCCAGTGAGACAACAGGGTGGGACTGGATTTCCAATATCTTTACCTATTGTATGTGTGTGAGCACTTATAACCGGAGACTAATTTCCTATATGTGTGAACATACTTGGCTAAATAAACTTGACTCTGCTATCTCAGCTAGCTGTCTAACATAACAGAGGGCCATCGCCAGGCTCCAAGACAAACTTCTTTTCAGCCAGGGAGTTTTATGCCAAGACCAGCCCATTTTGTCCTCGATCTAGGGGGACTCTGATAAATGATGCCTCGGTTCAAGTCTTAATATCCTGCAAAATTTATTACTGACATTTCAAGAAGAAAATAAATAATAAATAGTCTATTGAACTGTTCAAGCAGTCTGATTGTTCCAGCCTCGCCTGGTCTCTTTCTAACACCTATTGTTTAAGAAAATTCTCTGACCAGCATAACAGCTAAGCGGCCTATCAGGAATTCTCCCGAGTGTCCTGATTGGCCACTCTCATCACTGGAATTCTCCCGAGTGTCCTGATTGGCCACTCTGGGCCAATGCCATTGTCCCATAGCCCTCCTTACATTTCGCTACACCCCATTTCATCCTCTGCTCCTTTTTCCCCTATGTGCCTAGTGGCTAAAACAGGGCTCTCAAACTTACCCGAGGAGAGCATTGGCTTCAGCACAAGGTAACCACTTAAGTCATTATATTTTTTTTAGCCGAAAGAAATATCTTACTTTTACAATAGAAAAAAAATTGTATATGAATAATCTGCTAAAATCTGCCGCTTATATTTGCCTGCTTGGAATGACGTTATATTTTTTAAATTCTCCATAAACAACGACTGATCAATCTGCGGGCCAGGATTAATAATTAATTAAAAACGTTGGGTCGGACCTGTGACCCAGAAGACGCGTAGAGGGCAGGCTCTGAAGTGTTTTCTATGCAACCGAAAGACGGTGGCGACTGGCGTTTTGTGTGAATCGCGGGGCAGATGAAATTTATCTGGTACCCTCTTGGTTACTTTAATAATAAGATCCCTTTTGTAATTTATTCCTTAGGTATTTATAGTTTATACTAAGGTATTAGAGTATTTATTTTAGACAATGTCCAAGAAGCCGCCCTGCATTGAGTGTTCTCCCAGAAAATTACTTGGGAATGTTTCCTTAATTCTCCCTCTGATTTATTTATTGTTGACCTTATGACAATTTTACTCCTGTCAAACACAATGAAGTTCAAATCAATTGTAGTCTTTTTCTAATCATTTGACTAATACAGTGAAACCAAAGAATTTTCCATAGGGTCACTGAACTATATTTGAATATAAGATTGTCAGTACATAACTGTGCAAGACAGAGGCAGCACATGAGGTAAAATATTTACAACAGTATATAGCACAATCTTTAATATTATAATGGTGTGACAGCATATTACACAGGACAATACCCCATAATGTATCAATGACGTACAGACTTGGTTTTGCACGATACATTCTGTATATCACGAGTTTATCTTAAGCAAATAGCAATATCTTACCTTTAACTCGCTGTCTGCGAAATGCGTGTTATGAGACTTGTTCACACTTTAATGTGGTGGAGGGGTTGGGGGTGGGGGGGCAGGTTTAAAAATGAACACGAAACATATGTTAAGAGAGATGATTCGATGCTGGTCAACCAGAGTGGTTTCCACAGAAGACGTCGCCTGAGAGACGGGGAGGGGAGGAGACATGAGGTAGTACTGTGTGCTTGCGGAAATGACAGCTTATGGTGAGGTTGTGGTGTTCCTGTCAAACTGACTTCTCGTTAGTGCTTCTTCTCCCCTCTGCCGATGACTGAGATGTGTCACAGCTGTGCTTCATGAAGCTTAAGACCACCACTGAGACAGACCACCGCTGAGACATCAAGTTGGAGAGGGCAGTCTGTCAAGTGCGGACACATAAATGAACTTAGTCAGGCGACGATGATGAAGCACAGACGCAAAAACTAAACAAAATGTCACCTTCCCCCAGGCCTCTCCCATCCCCGTACATTTTTCCAAGATGGGGGGGTCCCTCCAGAGCCCTGGGCCCCCTGAATCTGCCAGAGCCTCGATGCCCCTCTGATGTTTCTGCCTGCGTACGATATTTTCTGTTTATTCAATTTATCTAATGGATATTACCTAAAAAGAAGGCCTCACTGAATATCCTACACAGCACTATCAAAAAAACAATGAAAGGTTACAGACAGACAGACAGATTATAGACTGCGACAGTTAAAGCCATTGTCTTCTCTCATTCTACACAGCTCGCATGACATTTGTGTCCTCCCTTGCTTGCCGTTAGCTGGATGGAAACTTTTGCTATAAAGGTGACTGTGGTTAAACTGCAGAGAAAATAATGCTGATTCCATTGTTTTCATACCGAAACTTTCAGGTATATCACACACACACACACACACACTAATACTGCGCTGTTCAGAATTCCACTTTACCGAGTCAGTAGCTTACGTTGTTTCCACTTGAGAGAAAAATGAGAGATTGTTCTATACATACATGCAGGGAGTGATACGGAAATAAGGGAAACCCCACATGCAAAAGGACTTCACTTTAGCTTTGAAGTAACTGAACACAGCTACAGGGGTGAGTCACATTATGTCGAATTCCGTGTGACGGTGTGTTTTAGCCACAAAACAGGGCTGTCAATCGGGACCTTCAAAGCAGCACGAGACAAACAGTTATGGACCAATAATCGCAAAAACATCTAAATTATTCACTGTACTGGGGAATGGTTATACCATAAGCAGAAGACACTGTGCAGCCCAGGAATTACATGTTGAATGGGTGGGGTCCCCTTTGGTAAATTTCACCGATTGCATTATCCATATATCATCTCCTACGATCGACCTTAAAAAAATGTTGAGATGATCGACCAATAGTTTGGGCACTCCCTGGAATATAGGCTATATAAAGCCAGGGTTGGGGAAGAAAGAGCAAGTACTCACAAGACCAGCCCATCAGGAAAAGTCGTGAACTTCCTGGTGGCCTGTCTGTGCCTGCACAAAGCTGGAATTTACGTCAAGGCTGCTCTTTGAAAAACACTCAAATGCAAGGCCAACACACAAGGGCGCATAACCTTGTATGAGAAGGATGAAATCAGGGCCGTAAATGATGGATAAGTATCATGATCTGATGAGTCAACTTTTGCTCTATTTTCTACAGCCAGAAGGGTTTATGGTAGAAAATAGCCAAAGGTCGCTTTCAACACGGAAGGTGACAGATTGTTAATGTATGAGCACTCATCTGCTGGGAGGTATTAATAAGTGATTAAGTGATAACCGCGGCACACAAGAATGAAACGTGTCCTCCGCATTTAACCCATATCCGACATAGCAGTAGGCAGCTATGATGTAGCACCCAGCGAGCTGTGAGTGGAGGCGGTACTTCGCAGGTCAGGGATTCAAACCAACAACCTTTCAATCACAAGCACACTTTCCTAATCACTAGGCCACCACTTGAACTGGGTCTGATTGCTCTGCACGATCATATAATAGCCAAGGGATGTGAGCTCTATTTAACAGGACCAGGTGCACCTACACTGTTTTCCAAATAACGTTCCCATATTCCAAGATGATAATACCTCCATACAAACTGGTAACCAGTCAAAGAGTTCCATAACACCAGGGTGTAATAAAACACCACCCATGGTCTCTCCAGTCACAAGTTCTAAGCATCACTGAAACTATAGACATTTTGGAGCATGATAAACCATCTAAGTTATTTTAGAAAGCTACACAGATACAGGTTCTTTAAACGGAAATGGCCTGGCAGGCGGTGCACACGTGACTGCGTTTACACCGTGTTACTCTGTCATACCCCAAAGAACTCACTTCTGGTTGTGCATGACAGCAGTGCAAGAAGGCAGATCCGTGGCCACACTGCTTAATTGGGTCCTTGATATTAATATATTGTGACCCGTTTCCGTTATTTTACGTTACTCTAAATGATTCTTTGTATGTGACGTGCTGGAATAGCCTACAGGCCCTCGCAAGATACTGACCAGGATGAAGGCTTAAAAGATTAATATAAAAGCGAAGTATAATTTTTGTTAGCGGACATCCCAAGGAAAAAAATATAATTAAAAACATGCTTACATCGATACTCATCTGCAATGATGGAGTTAAATTGGCAGAGAAGTCATCTTTAAAAAACAATACAAAACATGCAGCCACAATCGTGTATTATATTACCCTTGCTGATAAATATTATTGAGTGACATATAGATCGCAATACCACAATGTATCAGTCTGATAAACTCGTTCCCCAGTTACTTCGCAGTGAGTATTACAAACGACCTGTAATGTATTTTTCCTTAGATATGCTTCTTAGATTACGCGAACCTGCATCAAAAACCAGGGTGGTGGTGGTGGGGGGGGAAATCATTTTTTACAGCAAGTGTGCCCTCCAGCGGTGGTAATTACCACATTTCAACGACCACTGATTTTAATGTTTGACAGTCAAATAGCGATGGTGATCTGAACGCCTCTTTTTGAAAACCAGAACTAGGAAGGGAAATATATTGCTGTAAGATATTTCGGTATTAATGATAGAAGAGTCTTTTGTTAATGGTCGTTTGTCATAGCATTTGTTATGAAAATCATTAAAACGGTTGAGAAATAAATTTACCGCAATAACAATGAGTCATAACACGTAAGAGGTGGATTTTTAATAATTCACGTCCAGCACATGTCGTAAAATGTATATGACAAAATGTGTTCACGTAGATACTCTGAGAGATCAGGTGGAGTCAGGAAGAGTCAGCACTCGCACACATCTGGATATGATGGCATTGGCTCTCGCGGAAGTGCACAACACACAAAAATAACAGTTTAATATCCAGCTGTCAAGTCCTCTGCAATAAAGTCACAAGGTAAATTGAAACTTGGTTCGGATACACAATTAACTCCAAATGAAATGTGAGGAAGGCACAACGCGTACCGCTATGTTTATCTACCATATATAGTCCTAAACAAATTATAAATTGTGCACCAACTAAGCAGAATAATTTTCGCACACACAATATTTAAAAACATGGCCACTGCAGTCTGCCATAATTAACTTCAGATAAATGCACCTCAAATGTCACAGTATAGTAAGAGCATGCTAAAAACACCATGTTAATGCCACGCATGAACACAATCTTTAATACACCACCTGCCAACACATTTACACCTAAATAACTTTGACTGGAACTTTTTAAAAATAGCATGCGCGGTTTATTTACAGTATTGGGATTTGAATTCCACGTCAGTGCTGGCGTCCTGGGAGGGTCCCATTCAGCGATCCCCACGCCCTGGCACCGACACACGCCTCTTCCCCATTCACACCCGGGATTAAAGCGCCGCGGCTCCATCCCGGACGTCACCTGAAGGTGCGGAGTCAAGGCCATCGACCGGGCGCTGCGTAACCGGCAGGGAGGGGAACCGGAGCTGGGGGAGCGGGAACCCTCCACACCTCCATCTAAATATCTTCGTTTTTTATTTTCATTTTTTGAAAACATCTTGTGTGATCAACGTGCACGAGTGCTCCGGTTTCTTCGTGCTGGAAGTCTGCGGATGCAATCACGGCTCCGGCTGAGTCCGCGCACGGCTCCCCCACACTGGTTCCAGTCGACTCAGGCAACGCTGTTCACAGACCCACCGGATGGACCGGACCTGATTATTTTCGGGCTGCCTCTCTGAAGCGTTTCGGAAGGCGTTTTGATTTCCTTTTTTTATTCGCATGTAGGCTGAATACAGCAGGTGTAGCTCGGGTTGTGTCGGTCTGCTGGACACATTTCGGGAGTGGACATTTAGCTAGCCGTTTAGCTGGCCATCGGAGCGGCACGGACGGCGCCGACTGACTGACCGGCCGAGCGACCGTGCCGCATGCGGGCTGCTACTCGGGCCCGTGCCGGCGCATCGAAGCGGGCGCCTTCGAGTTGAGGGGGCCGTGGGACCTCGGGAGATGCGGCGAGACCTAGCCGGGACTAGCTAAATACCGCTGTGCGGTACCGCATTCCCAGAAACCCGGCTAGCCGTTCGGGCTAACAGGAGCGTCGAAGGGTTGGGGGGGCTCGCATCGTCACGCCGTCCGGTCGCCGTGCGGGCTGAAGCCGCCTTCGCCGTCCCGGATCTCCGGTCGCCCCAGGCGACGGGATTCCGGGGAGCGTAACGCGGCCCCCTCCGGCCAAGACCGCGGTTCACTCGACCGCAGATAGCGGCACTTAGGCGAGCCGATGGACGGCCGTTAGCTGGGCAGGTTGGCCGTGGACCCCGTCCGGTCGCCACTGCGCTCCCCCATCACCCTCCGGATAACCGGGGCTGATCGGGACGTCTGCCAGGCGGCTTAGCCGCGTTAGTAATCCGGCTAGCATCAGCGGTACGACCGCTATCCTGTAATAACACCCCGCATCTGAAACGCACAATATAATACATGTGGATAAACTTTTATTCCATTTTTAATAGTCTATTTTAAAAAGTTGACCTGGGGTAGTCGGTAGCTGGCTGCAAGCTTTGACAATTAAACAATGCAGAAATGTTTAAAATAACTACTTTTTAAAAAAGTAACAACTGCTGCTGGACAGAAACAGTGTAGACACGACTCGTTTAACTAGTTAAGAAGTAACAAACCGGGTGTAGTGTCCGACTACTGATCATCTAAAATATTTTTGTTTTGCAAAGTACTTTGCTTTAAATTCCTTGCGGTATTTTAGCTGATATTTCAATGAGAATGACTCCTGTGATTATATAGCGTTTATAGTGCAGTTAAAAAGTACACAATGTTTGCTTTGTTAGACTGTCGGTCTACAAATCCCTGTGGATGACAGAGGTTGTGGGTCTTTAAAAAGATCAAGTCTTTGGCCCTGGTGTTTTTGTATTTTTGAATATTTTGTCTAATTTTTAAACTACTTGGACTATGTAGTTGGCTGCCAAGCACCAAGGCGCACTCTCAAAACTGGCCTTTTTTTAAAAGGTGACATTTTTGCTTTTAACGCCGCCACTGGACGTGTGTATCTAGGCGTGCGCTGTGGGGGGGGGGGGGGGGGGGGGGGGGGGGGGGG
>JAABNX020000052.1:16822300-16839520 GCA_015163995.2 Mormyrus lacerda | reverse complement strand
TGCTTTTTTTTTTATATAAACACTTTTGGTTGCTATGGCATTTTTAAATGGGCCCAGGCTGCTGGACTGGGCCAATTCACCTCCACATCTCCAATTCAACAAATACGTCCTGACGGGTTACAGGCCCATTTCGTCCGTGCAGGACTGTGTGCGAAGCTTATTCTACCTGCACAACGAGCTGGGCAACATATACACACATGGTGAGCATCCTTTTCACACTCAAGGAAGCAATGAAAGACGGATCATGTTTCTACTACATCTCCACAGGTTTCGGATCACTGCCGGCGACCCGATAGTTCAGCCGCAAAGCAAACCGCCTTGTCTGGTGTTTGTCCTGCGACGGCGCTTAAATTCGGCTAGAATTGCATGGGCTTTATGCTTAGGGGTTGATCATGTTGCGTGTTAGTTTGCATGGTTAATTGTCTGTCTTTACCCCCCTACCTTGAATAATGTCCTAAATATAGCCTCCTCTTTAATGAGTAAAGGTGTTAACCAAGTGTTTTGGGACCTGTTTACAGTCATTAAAAGCAGTTATCCACGCCGGGAAAAACCGCACGAATGGAGTAATTTAAGATGTCGACAGAAAGCCACAACACTCACCAAATTCCTGTGTTTTGTTATTTTAGGATTATCCCTCCTGCATACCCACAGCGGATAAATCGTGTATGATTCAGCCTGCGTTCTATGATTGGTTTGTTTTCTAGGTAGTGAAACAGGCCTATATGCCTACACTGTGTTGAAAGGGGAAAAGTTGTGAACTGAGCATCTTTGAAGCAGACAGCAATTCTGCTAAATGAATGATTCACTCCTGGACCGTCCGCAGGGTCTGGGCGCAGCTGTGAATGTTTTCAGGTGTGTTGCTTTAGAGGTTGTCGACGGTGGAGAGTCCACCCACCCCGATTTATGGGGCGTCGGCCAGTAAAATCAGCAGGGATTTATTTCAAGTCTGTGGTGTGTCTTCTGGCTTGTGGACGGACTTAATGCGGTGCTCTCAGAAACGACGGCGGGGGGGTTGTTCAGCAGAGGTGTTAAATGCCCCGTGCTGCATCCGGTCAGCACAATATCTGACTTTGGAACCTGGGGAGGTGAGGGAGGAAGTGAGAGGGTTAGAAATGTGTGGCTCAGTAGATTAGATATCAGGATGGCTGTGATTTACCAAAATAAGCCTGATCCATATTCTACTCCTGTCATATTTTTCTATGTTTTGGCGGAAAATGGTCAGAAAATGACAGCCCCCCCCCCCCCCTTTCCTGCACCCAGTCTCTTGTGTAAATGTGCATGTGCAGATTCAGGTGTGTAACCCTCCTGCCCCCCCCCAGAACTGCCCGATGTGACATTGTTCTGTCATGACTAAGTAGCTCCAGCTGTGCCCCCCTGCCCCCCCTGCAGGCATCCCGCTGTTGTGCTTCTTGGTGCTGCTCCCCCTCAACATCCCCTGGTCCCAGATCAGCGTCACCTGGCTGGGCGTGGTCCACTTCCTGGCCTGCCTGTCCCCGCAGCTGGGCTCTGTGGTCTACCACCTCTTCATGAACCATGAGGGCGGCGAGCCCGTCTACCACACGCTGCTCACCCTCGATATGTGCGGCATCTGCATGATCAACACTCTGGGTGAGGCCCTCCGCCCCGCGGCTGCTGCTACTTAAACAAGGCGTGTTTTTCCACGTTCCTTCATTGTCAAATTGAAAACTTGGATGGCATGTTATTCAGCATCACGGCGTAAATGGTGTTGATTGACCTGTAGCTGATTCAGTCTTTTTGGTTAGATGCAAACTCATTACAGAATTATACCTAAGATGGAACTATGAGCTCTTCAGTAGGCATTCAGATAATGGAATAATTGAGCTGTTTCATTTAGGGATAGCTGGCTGTGATTGGTCAGGGTTAAAGGCCTGTTTCCTGTCTGCACACAGGCGCCCTGCCCATCGTGTACAGCACCCTCCTCTGCTACCCCTTCATCCGTAGCGCCGCCCTGCTGGCGTACATCCTGCTCTCGAGCTACTCCATCTACTGCGCCATCACGGCGCGCAACCGCGTGCGCCGCCTGCGCTCCTTCGCCTGGCAGGCGCTCTTCCGCTTCTCGTTCTTCGTGCTGCGCTGGGTGGGCGTGGGAGGCGGCAGCCCCACGTCGCTGCGGCACTTCCTCACCATGGACACGCTGGCTGTGTTGGGCGGCATCATCAACATCAGCCGCATCCCCGAGCGCTTCCGCCCGGGCCTCTTTGACTACTGGTGCAACAGCCACCAGATCATGCACGTGCTTGTGGTGGGATCCATCCTTTACCTGCACTGGGGTGTCCTGGATGACCTGCTGTGGATCAACAGCTACCACTGTCCCCCCGACTGACGCCTGGGGCGTCCGGGTAACGGGGACTTCAGAACTTTCACTGGGGGTGGGGGGGGTTTGCTTTGGGTGGCGGAACTCTTTGAATTAGAGCATGTTTTTTTTTTTTTTCTTTCTTTTCTTTTTTTTCCCCTCCCCTCGTGTGTGTCTGTTATTTTACTTTAAAATCAATGCAAGAGTCTTGAAGATTACGCATTATACATGCATTCAGGTTTAGGGGCAGATTCCCCTCTAAAGGCCTGTGGTAGTTTACAAGTTTACTAGCAGAAGTAGACTGTCCAATCTGCCCAGGGCTTCCTACACACACACACACACACTCACACAATGACACCGGATAGAGGCCGATCCGTTAGCCTGTCCTTCGCTTGAAGTGACGTTCCTGGGAAAGACCCGCAAAAGAAAACGGCGGGTCCAAAGTCTGAAATGGTCCTCGATTACAATTACACCAGCGCTCAACAGCCTCAGTTACACATAATTGCAACTACTCGCCATCATTAAGATATTAGGCACTTAAGCAATAGGAATATCCTCCAAAATAAGGAACAGTGTTTCCTACATGATAATTGTTTCACTCCTCTGATCTGTGATGAGTGACATCCAGTCAGATTTTTCATTATTTAAATCACTGGAGAGCAGCTGTAGCAGGCCAGGGTTGAGTGGTTGTGCTCTCCATGCGAGGGCGACCGTTCGCCGTGGCCTGTTCCGCTCTCGTGGAGATTCGCGACTGAAGATGTCACATTGCACTGACTCACGCGTGCGAGAACTCAAGAAACCAGCGATCGTGCACAAGCTTCCGTCTGGCGTTCAAGAGACCGCTTCTGTGAACGGCTCCTTTAAAGCTGACTGTGGAAGAAATGCCCCCCCCCCCACCCTTCTGTGGTTAGATGCAAAGGAGGTCAGAAGTGGCATTTTAGCATGTCAGTTTGCAGGCTTTAGATTCATTTGCATCACGTTTTTTTTTTTTTTTCCTCCTAGGTGTCATTCAGAGGGACCTGCATCATCTCTCGATGTTTCTGTTTATAATATATTTAATATTTATTTATTGATTTATTTTGGCTGCTTGCAGTGCTGCAGGGGCCCCGTGTTTACATTTCATCGTGTGAAGGAATGTGGCAATAAAAGTCCAGAATGCAGTTACAGCTTACACAGTAGGGGGTGCTGTTGAGTCGGAAATTCAGCCGTCGGCACTGCAGAAGTGTGCTCTTCATTTTGGCAGTATTACCGTTGTAGATATGTGGTTTTTCGCGAAGCTTTAGAGCAATTTCCACATTTGACTCTATCTTAATACTTCTGCATAACCACATTCAGCTTGACTTGGCCTGGTTGTTCAAATGCTGATCTAAGATTCTTTTATTTCGTTTAATTCCTTATTAAATCAGTTGCACCAACTGGCAGTATATTTTAGGAATGCCCCCCCCCCCCCAATACCTTTGACGTTGGCTACCTCAACACAGACAAACCTTATTTTTCTAACAATTTCTGTAGCTTGTTATGTAGTAGGAGATGTTATGCCAGTGTGGTCCTGCTTGAGCCCACTTCATGCATCATGGCAGAGCTGACCAGCTGGTTGAAAACACTCTTGTACCACCTGATGCACAGATCTTGCCTAATAGGATTAGCTTGGCTGTGTTTCCCTGTTACTAGGCCTGGACTGGATTCCTTGTCTGGATTATTAATACACGATTGGCATTCTTTGGTAGTTGCATATATGAGAAATCATTGCCATTATCACGGCTGGGCTGATCTGCATTCTGGACTGTGTAGTACTGTAGGGTGGAAAGCTCTCTGCTGATGTGCAGCAGATTGCTATGTTATACTTAGGGTCCTTTGTGGAAAATTGCCAAACACTAAAACCTCTGACTCCTTCCTTTTTCGATGTAATCCGCAGCATTTGAAACTAATCCAGTCGCTTTTGTAGACAAGCGGCGTATTACTTTGAATGCGAAGTCAGAACGTCTTTTAGCAAAAACCAGCTTGCTTACGGTTGATCTTATCAAAGTGAAACTCCAGACATATCAGTTGAATCCTTTTTTTTTATTATTTGTAAAAAAAATTAATGGCATTATGAGTTTTTGTGTTCTGCACTGAGATTTTTTTTTCAGAAATGCAGGCATTCTGGTTGCAGTACAATGCAAAAATTTAAAGTGTAGGGTATGTAAGAATTTTGTTTATATTCAGCTTGAGGTGAATGTGCCTCGAGCAGTGAGGAGTGGGTTTCCCCCGATCTATATGAAACTGTTGCACGTTTGTCACAAAGAACGTCTGCTCGATTGTCCTCTTTCCTTTGCTGGTTACTCATGAGTGGAGGTTGAGGTCACTGAATGCTCAGTAAACATAACATGAGACCATTCTCTGTGGCTTATTCCATGTTTCACAGCTACGTTCACGCGCCCAACAGGAAGTTGCATAACGCTAAGAATCTTGTCTCTTAGCGGCAAACAAATTTAAGTCCTCTAGGCTACAGAAAGGCATATCGGTACTACAAAGGCATACAATCGCCCCTCCCCAAACCTCACTCCATGACAAAAGGCCTCCTGTAGCTCCATACACAATAAACTCAGACTGAGTGTCCCTGTAGGATCAGAATGGGACAGGCCAGGTTAAGTACCACATAGTTCATCATGATCCTGCAGATAGTTGATTCTGAGGAGCGAGATCATGCACACATATCAAAACCAGCATGCTCTCTGAAAAGGTTTGAAACCACTTCAAATATAAGACAAACTTTGGACAATAGATGTATATCTTACAAACCATACTGTTTATTATTAAAGAAGGGCTTTGGGTCAAAGTAAACGACTATAAAATTATATTAAATGAATATAATTAATGTAAAGCCAACTGTTTATGCAAATATAAACATGTTTTGAACTAAATTTAAGCAGGGATGGGAGAGATTAACAGTTAGTGATATCCACCTCGAGTTGGGACTTTGGAGATAGATACCTTTATTGGGCATGTTAGACAAGTAACCACAGCATAGGAAGTGGCGTGTACGATTATTCTTTTTTTATTACCGGGAGCATCTAGTCACCAGTTCCATCCCTATATGTGTGTTTACTCTTGACATAGTGAGACACATCCACAGATTTAAGCTAGAACAGAGGTCAGTTGGTTTGGTCACTGGCCAGGCAGGCAGGCAAAGCTGCACTGAACTGAGGTGGTGGATATGTGTCACTTTGGTACTTGGTGTTAATTCCTGTCTGGAATGCAAAGGGTTTTAAATACCTCGGAATACTATTCAATATCTATGCATAATCTGATATACACTAAGGTGGATGTGTCTGTTAAATACATTTAGAGTTTAAAATAAAAATAATAATCTCCATGGTTGAGCTGGTCACCAGGTTGTCTCAGGATGCTTTAACTGTAGGTTTATTGTGAAGGCTTTGGTTCCCTTTTTGAAAACAGGTTTCTGTGAGGGGTGGGTTACTCCCCGTCACCTTCTAGAAAAAATAAATGGTGCCCATCACCTTCTCAGTGAAAAGGTAGATTCTAGTAGTCAAAAACCTGTACCTGACTGCATGGGGTTTGTGAATGGGAGAAAGAGGAGCTACTCGGGGGGCAGAAATGGCCGGGGGAGGGCAAAATATTCACCCCTCTACTTTTTCGACAGATTTGTTTTTCAGAACTGGAACCCGGCCATCATCCTTCACTGTAAATTTTTATGTTGATAATAGCTGATATAATGTATAACTAATGTTTTTAGTATGCTGGTGCTGGATAGCCTGTTTGTTTAAAAATAAATAAAATTAACCATAACTACTCTGAGGGTGATTAGTACTTCTAATACTGTATAAATCGCGTAAACCTAGAGGCAATTGTTCCGATTAAGCCCCCGAGGGCCGGTCCGTCAATCCTTGTTTTTCTTCTGTCTTTTCATCTGCCCCGCGTCTCTTACTGAGAGCATCAGGCCAAGTCTCACATCCGCGTCTTACCGCCATCTGCTGGGCTGAGCGCGCAATGTCTTAATGACCGCAGAGCAGGTGCAGGCGCCCTGGAGGCGAAGGCGAACTCGGCGTTTCTAACCAGCTGTACAATTTGTATGTGAAAAGGCTCCCGGGTGATTTATGGCGACTCTGGCTGCTTGAGTTCATTTGCAAAACGTTAGTATGTTATTGTCCCTTTATCATTGTAGGTTTCCTCCAACAATATATTAGTTTTATATTTTGTTTATTTGCCTTTCCCCTCACAGGTTAATATTTGTTTTAACTCTTGTCAGGAAAACAGGCCCTCGTTCTCTAAAAAGTTGTGCAATAAACTCTATATTTTCAAACCTGCAGTCTGTCTTACATTTCACAATTTTTTTTATTGCACTGCGGAATACCAACGTTTCTTTGAAACATCTTTATTAAATATATTTAGGGAACGGTGAATTGTAGTAAACTACCGCTCTGCCAAAACGCCCTCCATTGGCTGGCCATTTATTTTTTAAAGAACTGTTGTTAACTAACTGTTGTTGACTAACAGCATGTCGCAGATGATTCACGAAAGGGTCTGTAGGCTACTTATCTGAAGAAATACCACGGCCTTGTTTCCCCTTGCACCGCCTCAGCAACTAACGCATTTCTAGCTCAGGTAGCGGTTCTGTTTGAGTCAGTGCTGAAATTATAGCCTATATTGGCCGAGACCGGACATGATCGTGAATAACTGTCCAGATCAATTGAACAGGGACCTATGGATTGGACAAAGCACTGAAAAATATCCCTATATTCGCCATTATAATTATGTTAAGCCAATTCAAATCTTAGAATGAGGTTTTATTTTCATATTTAGATATGTTGAAATAGGTGGGAATTTAGTTCAGGAATAAATTGTATTTTAAGTCTGGGTACTGTTGAGAAGTTCAGAAATTTGTGCTGCTCTACTTTCGAACTTAAATAACGACAATATACAGACACCTCCCCCTCCCATCTCTGCCTGTTTCACTTCCTCCATCATTTAAAAAGGTCTTATCGGGGCTACCGGCACACAATCTCTCCTTCTCGCAGTCTCCCTTTTGACGGATTCACGTCAGCCCGGACCGGTGCCTCTCCTCCCGTTTGACAGCAGGTCAGCCCGTCTCTTCTGCGACTCCTAACAGCGTTATTAAATGTCTACCCCCATCTCTTTTTGCATCTTACAGCAACTTTTGTGACTTTAAGTCCATGTGCTCTTTTTAATAACCTGTATATGCTTATATCCTCAGCTCATGATTGACTTGGCGAGTTTTATAATTAAAAGTAAATGTACGACTGGTTTTGATAAGATGCACTTCTGGCTGGACCGAGCCGTCTTACCGTTTCGGTGTAACGGATTTGGACATTCAAAGTTAGGCGCGGCTGCAGATTAGAGGAAGTGTGCATATGCGAGTCTATTTCTTCAAAAACTACAGTTCTTCATAGCAGCATAAATATTTTGTTCATAGTTTGATTTACTGTAATTTTCCAGTCCAGTGTGAAACCTTTCGTTAATTTAAAGGCGCATTCCGAAGTCATAAATATTTTACGATGTGCTCTGAAAATTCACGTTTTCACCCATGACTGCTTAAGCATGTTTAATATTAAAGCAGATCGATTTACATGTCTAATTAAAACAACTATTGCCGAAGTTTATTCCAGAATTCATACTAGAATTTGAGCTCTTGATGGGAAATCAAAGTAGGATATGCCTAACAACTATAATAATAATAATAATAATAATAATAAAGATGGCTAACAAGTCTTTCTGAATGTTAACTCCAAGTTCTCCGATGTTTCGTTCTGTCCTTTTGTTCATTTGCATGTGAACGAAATCCGGTATAAAGCCTCATATGAAGATCTGGACGGAGTAATCTCCATTGCATTGGTTTAAGGAGTAGATGCAATGCATCTATTATACTATTATACTATGCATGTATTATACTATCTACTGAAAAATCAATTTAATGCATGTCCAAATTCCGGGTAATGTGACTGACGTCTACATTTGAGCGAAAGTCAGACAACTGAAGCTGCCTTGATTTTTTTGATCAAATTTTACTGGACGCTGTCATTTTTATTCATGTTATCATGAGTATGTGAGGAGTAACTGTATCAGAAAAACTGGACGTGGCAGCGTAGGCATATTTGACCTGGTTATTTCCCCCCACCTTTTGTGAAATGTCACTATTGCCATTTCGTTTCTATTTTAAAAAAGAACTTTTATTTTCATGGAAATCAATTGTCTTTTATTGTTAAGTGGTATTTCCTGGTAATTTCTCAATTATAGTTGCTGTTTTAAATAAATAACCGTTTTACTGATGCACTTGCATTTTATATACATTTTTAAGTGACAATGTATATACAATTAAACAATTAGATGTATACGTGTTCATGATGACAGACATGGACCCATATTTTTCAGTTGATACTACTTCCCGGGACAACCTTATACGGCAAAAGAGGCGGAGCCTGGCAAATGTTGCCCATAAAAGTCGAGGATGCGTGAGGGTGTGTCACTGCATGTACCGCAAGGGGGAGAGAAAATGCGTTTAGACAAGAGGAAGTTTCAAAACTCTCGATGCTTTTGCCAGGCTGCACACGGACGGCCTTGCGCTCCCACCGCTGTCTTTACACTTGCTGCCGAATATTTGCAATGGATGCCAGTAGATCGCGGGGCTTCCTGTCCTGAGCAACGTCCGTATACGTGCGCTCCCCACAGTCTCGTATGTCTTTATCCTTTCAGACTGCATTTGTCTCTCATTCGGGGCATGGCGGTTTCGTAAGCCTTGCCACTTCCTCTTCCTGCATGACAGTTCAGCGTGTTCTAAAGGAGCGCCGGTGTTATGCCGAAAAAGGCATCCTTGCCGTAGAATACATGCTTATCTCTAAATGACCGATTGGTTGCTGATCTGAAACGAGTTATTGAAACGAATTAGGCTACCGTAGTGCTAATCGATAGCCCTAACCCTAATCCCCAAAAAAAACCTAAAACCCTACCCCCCCCCAAAAAAAAACCCCTAACAACTCGACTCGTCAGAACGCCGGCATGCATTCTACGGCAGCGGCGCGGCGAATGCTGTCTCCATGTACCCGCCTGACCCATGGCTCAGGTGTGAAGGCCGATTCCTTTACTTAAGAATCTGTGAAGCTTAAAAAATGCTTCTCGAGTATGGTTGAGTAGTTAAACACTTGAAACCTGGATGTTTCAGTGGTGATAGGATGTAGCGTAGAGAGTATGGAGGAGAACAGGAAAACGTGATGTTTGAAGATAATAAAACAAGTTTTGGCGTTACAGTCACTCTTGCTAACATTAGCTGTGTCTGTTATATACCATATAAAGGTAATTTTAGCTCACATTTGTTCAATTTCCTGTTGTCTAACCGCCTGTGTCTCTTTGCGCCTGTTAATCTCTGTCTATGTCCTCTGTCACCATAGTCCATCATGTCCAGAAAAGTGGTCAGGAGTAGCAAGTTTCGCCACGTCTTCGGGCAGGCGGTGAAGGCTGATCAGTGCTACGATGACATCCGCATCTCCCAGATGACCTGGGACAGCACCTTCTGCTCCGTCAACCCCAAGTTCGTGGCCATGATCGTGGAGGCCAGTGGTGGGGGGGCTTTCATGGTGCTACCCCTGAGTAAGGTAGGCGTGGTGGCCTGAGGGGGGGGGGCAGAGCTGCATCATCAGCATTTCAGGTTTTCATTGAAAATCCCTTTCGGGGGACACATGCAGAACTCGAGTCTCCATTTCTGGATTCCCGCCAATTCAATAAAGCTTGATTAAAAACAAACCCTAAAAAATGAAATTCATTTAATAAAAATAGATGCTTCTTCAACGCAAGGTCAATGCAGACATTTTCGTAGCTCTTATAGCGCCTCCTACATGTGGACGTGCCACTTAGTTTTGCACTAATTTCTTGCCTTTCACACAATGGTCTGTCGATCGAGCTGCCTGTGAATAATTTGTGAAGAGTGCAATTGCTGTGTGCAGTCAGCAGTGCAAGTGATTTGGGAAGCAGACTGTCAGGCTTCACTGACATTAAGTGGATCTGAAGTGTCGAATGACCACAGTTTCTTTTTTATGAGTAAAGCCAGGCAACTGACGGTCGTATCATATGGATTAATGAGCGTCTTCAGCATAATGTCGGGTTGACCTGTTGATGGCTGGTGGAGTCGCACTGGTTTGCCGGATCCAGTAAGACTCAAGCAACAAGTGACACGTTCATTCATTTTGGGCAAAATTTGTCGCTAAGGCTGACTGCCATCGCTGCGGGATACAGCACAGACTATTTGTAGATATCTGGAGTGATGATAGCGGGGAAACTTCAAAAAAGTTCATCAGGCACTAGTCTGAAAGTTGCTGGCTGTGTTGTGGAGGTTTTTTCGTTCAGATTTCAAGCCATCAGCATCTCTGAAGTTTTGTAACATTCACTAAAGCTGCCCACAAAACAAACAAAATCGCGAATGACACTTGCATTTAACATTCATATCTTCAGTAGATCCACTACAGAACATAAGCGAGGCCATCCATCTGAATTATTTAAGTGCCTTTGCAATTGGTTAAAGGTTGGTGGTTGAAAAAAAAATACATAGTAAATTAGGGACATTGACGATGTCATAATTAGGCCGTACCAATGTGTCCTGCAAAGTAATAAGACTCTTAAGAAATGAACAAGGTAGACTGCGTTTGCTAATAGCTTCATGTTTCGTTCTTGAAACTGTGCCGTTAATGCAACGGATTTGAGTGTGAAAGGGAATGTGAGCTGTTCATTTGACAGTTAGATTGCCCCAAACCAAATGCGTAATCAACATTTAGCTCTACCGGCTACAGATTCTGAGTAAAAGAAGGCACACTTTCTTAAATAAGGAAGTCTGGGGCAGGCTTTTGTTTTGCATGTCGCTCACTGGCCTGTTGCGTTTTTTTTCCCATATTTGGAAACCTTCTCTGTCACTGCGGTTGGATGCAGGAAGTGGGAGGCGGGGCTTCCAGCGGAAATAGGTATAAACAAACACGTGTTTCATCTTCTCCTGTGTCATATGCCGGTCCTTAACTATGGAGGATTTTTAGTCAAGTCGGTGCAGTACGATGTTAAAAAGACAGAGAACTAATTTGTGAATGAATAATCGGTTTGCGTTCACCTGATCTCTCCATGCACAACCACATCTTTTCTCACCAATAAAGAAATTTGTAGAGAGATTTCAGGTTCAAGTGTTTATCAATCCAGTAATCGGGGACACACAGTCGGTTCACGTTTTTGCTACCTCTGTGCTTGCGAGAGACTCAGTTATGCGTGCCAGTCATGCGTCCGTAACGCCATGAACGGAACAAAGTCAGCGCACGTTTTATCTGAACGCCAAGGGCGAAAGGACTAGGTGATAGCCAGAGATAAAATTAGAAAAAGCTGAGGGTTGAGCAATAGGCGAAGCAGCAGCGACGGCCACCTCTTCAAGGTCCCGCGACATCTGGCGGCGAGGGCTCGAGTCACAGTTTTATTTTTGCAGATCAAGATTTACAAAGATGTGAAATGTGACAAAAGTCCAGCTGCTGCTGCAAACCAAGGACGAATTTCGTGACCTAATCACAGAAAATCCTCCAACTCCTCAGCAGAGCAGAAAGCAAGCTTTATTTATTTTCTAACAGTGATTTACATATGCCGACATTTTATTGCTGAGGTATATCTTCCCCTTCAGGAAGTATCTGTTTTGTACGGTTTCTCGCTTATTGATGGGAGATACCAGACTCCAAAGCTCACTTCACTTCCAGTGAAATCATTTGTTGACCACCATGGTTATTTTATTGGTTATTTGACACCAGCTGCTGCCGATGATTGAGCCCACAGTAGGAATTTTCCAATCGTTAACTGAGCTTGAATCTGACGGAAGGTTGAGCTAGAAAAAGCAGCAGCAGCAGCATAGAGAAGAATGATGTTATACCTAGAACCTTCAACCCTAGGCACCTCAAGAGCGTTATGGGTAACTGGAGGCTTGACCTGGCTTGACCTGACTCTTGAATCAGTTTCCTGATACTATCTTTCATCTCCAACTTTTATTTTTCTCTTTTTGTGACCCTAGTCCTGTGTCTGACCACCCAATACACACCCATTTGTAGGTTCTTTCTGGACATACCAGGTTTTCCATGCATGTCTGTATTTACTTATCTGCACATGAATTTGGATGCATGAATCTTGAGTTTACCTCAGCACACAGTAACCACCACCCCCCCCTTCCACAGACGGGCCGCATCGACATGTCCTACCCCACCGTGTGCGGACACAAAGGGCCGGTCCTGGACATTGAGTGGTGCCCTCACAATGACAACATAATTGCCAGCGGCTCAGAGGACTGCACCGTCATGGTGAGGGTGGTGGGATGGAGGGACATGCCGCAGAGGGAATGGGCCTGCAGACTGTGGTTAGCATCATGCTAATGGCTAACCCTTTACCTGTGGCTGTTCAACAGATTTGGGAGATCCCAGACGGGGGCCTGACTACCCCCCTGAGAGAACCTGTGGTGAAGCTGGAGGGTCACTCTAAAAGAGTGGGCATCCTTAGCTGGCACCCGACGGCCCACAACGTGCTGTTGACTGCTGGTATGTCCCACGGTCCCCTTTGGACCCCTCGGGTCTGTCCTCTGTCGCTGCCTGTACAGCCCTTGATCGTAGCTCTGACACCCTGCCCCTTCCCTCCCCAGGCTGCGATAATGTGGTGATCCTGTGGAATGTGGCATGCGGTCAGGCTATGGTGCAGATCGACAGCGTGCACACCGACCTCATCTACAGCGCCTGCTGGAATTTGGATGGATCACGTATCCTCACGTCCTGCAAGGACAAGAAACTGCGCTTGCTGGACCCCCGCAAGGGCACTGTTATTGCTGTGAGTCCCCCCCTGGTTTTCCCCAGGGTTGCAGGTTTACACCCACCCACCCCGGCTCCATGTTCCGTGTGCCTTTAGCTCAGGGTTCCCGTAAGTTCCCAGACAGTCCACATTTTTGCTCCCTCCCAGCTGGACTGTCTAGGGGTCCGCAAGGACTGATTTGAGCAACCATGAAATTGGACCATAAAAAAATAGTATCACATGACCACAGGGTGTCACATGATCATTTTATTTTATATCAGCCTGTTGAAATGTGAGGTTCTGCTCCCCCTTCATGTGTGTCACATGGTCCCCTGCTCGCCCTTTTTCAGGAGAAGGAGAAGCCCCATGAAGGCCACCGGCCCGTAAGGGCAGTGTTCGTGTCCGAAGAGAAGATCCTGACCACTGGGTTCAGTCGTATGAGTGAAAGGCAGGTGGCACTGTGGGACCCAGTAAGTAACCTCCTCCTGTTTGTGGTTGCTGCCCCCTAGTGGCTTGGAGGTTTAGTGGATGGCCACAGCCGTACTAATTGCTGCCGTGTTTTGATAGGCTAATTTCTCAGATCCCCTCACCTTACAAGACCTGGACACGAGCAGCGGGGTCCTGCTGCCATTCTTTGACCCTGACACCGGAATCATCTACCTCTGTGGAAAGGTATGGATGAAACCAGTGGCACCCGTTCTTGTGTCCTCGTTTTATGCTAAAGACTTGCTCAGAAACCTACCAAAATGCACATTTGGGGCTGACTTGTTATTTGTGTCGTCGCATGAAGCTGACCATGACCTGGAGATCACCAGTGTCTGTCAGAACATGTGTTAAAATCCACTTTAGGTCGCCATGACTGTTTCATTGCATTTCAGTGCATTTCAGTGCGTTAAAGTACAGAGTATATGGATGTGCGTGCAAACACGACAACGTCTCTGCACGGAGGTGTGAGCATGTTTACTATGAAAGACATCATGCCTGGGCCTGCCTGCCAGGCTCAGTGCTTGAAAGCGGCTGTCTGGCACCTTGTGGGGGGGGCCTATGGTGATCTGTAACTCTGCACCACCGTATCCCAGGGAGACAGCAGCATTCGCTACTATGAGGTGACGGACGAGGCACCGTATGTGCATTACCTGTCCATGTACAGCAGCAAGGAAAGCCAAAAGGGGATGGGCTACATGCCCAAGAGGGGCCTGGAGGTCAACAAGTGCGAGATCGCCAGGTGAGGCCCAAGAACCTGCGCCGCGTCCCCTCATGAGCGGCAGCGACCGTCTGCAATGGAACGTTCCGACATTTATGTGTGCGTTCCTCTCCTGTCAGGTTCTACAAACTCCACGAGCGGAAGTGTGAACCCATCGTCATGACCGTACCTCGGAAGGTATGCGCACGTTTTCCTCGACTGGCATTGGCTGTCCATATGTCACATGGACAGTTTAAACATGTTGGTGTGACAGAGTTGTAATACTTGTGGAGTTCCCCTTTACATGCACTCTGAGCACTGAATTTTTTTTTTCATCTTTGTTCTCAGTCTGACCTGTTCCAGGAAGACCTTTACCCAGACACAATTGGCCCTGAACCTTCGGTGGAGGCCTCTGATTGGTTTGCGGGCAAGGATGGCAAACCGATCCTCATCTCTTTGAAAGATGGCTTTGTGGCAACTAAAACCAAAGAGTTCAAAGTTCACAAGAGTCTGCTCAGCACCACAACATGCAGCAGTGGAAACAGGAACGGCGACAGTGCGGTAAGAGAATACTGTCAACACCTCACGTTCTGAGAAGAACCACCCCAGTGTTGTCTTGGTGACGCAGTTGCCACATCTATTTATCGCACTTCCCTGGACTATCGCTCTTTAATGCTTGATACGTCTCATTCTTCTCCAGGATCTGCGTTCCATGCAGGAGGAACTGAAACAGCTGAAGGCGACAGTGGAGGAGCTGTCTCAGAGAGTCAGCGAGCTGGAGAGCAAGTAACGAGATGGGGAGGGAGCACGGAAGGGATAGAGGGGGCAACATAAGCTGTAAAAAATGTGAGAAGGTATCAAGTGGTGTAGCGGAGAAAAGCGGTGGAGCAGTAGGCGTGGTGATGTGACAGGAGCTCGTGATGTGACAGGGGCTCGTGTAGCTCAGCTGAGAAAAGCACGACAGTATTTTACCGAGCAGTAACATTTCTTTTACAGGCTGAAGTTGTCATCGTTTTTGACAGAGATTTGGTCCCAAGTATGTCATATGTTTCTTGTTCTGCAGTTTCACTGCAATTTTATTGATTTGAAGTCAATACAATTAGGTTTTAAGATATGATAATGCTGTTTTTTTTTTTTTGGAAAAATCAAAATAAAATTTTCTGAACATTTTTCAACAGTTTTATTTGTTTTTTTTTGTGTGCTGGCAAATATCAGTGCTGGAAAACAATGAGAAACAAAGCTGGTGTTTTACTCCTGCTTAATCCTGACTAAGAAGACATCAAATCCATAAATCTGAACACGTCTTTACACACTTACAGGGATCAGACACCTGACATTTACGTTTCTCACCCCCCTCCCCCCCACCAAAATTAGCTGATGGCAGGTTTTTACACTGAATTTGATCCTCAAATTTAAAATGTTATAGAAAAGAATTTAAAAAGAAGTCTTAAAAATATTTAGTAAACATAATATGAAAAGTTAACTAACATACTTCTCTAGATATTTGTCTCCCCCTACTGGAGCCTTTGTGTATATACAGTGTGTCCCAGCCCCCCAGCTTTTCCTCACCACAACTAATGAAACCTGCTAAATTAGTAGTATTTACATTTTAACCTTTACTTCTATAATGCACTTTGTCTGTGACCCCCCCCCCCGTTCATTTCTTTTATTTTCCTGTTGCCCTAGTCTCTCCTCAAGTGTCTTTCATGCCCCCTGAAGCTGTCTGCCCCCACCCCCTGAATTAAACATAATTTTTGCTGGGTGCAGAGGCACTGTTGCTATAGTACTTAGCAGTACCACCCGAGCCTCCAGAGCGCACTTTGCTGAAGCAGCAGAGCAGTCCTCCGCCCAGTAGGAGGAGCACTCCGCCGGCCCAACCGATAAAGATGCAGGCACCCAGCTCCATCTTCTGTGAGTTCAGCGGGTTATTGAAGTCACGGATGATGTTGTTGGCCGTCCAGCTGACGGGAATGATGAGCAGAAGACCGGCGAGTATCAGGCCGATGCCGGCCGTCAGCGCGATGCGCGGCTTGGCGTCCTCGTTCTCCACGCAGGTGGTGAAGTCGGCACCAGCAAATAGGATGAGGACAGAGAGCACGGTTAGCATGCAGCAGATGATTATCATGGCCCGGGCCGCCTGCAAGTCGGCGCCGAGGATGAGCAGCGATTCATAGGCCTTGCACTGCTGCTGGCCCGTACTCTGCACCACACAGGACATCCAAAGCCCTTCTGTAGTTTCCTGTGTGGGGGAGAGCAGAAAATTCATACTGGTGTTGGCCCAAAGGGGTCTGCATCTGGTTTCTATATCTCTGTGTTTGCCACACTTTCACTGGAGCAATATGGCTCAGCACTGAACTGTTTCACAATATATGAACAAATCACTTGTTTTACTTTTTTATCGACTCGGAGAAAAAATGGAGAGAATGACAGTACCTGCGCAGTGACGATGTTGTTTCCCGTGAAGGAAGACTCTCTCCACTTGGGGATGGCACAGCAGATGATGGCTGCAACTAGACCCAGAATCCCCAACGCCACACAGACCATGTGTATCCCTGCGTTTCCCATCCTGGGAGACAATGGGTGGGGGGTCAAATCTTATTTGTTAAAAATGTCGACCATCAGTGGCCGTGCAACGATGTTGACTTGCATCGCCCATCTGTTGCCCTGCCGATACTCAGGCATTTGCATTGGGCAAGTCTGTGCAAGACATTGTAGCCAAAGGCTACATTTAAAAACAAAGCTATGACGAACGACACGCCCTAGGGCTCGGGGACTGGTCCTGACACGTCCATAAAATACTCTGCTGTTTTCTGGGGGATAGTCTCCATTTCCAAACCCATGTCTCAGCAACCCGAAGACACAAACACCCCCCCCCCCCCCTTGACCGCAGTCCATACCTCTTTTCTGAAGGCTTTGCTGCAGGTAT
>JAABNX020000052.1:16785088-16807535 GCA_015163995.2 Mormyrus lacerda | reverse complement strand
TGTGTCGCTGTGCTGGTACCCGCTCCATCATTAATTAAAATAGCTGTGATGTGTGTCGCTGTGCTGGTACCCGCTCCATCATTAATTAAAATAGCTGTGATGTGTGTCGCTGTGCTGGTACCCGCTCCATCATTAATTAAAATAGCTGTGATGTGTGTCGCTGTGCTGGTACCCGCTCCATCATTAATTAAAATAGCTGTGATGTGTGTCGCTGTGCTGGTACCCGCTCCATCATTAATTAAAATAGCTGTGATGTGTGTCGCTGTGCTGGTACCCGCTCCGTTATTAATTAAAATAGCTGTGATGTGTGTTGCTGTGCTGGTACCCGCTCCATTATTAATTAAAATAGCTGTGATGTGTCGCTGTGCTGGTACCCGCTCCATTATTAATTAAAATAGCTGTGATGTGTGTCGCTGTGCTGGTACCCGCTCCATTATTAATTAAAATAGCTGTGATGTGTGTCGCTGTGCTGGTACCCGCTCTATTATTAATTAAAATAGCTGTGATGTGTGTTGCTGGACTGGCTCCTCAGGTAAAGCTCATAACCTTGTTTGGGAAAATTGTTATATATGTATTGTGTGATCCTGCTTTCTCAATTGTATGTCACTTTAGATAAAAGCATATGTAAATATATTTATAGATACTTTTATTAATCCCAAAGATTGCTGCAGGTTTACAGTAACTCAATACAACCTCTCCGTAGATTACAATGGGGTTACGTTCTGATAAAGCTATTGTAAGGCAAAAATGATTTTTATTACAATACACCTAACCTGTCATAGCCTAGCCAGGCCTACATTGTGCTGCCTATTGGTGAAAATTTTAAATGCAGCACTTCTGTAAGTACTGCTCTGAACGTGGTGGCGGTTCCTCTTATTGGAGCTGACCAGTGGTATTTTTGTTAATGGGCCCTGCCTTAGTTTCTGCTTCAGGAGAAATCGCAGGCTTGCGTTTCAGGGCACAGGCAATGTCTGGCTTTGTGTATTATCATTATACCCAGATGAAATGCACTCTGTGCAAATTTAAAGAAAAACATCACACGAGGCGTTTTGAAAATGGTTTTTATTGCAACACCGCAAAAACCACACTGCAGTCGTTCTCAGCCAGAAGCTGACCACGCTTCAGTATGGTCAGTAGAACGCTCCGCCTTCTGCCACAGTGATGTTCATCTCAAAATCCAATGATTCTGACTAATCGTCTCATCGGTCAGAAGAAAAGCAGACTCAGCATATTTCCCAGAAGTCCATATTAATTAAAAATGACTTATGTACAAAAGTATTAGCGCCCGTTTTCTTATATTACATATTTATGCACTGCAGGTCCTCTTGTATGCATCGCTCTCCCACTGATGGCATTATCATTTCATGGATAGGTAAACACGGTCAATACAACTCCCCCGTTCATGTAGTCTTCAGGTCAACAGCCACAGTCCAGGAGAATATACATACATACTGGTTTTTATTCCAGTAGAACTGGTTTATAATTGAACATGACTGAAACTCCGGATTGAATTTTGACAAGTCTTTGCGGATTTCCTTTCTGGATATGTCTGTATTCTGAAGAAGATGTAACATATACTAGATGTTACTGAGATGACTTTGAAAGACTGAATTGTTAATTCAGATTTGAATACTAACTTACGCTGCTGTCTAATGAATGGTTCATGAAAAGTAAATGTACCGTTAACCCGCCGTATGTACGTTGTTTTTTTAAGAGCAGTATGGAACTGCACTGAGTGTGGACACAGTGTCACCTACAGGGCTGAGGAAGCACCAGCAAAACCAAATATTTTGATTAAAACAATTTCATATTGTCTGACTCATTCTGGGAAAAAAGTGTCAGAAACCCTTTTCTCCCAGTTTAGTTTCTTTGACCTGAAAATATCTTCCACCACAAGTCTGAGAACATAGTCAATAATGCTGTTCCTCATTGAGCTGGTTAAGTTCATAGGTTTTCATGAATTGACCCTTGAGGTAGGTTCATTTTACATTTATTATACATATTGTTGCTCTCACTATCTGTCACCTGAGCAAATCAATCTTTGAAAGAAATAATAAAAAAAAATAAAACAAAAAGGCTGAACACTCGGATGCGACTCTAGAAGTATATATGACGAGAGACGGGGAAAGTTCCGGAGTACAGGCAAAAAATGTGTCACCAGGACATTAAAAATATTTTTGGTGGCCAGGATTCGCACTCATACACATTCACACGAAGACCTTAATGTTATTTTTACTTTAAGCTAACAGGCTCACTAAAGCTTTATGGATAGTTTTGACTGGTTATTTTTATACCTGGTTTTAAAATACATAACTGGACCTAAACGTGGGCAGTGGTGGCTTAATGGTTAGGGAAGACTTGCAGGTTCGAATACCCGACCAGCAAGGCACCACTGAGGTACCCTGAGCAAGGTACCGCCCCCAAGCACTGAATTGGTTGCCCCCTGCTATGTCACATATGGGTTAAATGCGGAGGACACATTTTGCAGTTGTGTGCTGTGTTATGTTAACAATGACCAGTGATCCCTAGTAATCACTAAAATTCAAATAAATTTGTGTGATGAAGAAAATGATTTCTTAGTATTAGTCAGCTTAAGCATGCCAGTTCCGCCCCGACTCCACACCCAAGATGGCACTGTAATGTTTCCAGTATGAATACCCTGCACCCCACCTGAATGACCCCACCCCCCCCCAAATCTCTATCAGGTGATCCTCGATATCTATGAACTGCCAGGAGAAAGAACCACCCAAAGACCAGTTGCGAAAAAAACACCCCCTTCTCCAAGCTAAATCATGGAAATCTTGTAAAAGAATATTTGTTGTAAATTTACCTTAAAATATTACTAATAATATTAATTTTTTAGAAACCAACGTTTAATGTGTGTTAAATGTCCCAATTTTCTTTTATGCTCCGTGAGTGGGAATGTCAGTGGCTAGGTGGAGATGTCCATTTTGGAACTGATAATGTAAGATACTACTATAAATCCTTTACCGTCCTACTTCCCGCCAAACATAAAAGACCTCAGACACAGGAACCCGCGCGGCATCCTTTAACGGATTATTTACAGCCTCTCGCACCTTAGTACGATCGGCGTAGAGGATAGTCTCACCACAGAGCGAAGCTTCACCTCGCTCAAGAGATTCCGACCTACAATCATCATTCGCGTTCTTGCGAAACCAAACTCCAAATTATTGGTCGGCAAAAACATTAGAATAATAATAAATAAAACAAAATAAAAGCAACAGTCCTTGTGGCCTTTCCATCCGCCACTGAGAACACCTCCACGCATCTCATCTCAGCAGGCACCACTGTGGCAGCAAGTCAAACAGGACAAAACAAAAATGTCGATTCGGACTCTTTACATGTGTAGTTCTTTGTTACGAGTCTTTCTGGCAAAGAAGAAAAACATTAATCCACGAGGGAAGTGACTGCCTCATCTCTGTCATTCTGAGGAAAAAGAAACTGTCCGAAAGTCTCTATAAAAATGATGGAAAGTAAAACAGCAGTAGATCACATTCGGTGTATGTTAACTAAATTACTTAAAAAGCAGATGCTGAAATTAGACGGAAAACCATAAAAGCTTGGTGGTTGAACCTCAGATGAGACACTTGCCAGTCTGTGGCCTGCAGAAAGTTCGCAGCTTTGTTAGTCTGTTACTTGGTTTGCTTTTCCTTTTAGCCAAGAGGACTGACAAATCCACCCCCCCCAAATGGAGAGAGGGGGAGAAAAGGAGGGAAGAAAGCAAAGGAAAATCACCCTCTGGTAGCAGTCCTATTTTTCCTTGGCAAGCCAGTGTCACCGAAATTCGTATATCGGAGCGCTGTGTTCGGGAACGTGAGTGAGGTTCAGGGACTGATACCTGGAAGCGAACAGGGAAAATGGCGGATGAGCGTTTGGCTGATGGGTAGTGAAGACGCACGGCCTGACCTGCAGGAGGAAGACGGAGCACGGCCCATGAGAGAGACCCTCCCCCCTCCCTAAAAGCTGATGACACAGAGTGACAGCTGAACGGCCTTGGGTCAGGATTAATAAGCTAATATGAAAATGTGCATTAATTAATTGACAACAACTTTTTGCAAACACGAAAAACCAAAGTATTCTGCCTGTAATGTGACCCACCAAACTAGACCATGTCTGCCTGATTATGTAACAGGCCACATAAAATCACAAAATAAAAGTATTGAAAATATAAATTAAAAAAAGCACTTTTTTTACCATTCAGAACTTCTGTGGTAGTAATAACCCTCTATGGTTGCTGTTGACTTCTGGAAGCAAATGTAGTAGAAACCAGCAAAGGATGCCCCACTTATGTCCTTGATGGTGTGATCCGGGACCAGGAACTGCTCCTGGTGAGTAAAGGCGGCGGCGATGAGCATCAGCGCCGATGCAGGAGAAACACTCAGCAGGTCTGGACCTTCAAGGTATTTGGCAGAATAAAACCGAGCAAAGCTATACACTCAAAAGAGATCAGCACCGGCACCAGGACCGAGACCAGGACCAGGACCGGGACCAGGACCAGCACCATTTAAAAAGTCCCCAGGAACGCCTGTTGACTTTACCCGCGCCATCTGTGGTGTTTTTTCAGCATTATGTTTAATAAGATATATTAAACCGGCTGACCTTCCACCTCATGAAGACATAGTCGCTGCTTTTCAGTTCTTCGTAATCGAAATCATCCGAGTTAAAGATTTTTGCATATTGATAGAAAGCCTGAAACTTTCCCTGAACAGAAGGAGAGACAGCAAGTCAACATTTCTGAAAGTAAAAAAAAAAAAAAAAAGCAAGATTACTGAAGGACATCTGGGAACCTAGACTTCCGATTTTGAGGGACACCTCATACCCAGTGTTTGCGGTCAACGTCTTCGTCGGCGTCCCATTTCCGTGTCAGGAACGGCCGCTTTTTACTGATTATCTCCCCTGCAAAGAACGTCGTGAGGCTTGGGTATTCCTACACAGGTGAACGACACAAAAATGGTAGTTATTGAGAACAGTAGACAGTACAGAGGTTTGAATCCCTTGTGACACATTCAAACTAATTTATTCTGAAGGTAAAGACTATAAAGTACAACAATCACATTAAACATGTCTCAAAGGCAATTCCTTGTTTGTTTTTTGATACATTTTTAACATGACTGAGGCTGCATCTATATTTATTGAACAGCATTTAAACCTGTTTTCACAGTAGTTGTCTAGAACCATGAAACAAGTATGACTGCCTTTGGAATTCCCTAAGCCAGTGTTATTGGAGAAATGAATCTGGAAGCAGACCTCACCTCTGTCAGTCCTTTGATTTTTAGGTACCCGCATAGATAGGACTCTTCCATAGTCACATGCTGTAACGGGAAATCAAGGTAAGGTACGTATAAAGTCTCTCCACATGTTCCCCATTAACTACACATGAATGGCTATATGTGCACACTGCAAGTCAAGTTACGTCAGTCAATTTACCGTGGTACCGGGATCTATCCTTGTTAGTAGGGGTTCTCATAAATGTAATGACTGGTTCTTTTAATGGGGCAGATAAGACCTTTAATAGTGATTACATCTACGGAGACAGATTATTACCGGCAGAATTGCCAAAAATCCGGGGGTGTCGGTAAGGCTTTAGGATTGGCCGCCTGGTATCTGTTTACGAAATAAATCCTGCATTCCCATCTCATTATCTGTCCCACAGCAAGTATGCAAGTTAAAAAAAAACATTCAAGTATGCCACCATATTCTTAAATATCTGTTCAATTCTGAAACGTGGAATGGTGGTCTGGAAAAGTACAGCAATTTGTGTGCTGTCATTAGCTGGGGGTGAGACAGCGATGTAGTCAGCTAACTTCCCACACAGTGACACTGCTGTCGGTTCGCCACTTGTTCCGTGTTATATCTGTGAATGCTGCCAGACGAGCATTGAAATACCGCCGTTTAAAACTTACCTGCAGGACAACTTCCACGTCGTATGAGTTGCCCTTGCTCTTTTGGTGTCCTCGAAACTGTGAGCCGCTGTACAGAAGCGAAGTGGCTATGCCCGGCTGTTGAGTGTTAATCGGCGGAGGTGGAATAAGCGAAGCCGATGATGCGCAGGCCGTGGAGGAGTTATTACAGCACTCGGTACGGACTGGCATGTCGATCACTTCGCGGCTGCGGCGCCGACGGTAGGCGACAGGCGGCACAAAGTGAAGAGAAAGTCGGAGAAGGTAGCGGGGAGCGCTAGCAAGACAGCTAGTCGGCTCACAAATGCTCCCCAGTACACCAGTACTTGCGTACAGAATCCCTGAAAAGTAAAACGACGCAACAAAGCAACATCACGTTTCGCAATAAGCTAGACGAGAGTTGTAATACCAAACCGTTACCTCATTGGTCGATTGCCCGCAATGTGTGCTGGGATTTGTATTGTTTAAACGAATATGTAGTTTTTTTTCCTTAAGCCTAATGGACATCACTTCCCAGAATTCCGTGTCAGCTTTCTTGTGACGCGTGTCTACAAATCAAATGAACGTTTTGGACGCTAGTATGCTAAAATAATACTTCCGGAAAGGTGGTATGTTCGACGGGACTGTGCAAAGAAAAAAACTGCACAAAATAGGTTGCTATGTTGCTGTTATTCATAAATCATCAGACGTTAAACATTCTTTTGGATATCAATCATTCTAGCAACATTCCTCTCCTTTTCATTGTTATTTTCTAGCTTATAATGTACTTAGTTTCTAATGCCCCGTTCTATGTTGTTGCTGTATTTGACTATATATCTTGCCGTACACACGGGGGGTTTGGTATTTTAATAAACCAGGAAAAAGAGTAAAATTAAGTTTAATTCAAGATGCTACTTAATAAAGAACTTACCAATTTCAAGAAAAGATACATTCACGAGATTTGACTTAAAAAAGATTTAAGATTTGACATTTTAAAAATTCGAAATCAACACAAACAATTTATTTGATACTATAGGACAGAAACAGTCGAATGAAATTTCAAGTAAAAGCGACATTAAGGAAAACAAATACATAATTTGACCAATTATTAATGACAACATTTTGTGTATATTTAAAAAAATGTTTTGTTCTGTGACTTAATGTGTTGTTTTCCTTGATTACTTCTTTTACGGGGTCTCCTGGTCTGAAGTCTCCAGTATCTGCTCCTTCATATAATCAGCGTAGTGGAAGATCTCTGCGATACGCTTTCGATTTCGCTTCACTTCATCATTTTGTATCTGCGGAAAAAGGACAACAACACTGCAAAAACGACCGGGTAAATTTAGCACCAGAGCAAAAACGACCGGGTAAATTTAGAGGATCCCATTAGCTTTGTCCTCCTTACCGTCTTCATCTGCTCGGTCACCCATTTGTTGACGCGCGTCACCAGCTCGTCCTCCCGGTTGTCGATCCTCAGCAGATGAGTGTCGTGAGAGGCGCCGACGGCGTTCAGTAGCGTGTCCTTATCGATGAACAGCTGAAACGTGGACCAAACGGAAATGGGCCTGACTGAGGATATTTTGTTGGCAGAGTTATGAGTGGAAATACTGAAGTTCGCTGGTAAGCATGAAATTTGTAACGGCTTGTATCTTTTCTGATGTTCAGCTTGTCACTAAAGCACCATCTTCTTTCCATTTTGCTCATCTGTCATTTGTCTGTGTAAAGTTGGCTCAGAACCGGTTGAAAGCTGACCGCAAGCACATCATCCGGCATCTCCTGTTCCATTGTGCCCTTGGCCACCCTATCCATGGTTGCCAAGGCGATCTCCTGGAGTTTCTCATGGTGCTGGTTCTCAAGCTCGCGGCACTGGGTGAAGGTGAATGCTTGTTAAGGAAGGACGGAGCAGAATCAAATGTAGCTACACCTACAATGGTCCTGCAGGACATGCCATCCTTACAGGGCATGCCCACAAAAAGATATATTTCCTGCAAAGTTTCGAGGAAGCCCCCGATCATCTCTGAGATGTTCCTCTCAAACTCCTTGATGATGTCCTGTAACACGAAGGAAAAAGTAGCAGGTTCCATGTTTAACCGAAGTAAAAGTTCATTCTGAAGTTAGCATCTCCGCACTGTTATAATACGTAGAATCATATGGAACTTGAAAGCCACCAATGCTATGATTTAAATGCATGATACATTTAGTTCATATTGCTTGGTTCTTTTTGAAGCTTTGAAGAACCTTAGGTGCTCCAGACCTGAGATGCTTTGGGGGATGTAGACCATTTTGCATAGTGAATGACAGATGGAGACATTTATGAAGGTGTCTAGCCATAATGCACTCAGACCCCCTCTAGCCCCCCTCCTCACTTCCAGCTGGTCGACCAGTTGGAGCTCCACAGTCAGGAGTGTGTCGCAGAGTCGGCTGAGATCCTCCCTGAACTGGTTCCGCTGGGCCTCCAGTACCCTTGGCACAGTGGAGTGCTGCATCTCTGCCAGGGTCTGTAAACACAGTTGTGGGCATTTTAGATTTTTTATCACTGTGTGGGACAGACCTCCAAATAATCACTGTGGGGGTAATGCCTTGATGAATATAAGTCCTGTTGAATAGATGGATATACATATTCTGGCAGAATGATGAACACCTCCTTCGCTTGAGAAGTAGATGTGCTGGAGTTTGTACTGCCCAAATTCTAAACGGCTTTGGATTTAAGATTTGGAATGTACTGGTAGGATATACTAAAACTTAAAAAAATCTTTGTAGGAACAGTCTCAAGTTTTAGAAAGTATTATTAAACCAGTTTGTCTGCATCTTCTTCAAAGTCGCTGGCAAAATGGTTTAACACCTCAACATAACCAAAATAGAAAACCTCTACATGTGAGTAGTGCCCACCTCCCTGATGGAGCCCTGGAAGTCGTCCACCAGCTGTGCCCCCCTCGTCCTGTTATCAGCCACAGCCTCCTGATAGCACTCGAAGAAGGATTCGACCTCCGCCTTCCTCCTCTCCCACTGCTGCAGACCCAGCTCAAACATCTGCATGCACAGCTCCACCTGCTGGCTCCGGTATGTCAAGCAGTCGAGTCAAGGGAAAACTTTCTTTTTTCCTGTGAATTATATGGCATGTATGGGAGGTATTTTCTGCAAAAAATAAAATGAAACTGATAAAAAGATAATACAATCTCCACTTTGCCATTTAATTTTCAAAGTCTGTGTGCAAAAATCCTGCAAAAATTTAAATTAAAATGAAAAAGCACCATTTGCATTTTCATTTTCCACTCATATATGAGTCAGATGTGAAAAATGTAAAAATAAAATTAAAAACCCTTTTTGTCTTTTCATTTTCCAGTTTGACTTTTCATCTCCTACTTTGTCTTTTGTTTTCAGGTTCACAACATGCAAATATATGTTAATCGGGGCGGTGGGCGGAGCTACGGATCACTGCTTGCGCTTTCTCGGTACGTTTGCCGATTCCGTTGTCTTGGTGTTTCTTGGCCATTGTGTCGCCCAAACTAATGGCAAAATCACACACCGCTTAAGTTAGTTACTTACAGTATCTGCAACTTCCTATTCGTTTAGCTTCTGATTCGTAGCGTCTTATTTTGGTGCTTAAGTTTGCTTCTTATTCGCAGCACCGCTAGACGGGAATGTTTGCGCATTGTTTCCTTACAATGGCATACCTGCCATTATATATACGATGTATATTACGTATTTTCAAAATATCTTAACTAAAAACTGTACAGCATGTGCAGCTGCGAACACACCCCTAAAGAAGCTGGAAGTAACTTAAGCCACTACGAATAAGTCGCTACGAATAGGAAGATAAACGAATCGGAAGTTGCCGATAAGTAACTAACTTAAGTGGTGTGTGATTTTGCCATTAGTTTGGGCGACACCATGGCCAAGAAACACGAAGACAACGGAATCGGCAGACGTACCGAGAAAGTGCAGCAGTGATCCGTAGCTCCGCCCACCGTCCCGCTCCGATTAACATATATTTGCGTGTTGTGAACCTGAAAACGAAAAGGCAAAGTAGGAGATGAAAAGTCAAACTGGAAAATGAAAAGACAAAAAGGGTTTTTAATTTTATTTTTCAATTTTTCACATCTGACTCATACATGAGTGGAAAATGAAAATGCAAATGGTGCTTTTTCATTTTAATTTTAATTTTTTGCAGGATTTTTGCACACAGACTGAAAACTAAATGGCAAAGTGGAGATTGTATTTTATTTTTATCATTTTCATTTTATTTTTTGCAGAAAATACCCCCCATAGGCATGCTGAAAAAGCAGAGCTCTTTTGGCTGCCGTTTAGCATCCAGGCAACGACCACGCGACAATGAGTGAGAGGTACTCAAAGAGAAAGGGTATGAATCCAGCAGCGTATTCAGCCCAGGCAGGCAGGACAGCTTGGCAGCTTCTAGATCCCCTGCATACATGCTATCAAAGAGATAGGGTCCATTCAGGAACTCCACAAAAGCCTCCTGTTCAAATCCAAGAGACAGGCTTTAAAAACGATGTATACCTGTGTGTATACTGTGTATGTGTATATGATATATATATATATATATATATATATAAAAGGCAGTTTGGAAGGTAATTTATTTCCTTTTTGAACTGGAATCATCATCAAATTTTATTTTTTAGCTGAGAATATCCACTTTATTGCAATAAAAGCATAACGATACAAAAGATTTAATAATCTAACAAGATGTCTACAAAGGAACTTGCCACTGAGGTATGTTTTGATGGGACAGCGTGGAGCGGTACCTCCGTGCCCAGCGACATATCGACCACAGCCCATCTTGGCATGTGCCTGTCACATGCACATGCCCCCCCCACCACGGCGGTGTGTGTGTGTGTGTGTGCGGGCTTACCCTGTGCACCTGCAGCTCCCCCTCAGCCCTGCGTCTGGCTTCCAAGGCTCTCTTTCCCTCCTCCTCCTTGTGCCTCAGCTCCTCCGGAGCATCCCGGTATTTCACCAGTCCCGTCTCGCGCTGCGAACACCAGTCGCAGGGGATACGTGAAAATTACACCCATTGGTATGCTCACATCGCATATCCATTTCAGTCTATAGATATAGCTTTATTGATTTAATAGATGCCTTTATCAAAAGTGACATATATTTTCAGAAAGCATGGTCGGGCGGTTTGGAGATTAAGGGCCGTACTCAGGGACCCAATGGAGAAATCATCCAGCAAACCATTAACACACACAGGCACATCTATGGACAATTTGGTGACTCCAATTAAGCTCAGCAACTTCTGGCTGAGGGGGAAGCCAGTGAACCTGGAGGAAACTGCACCATCACACCACCGTGCCTCTTCACGGTGCACCTCTGATACATCTGACAGTATTAAAGACAGAGCCGGACACTCACCGTCGCCTCATCTACAAGCCTGTAGTCCAGGTAGACCAGGCCTTGGAGGTAGGCAGCGATTAAGGCCTTGTAGTTTTCATCTTTGCAAAAAGGATTTCCTGCTAAGTTTAGTGTGCGCAGATTCTCAAACCTCCGCAGATAAACAATCTAAAGGAAAGTGGAACAGGTTTGTTGCATGCAGACAGAAAACTGTGGCCACTTGAAATGAAATGTATGAAAAAGAATGTCTGAGCCTTTCTGTAAAAACTGTATCTTGTTCAGATATTTTCTGTTTCCCAATCAGTCCTCGGGATCTACAGATAATCCACTTTTCTGCTCCTTTCTTTCTTATTCTGGAGCAAAAATGTGGAGCAGCTGTGGGTCTCTGAGGATTCGATTGGGAAACGCTGCTTTCTGACGTTATAACTCAGCATAATGATTACACAGACACACACACACACACACAGACACACACACACACACACACACACACACAGACACACACAGACACAGACACACACACACAGACACACACACAGACACAGACACACACACACAGACACACACACACAGACAGACACACACAGACACACACACACACACACACACAGACAGACACACACAGACAGACACACACACACACATACAGACACACACACACAGACACACACAGACACACACACACAGACACACACACATTTCACCACAGATGTGAATGCTCACATTGTCAAGCTGGGACAGAAGATTGTTTCCGAGGGAAACCACTTGCAAGTTCACAAGGGAATCCATGTTTTCGATGGCAGAGATCCTGTTGTTGTACAAAGTCAGGTTCTCCAGTTTCAACAAGGTATTCAGACCCTCTATCACCTCAATATGATTGAAGGAAAGATCTGTGGAAGAGGGAGATTTAACAGAATGAATGAATAATGAGATTTAGGTGACACATTGTATCCAGGCTACTGCCCCAAACTTGTAATGCATATGACTTCTATACATACCAAGCCATACTAAGTTAGCCAAAGATTCCAGTCCTTGAATTTTGTTAATAACATTGTTGTCCAGTTGCAGTTTTGTCAGGCACTTAAACTCCCAGAGGTGATCGATCTTTAAAATTCCTGCAAACGAAACATTTTATTACATTTTATGTTATTTGTTTTACTTCATGTTTATAATAGGGGTTGCCAATATCTCCATTGAACCGTTGCCATTACTTTTATTTTATCCATATTATCACGATATACTCACTGCTGCTATCTTTTCATACTGTCGACATCGTTATTTAAATCGTCCTTTTATTATGCCGTATTTCTGCTACATGTCATACACCTGCCATGTTTATTTATTTGTTTGTTTATTTGTTCGCACGTTAATTAGATTCTTTGTTTGGTTTATTTACGTCGTATTTATGTCCATGTTCATTGCTGCTACTTGGTACTTGTACTTATCATTTAAGTGTCAATCTTCGAGGAAGCACGCAGTTAAGAATTTCATTGTATTTTAGTACATCCTGTACTTAATGCGTATACAAGTATATGATGAATCTTGAATACTGAAAGCAAATTAAACCAAATAATGTATTTGCTGACACCTTTTTAACAACACAAAACAGTATTCAAGATTCATCATATAGTTGTAAGATGCATATGAAAGCGGGATGGTGAAGTTTGGCTCTCACTCCTGAAATCCAAGCGCAGCCAGCGCACATGCTCCCGCTGGATACCCTCCGCCTTAGCGATGCTTGCGGCCGGGTTGTCCGGGTCCTGCGGCCCCTGCTCCTCCACGGCCCTCTGCAGCATCTCCTCATCAATCACGCTGGGCTCCATCGTGTCGTTCGGCTCCCTCATCCTGCCTCTCGACGCGGTCAGCAAGGAAAGAGTTCAGACTGAAGAAAACACGTAGGAACAAAATATTTTTTCTCATGTGAATACAGATGTTGGACATTTTTATTGTCGAACACACATTTTTTAAGACCACTTGTCGTATTTAGCCTTTAAAACATTAAAAAATATTTCTGGAATACAATAGTCATATAGCATATACGAGCACGAACACGTAAATAGAAAACTAATAGACATAACAGAAATATTGCTATCAAAACGAACAGTTATGCTTATAGAAAGCGACAGTTATACATTAAAGCTGGGCGATCTTCACATACAGTTTGTCTATACAATAGTCTAGACATCCAAAAGACAGCTGCAAGAATGGTTGTCTACAGTAATAAGTGTGCACAACAACGTTATTTTGTTAACATGCTGGCTTAATTACCTCCCTACCAGGGCATAAGCCTATCTCAAGACTGTATTGGCGGGATTTGACGCTGAGATTTACTTGCATATTTAATTTTTAGACGCAAATAAAAGAGCAAAAACCCACCCGAAGTTTGCATTGGCTTCCCTGTGCTCTGCCGGCATTAGATGTTTTCGTGTTGCCTAGCAACCATATCGGACACGGTTCTCTACAGCACAAGCTGCGTGATTTATGCCCGACTCTGCTGTAAGCATGCATTTCAACAATGAGCCAAAATGACAGATATCTGAAAATGCATCAGAACCTTCGCCGTGGCCATGTGGCATTATGAAAATGAGAACTTCACAGTGTATTTCAGATTTTTGGGGGAAATTACAAATGCATAAACATTTTGTAAATTGTAATTTCCTATTCAAATTGCTAAAACGATTATTTCAAGACAAGCTTCGTTTTGCTGACAATTACCATAACGTAAGAGAAAATCCGAAACATTATATACTCAGATAGGCCTACCTGAACTTTAGCAGTAAGTGCAGCTTGCAAAGCTTTTGCTAGTTTAAACAACACATGTCCACAGTGATACGTAGCCTAGATCAGGTTTTTGGCCTTAAAACCCCGTTTACGTCTGTACGCGAGACACTTCAACCACTTCCCTCGGCTCACAAACAGAATATGTAGGACAGTGTTCTGTTGTAATTATACTTCATGGCAAACAAACTTAGACAAATCAATTCTCCGATATGACTCCCTTCTCTTGGTTTAAACGATACATACTTAAAAAGCAGATGTCTATTCTTCTTTCGAAATTCTGTCACATTGTTGCCGAAAGTAGTACATTTTGTCAAAATTAAATACCTAAATAAAAACAAGCGGCAATATTAGTTTTTGCCACAAGGTGGAAGTATTCAGGAAACCAAACCGGTTTCCCATGTCGAAATAAACGAACAAATAACCGTAGTATTCCATTTTAGCCACGAGATGGCGGCGTTCCAAGAAAAATATATTTTCCCACGGTATTTTTTTGGAGTTAACAAATTTAAAAATCAAAATCAGCACATTTTCTGTGGTCTCTTGTGCGTTAATTTATGTACATATCGTATACTCCATGTAGACAAAATAACGTTAATTTTGTTTTTTTATATATTTTTATTGTACTTCCTTCGTTATTCCTACTATGCCTTCGTCATTCCGCGTTCTTTCTTACTGGACTTCACCTCCCGTGCAGCTTTTGTTAAGGGAATAAAGGTATTTCCGCTTTCACCGGGCCTTGTTTTGGGCGTTATCTTCGGGTTGCCTTCTCACTTGATTGACAGAATGACTGTCAATTTGCGTGTACCGTTTTCTGACGTCGCCCAATCACATTGCTCCGTAGGAGGGACTTAAAATGTGCCTCCGTCCTTCTGACTGTCAGTCAGCTCAAATTATTTGTTGTCATCAAGATGGAGTTTTTATTGGGGAATCCATATAGCACGCCAGTGGGGCAATGCATAGGTAAGTAATTGCCTGTACGGTTTATAATTTTGATCGTACGCACGTTATTTTGTTTGATAGCGGTCATATAACAGTATGCACTGATGGTGGCTTTTGGAACCGCTTTTTCTGCAGCTGTCTGACGCAGCTAGCTAACGGAGCCACTTTAGCCAGAGAGAGGTCCGGTTGAAGTTAATTGATCGCCCACTTTATAAACCCTGAGATGACTAACATATCGTACCCCTGACGATTAAGCAAGGGAAAGCAATGGCAATAGGCATAAGTAAGATTTAATACTGTTTTCTGATTGCACCAAATCAAACACAAACTGATGTCGCTCGCCCTTTTCTTACTAGCGGCAGACAATAGTACTGGTCATTATGTTTTATGTCTGTTCAGTGGAGAAAATACTGGCGGATTGTGATGTCTGTTATGTTACAAAGTCATAAAAGTAGTTAATGCAGTATTTTAAAAATCTGATGTCCTAAAAGCGCCATAAATAACATGGCTAAGTCTAATCAAGTAGGTCGTGTAGCACAATTCAACGGCCACTGTTTAAACAAGTAATTCATTGTCCGGGGTTTAAATTAATATTCATTTAAGGGAAATTTAAGCAACTCGACCGTGTAATTGGGCATTAATTTGACTGCTGTCAGTTATTTTCCTTATCTTATAAAATCCTAGCTGTCCTTCATTGCCACCTTGGAGACAGAAAGACAGCTAAAATGCATTTATATGCACCTAACATTTCTTTAAAGTGGGACTTTTACATGGGCTTTATAGGACTGTATTACTTTTCAGTTTGTAGATAAAATTCAGGCCCTGTTTGTGGAAAGCATTTGCTGTACTGTTAACGAGATGCTGAAAGTTTAGGCCCAGCACATCCCATTGTGGCTTTTGATAGGTCATCTTTCCCTCAAGTGCCACAGACACTGAGGATAGGTAGAGGATCACCCAGGTAACCATTGACGGCTCTAATCTGTGACCTCCATGCTCGGTGTTGAACACTTACCCTTGGTTTTGCAAGCACCAACAGGAATCCATTTCTCATCTGCTCCTGCCTTGTGAAATGGTGGTGATGCAACGGCATTCAGTGCACACTCCCCAGCACCCACATCCTGTCGTTTACATCTATCTGCTTCTTTATTCCCATAAATTCCAGGAGGTGATTTTCTCACTCACTCTATGTCATCTTGTAGTTCTATGGTCAGAATTCCATCGTTATCATTTTCAATACAAACCTGGGTTTTCTTTTTTTACCATGGGGAGGGAAGAATAGAGGAAATAGGGTTAAGTATCAAAGGCATGAATACCCGAATGCCATAGGTTAATCTGACTGCGTAACATTTCTGGAAACTTTCCAGAAACTTTCCATTGCATGGAAAGTTAAGATGGGGAATTATACAAATATTCCAAGTTTGAACCTTTCCATAGGAATTAACGAGGCAATTAATGGGAAAATGTGCAGAATTTTGCAACCCCAATCTGAACATGGTGCATGTGTGATGAGCTTGTGGTGCAGACCCACTGTCTGGTTTGTTGAGTGACTCCTCCCTTATCTTGAGTTGGTATCATTCTTTGGGTGTTGTGGGCTTGTAATCAAGTGGATTTTTTTCAGTAGAGAGAAACAGAGAGAGATGGGAGGAGTGGCCTTGAGCTGTGATTGGCTGAAGCACGTTGATGTCTTGTAGCTTTGAAATGGACATACGTAACCTTGATGGTTTTTTATGCCTGGTTTGTAAAGAGCAAGAAGGTCTATGGAGGCTGTCACTTCTAGAAGGTTTTAAATCATTGATTTGTTTTTTTTGCTTGACACCTTAATGCTGTTGGTGATGCTTTTGAATCTATTTACCATTAAGAATTGGTCTTTCCTCAGTATTCCACACAGAAACTCATGAACAGTGCATCCGTTTCAAATGGGCAATTTTTTAAAATACATATACAGCACCTCTATGCTCCTGTGGGTGGTTGACCTGGCTGCTATTTTGGATCTGGAGCTGCCGAATGCAGTTCTTGTACCCACTCAGTGTCAATTTACCCCCAATAATGAGGGTAGATGTTCTCCATTCAGAGGGGATGGTGCCGGTCGATAACGTGCGCCCGTTCCTGTCATCCTGGAAGCTGTATGCAGGGGTCACCTGACAAGCCTCATGCGGCTGCTCTTCTGTATCGGGAGTGGAGTTCAGCTGAGATTTGATCACCTCCACTGGTCAATCTAGGCACTGGCCCACACTTGAAGAAATGATGCAGAAAACCAGCCATGTGGCTGGCCAGGGGCAACTGGAGCTAAACGCAGATGCGGGCCACCTGAACGCAAATGCGGGCCACCTGTGTTCTTTAGGGGTACAAGCTGTCAAGAACCACACTAGTCAAATTAACACCTACCTGCCTATTCCTCTGGGACAGATGGTTCTTCTAGTATCTCTAATGGCTGTGTCATCCTCGTGAATATTACTCACGCTTACGATACACTCATGATGCCAAATGCTAGTTGGGCTTTGGCCAAGTCAATGATCTGTGTGCTGTGAAGTTTCAGCATTTTAGCTACACCTGCGTCGGCCTTTCTGGGTTGGCCCTCGTTCATCTCGAGGTTTATTACTACGTATCGATTTCCTTGCCGTTGCTCTCTGTGCACCTTGATAACCCGATTCTTCCTAGCTTGTTCCAGCTGGACCGCAAAAGCCCTCTTGGGGCGTAGTGTTCGTTCAGGAGCTCGGTCAGGCGATCGCTGTGGAATTGGATGGAGCCATGAACGGGGGGATGGTGATTTCTTTTTTTTTGGGGGGGGGGGATGTCAGTCAGGAAGTATGCATGGGACATGGCTTGATGCTGAGAGCCGCCTGGCGCCACAGCCCTTCCTGTGGTGAGGAACATGGAGACCAAAATGAGTGATAAGGCTGCTGTCGATTGTAACCGTAGAAAAATGGCCAGCATGCCTGTAAACTCAAGATTTCAAGGCGACTTAAGATCACCGTCAAGAAGTGGTGTAGAAGCTGCAGAATCCCTCATGAGAACTCTGGACTGTTCTGTGAATTACAGCCTGTGCCGAAGGCTGACTGTACAATGGGCCCTGGCTGTCTGGGGCTACCTAAGGAGACGTACAAATTTACGATGAGTTAGATTAGAATTGACACCACCATCACCAGGTTTCTTACCTAAGGTATAGGGATGACACGGTTATCTGAGTCTCCCAGACTGGGTGTTGTGTGCGATCCGGCTTGATTAGGGCGTCTGAATTATGCTTATTATTATCTTTTTGGATGCTCCCTGTATCTATCAGCTGTTGCCGAGTGGATGCTATGGCGATGTCCAAGGGTGGCAGAGCCTGGCGCTGGGGCTCACGTGACCCTGCAGGATGCCAGCCCCTCCCCCGCACCTCCTGCACCCTCCCCTCGCCCCCACCACAGGCTTCCTGCATAGGATGAAGTGGGGCCTCCCACAGTGTTTCTGAACGCGGGATTGATGAGGGAATCGCAGTGGATGCGGCTGCTCTCGACTCTGAGGTTCAGGGCACTATTTGTGTCTGGGGCCTTTTTTTAAAGAGCGATGTGGGTTTATTTGCTTGTTGGCTTGGTGGCCTCAGGTCCAGGATGCTCTGGCCATTCAGGGCCCAGGTTGACAGGATGACCTCATCTTTTGTTGACTTCCTGGTCCGCAAGGACCTCTATGGTGGACAACTGATGAGCTCTTGCTGCCTTGATCTGCGGCGCAAGGATGGGAGTAGTTCTTGTTTCTTCTGTTACCTACATAAACTGTAGTTCTTGGAATCATTTTAGGAAACTTTTAAAACCTTCCGTCATCTACTTAGCAGTCTGCTACAGCACACACTAAAACTACGGGCTGTTATCCAAGCATGCCGTCTGCTGACTGTGAGCCGGATCTCTGCAGCCGGAGAACGTAATTGGCATCAATTAGACACAGACAGTGGGCAGAGGGGGGAGTTCTTGAGCTGGGTGCCCCTCTTGCGCCCCCTGGAGGGCCACATTAAGCCCACGGGTGACTGGCTAAACGCCTCAATGTCGCCGCTCCTGTGGGTCAACTGGGACTTGCGTCGTGGGGAAAAAGGTCGGCCGGTGGGGGTGTGAAACGTATGGGTTCTTGGCAGCTTTCTCCCACTTCCTGTGGGGGGTGGGGGGGGGGTGCGAGCCCGGTACTGATCCAGGGACTCTTAACCCAGGCCAGGGATCGCAGGGGAAAACAAGCTGTGACGCTAATATTAGCAGCGTAATAATAGCTACTGCTGATGTATGGATGCTCTCCTGCAATGTGTTCTGAGGTGATCGTGCTTTGCCTGTTGGACATGGTCACAAGTGCCCTTTGGACCCACAATCTGCTAGTATTTCTGCTCAAAACCCCTTCTGTTGCTTGGATTGTTTGCCTCATGTGTGGCTTTAATTTGCTGTTTTTTTTCCTCCTCACTCTCTCTCTCTCTCTCTCTCTCTCAATCTCTCTCTCTCTGACGGAAGCTGTTATGATTGTGTGAAAGTCACTGTTGAGGGTGTGATTTATTCACGCTACCGGCATTATGTTCCGGAGGAGCGGCGGCTGTCAGCCTGACGGTCGGAGCTGCCGCAGGGGCTTCCGCCTAAACGCCCGTCTCTGGAGGTTTCTACTGTGGGCTGCTGGCTGTTAGATGAGAAATGAGCGTTTTTTTTCTCTCTCTGCATCCCATCTCTCCCAGAAAAGGCCACGGATGGCTCTCTACAGAGCGAAGACTGGACTCTGAATATGGAGATCTGTGACATCATCAATGAGACCGAGGAGGGGTGAGGAAGGGTGGGGGGATGTGAGTTCCGGTGGCCCGCGGTACTGACCTGGGCGGGTCCTGCTCCCACTACTCTCCGTGTCCATCGGCTTCTGTGTGATCACATTTCTGCCTGGTGCTAGGAGCCCTGACCCCCACCCAGCCCTTATCCACAAGTAAACAAACAAAATACAAGACTTTTGACATTTTTAGTTTTTTGATTGCTGTTACAGATATTTATTAAATTGAGTTACCCCTTGTGGGAACTGACAAAATGGTCCCCACAACGTCAAAATAACAGGTTTTTATCACATTGAAGGGGCATTTGGTCCCCACGATATAACATATAACCCCCACACACACCCATGCTTACACTCTGGCCCGGTATGAGCCGTATGGGAATGGATAGGCCTCTCTCCACGGTCTCATAATAGCTGCTGCCGAGGTGAGGAGATCCCAGTAGATGCATGTCTCTTGTGAACAGTACCTTCAGCTTGCTGATAACGTTCCGCCGTGGACTTTTAAACCCGCAAACCCATGATCTTGGTTGACATCAAGGACCGGTCAGTTTCCTGATGGTCTGCGTCTCCCTGGCCTATCATTTTTGTATCGTCTTAAGAGTTGAGTTATGAAAATGGCACATGGGGCTGTAATAACACACTTCCAAGGTCAGTGGGTTGGGGGTTTGAGGCCTCAGTTCCCCTGGCAGCGCTGACACCTGCTGTAAGTGTTAATTATTTACATGCTTGGCGCTACGATCCCACCGCCATCACAATGAAGCTATTGAGATCAGCTCTCGTTTCACCATAGAAAAACTCCTCATGGAGACTCATGGCTGCCCCCCCCCTCCATCTCTTGCAGTCCCAAGGATGCCATCAGGGCTGTGAAGAAACGACTAAACGGGAATAAAAACTACCGGGAAGTGATGCTGGCGCTGACGGTGAGGTTAGAGAGAGTGTGATTAGTCATGACGATGTTTGAAAGGCTGATAAGCTCATGAGTGCTTCGATATGTCTTTACTCCGAGGATGTATGTCTAGTTGAAGGATGTGTAGGTCAACTTTACATCAAAGCAAGCGATTAAGCCACATCACCCTGGTGATACGAACCCATCTTCTCAGGTCCTGGAGACCTGCGTGAAGAACTGTGGTCACCGCTTCCACGTCCTGGTCGCCACCCGCGACTTCATCGACGGTGTCCTCGTCAAGATAATTTCTCCCAAGAGCAGCCCGCCAACCATTGTGCAGGACAAGGTGCTCGCTCTGATCCAGGTGAGGTACGGGGGGGTCTGGCTACCTTCGAGATAAGGGGGCCAGCTCGCATGAGGGGACCGATAGCCCCAATGGTAGAGTCCATCTCCGATTACCTACCCCCCAAGTATCCAGTTACTTGCAGCAGTTCAGCTGACTGGTATAAATTTCTCTCCTCTTTGTGGTGTTTGGTTCACCCTGTCCCTATTCGCTTTGACATAACTCAGTTTGAATGGACATTACTGCATTGCAGTCATAAAGTAATGTCGGGCATTTACCCAACTTCCTTGTGGTATCTGCTTAAAACAATCCCTTTCTATAGTGTACAGACTCGAGTAAATAAAGGAAATGTGTTCTCGTAATAAAGCGATAAGATCTATTGTGGTTAGCCCTTGAATCGCACCTTCCTCCGGTGTGCTGTTATCAGGATTTCTGTAGATTCATTATGGGGAAATGAGGGAGCAGGAGTTTTCAAGGTCTGCTGAAGTTTAACCCAAGCCTTGTGTCCCAGGCCTGGGCAGATGCCTTCCGGAGCAGCCCAGACCTGACCGGTGTTGTCCACATCTATGAAGAGCTGAAGAGGAAGGGCATCGAGTTCCCCATGGCCGACCTGGACGCATTGTCCCCTATTCACACTCCTCAGAGGGTGAGAGCACTGCCCCCAAATCCCCGCCCCGAGTTTTAAACTCCCCATCCGCTCCAAATACCTTTTCGTTTTTTAAATTGTCAAACGTGGTCTTCAAGCGTTTTTCAGAAATGTTCTTGGCTCTTTCAAGATTTGACTACTTTGGTGATCTTTATTGACATTGAGAGCCGGTTTCAGAAAGCAAACGTTTTTGCTTAGCTGGATATCTTTTCAAAGTTAAGGTAGTCTGGGCTAAATGTAAGTGAATGACAGTAAAGTCCATTTAAACTGGGCTACCTTAAATCTGACAAATTATCCGAGTAAGCAAGAAATCCTGCTTTCTAAATCAGGCCCTAAGTCTCCTTTCAATGGACCGCTGACACTGTTATGCCAATCAGGCCTGATTATATAAGTCATTCATGCATGACTTTATGTTGCTGGTTGCTGCTATGGTCTTGAGTGTCCTGTCGAAATAAGGCGTGCATTTGTCTTTTAAATAAATGGGACCAGTCTTGCTTTTCCCTTGGCAGACGTAGTGTTTTTTTCCAGGGAGTGCCTGAAGTGGACCCCGCAACCCACAAGTACAAGGCCGGAACTGCTCAGCACACAGGCTCAGCCCCCCCTGCCTCTTCTGTGGTGGCCCCTGCCTATAACACACCACAGGTCCCCAGCCTGCACATGTCAGGCTCCATCAACGCCAACTCGGAACAGGTGGGTGCATCTGTGGATCCTTGGGGTTGCAGGGGTCATTGGGTCATGGGTCAAAGAGGTGTGGTCTCAGGCTCAGCAGGGCTGGGGGGTCATATCCTGCGTGTGTCTCAGTACTAAGGACGTGAAGATCATTCTTGCCTCCCATG
>JAABNX020000052.1:16773242-16784988 GCA_015163995.2 Mormyrus lacerda | reverse complement strand
GGCTCAGCAGGGCTGGGGGGTCATATCCTGCGTGTGTCTCAGTACTAAGGACGTGAAGATCATTCTTGCCTCCCATGGGTTTTGGTCTTGTTCAGCAATGATGCAACAGATGCATCCTCGATATTGAGTGGGGCAAGAACGACATCCAGGGATTTTTACCATCCTCTGTACTTCTGTTCTTGGGTATTGGAACTGGTCTTTGACAGTGGAAGACGACGTAAAACCGGTACATGAGAACAAAAGAATGGTCAAGTACACATATTGAGAAACACCCTCCTTTTTAATGTGTTTAACATGTCTGTACAGTTTATCACCCGGTAAGCCCATTTTAACTTTGCTGTGCTGTATGTGAGGGCAGTGGTTTATCTGCATGTTAGGAATGGGATGGACCTGTCTTGGGGTGCCTTCTGCCCTACAGACTCACCCTTGTTCCCTCTTAGATCGCCCGACTGCGGAGCGAACTAGACGTCGTCCGTGGGAATGCCAAGGTGATGTCAGAGATGCTAACTGAGATGGTGCCAGGACAGGAGGACCCATCAGATCTCGAGCTTCTCCAGGTGTGCTTGTTTGTCATAAATCTTCCTGTTCTGGGATTCCTTCTCCACCTCCTGGATGGAACATGGTGTAGCCTTAATAGCCACTATCTCCCGGTTCTGATGCAGGAGCTGAATCGGACCTGCCGGGCCATGCAGCAGAGGATAGTGGAGCTCATCTCACGCGTCTCCAATGAAGAGGTGACCGAGGAGCTCCTGCATGTCAACGACGACCTCAACAACATTTTTCTGCGATATGAGAGGTACACTCTACCTAGAAAGTGCCAAACCATTCTGTGAAGGTCTCAGATGAGTCGTAGGACTTGTTTGCTGTATGTTCACATCTCTTACTGTTTCTATTTGACTGGAATGCTTCCCCCAACAAAATAAGTAGCCAGTGAATTATGTCAGGTAGGTCTTTGTGTGTTTATTGCTTTGTTTCTTGGCAGATATGAGCGATACAGGTCCGGCAGAACCGCACGGAGCTCCAACAATGGGGTAAGTCAAGCGTTACCTTTCTGGGACGTCTGCTCCGGATGTTAGATTGTTTGAACAGACATCAGCTGTGGTTCTTTTTGTATATTGACCATGTGGCCAATGAATCATCTTTTTTTGATTCATAAACGTTGCTTTTTTTTGGTTTTGCTAGCTGAGGCAGGCAAGTATAATCAAAGTAGATTTTAATTGACAATAGTGGTTTAAGTGAGTGTTAAACATGGTGCGTTGTGTATGTGCTTCTTTAATCCCCCAAGAACCTGCTATCCGATGGTAGAAATAGAAACGTCTGCCGTCCCCACCTGCCCCCCATTTCCCCATTTCCACCTGTGGGGCTGTTAGATACCCTTCAGATACCTTTCATAACTGATGGGCACATCATGGTTGTGGTAGAGACAGAGCCATGTGCTGCCAGTCACCAACATCTTGACTTATTTATTGGTTCCATTCGGGTTGAACAAATCAGTGATTAGCTGCAGGTAGTGACTCCACCTAAATGAGGTGTCCTTTTGTGTGCTTCTGCTGTTATAAAAACCTTGTGTCTTGCCTTATATGTCCAAAACAATGATGCATTAGTGGAATAATGATCTTACCTTAATGTTTTAACCAGGAGGACTCAATCAGGATTTCTAATGTTAAAGTGTTTCAGCTTAAGACAGTGGTTCACTCCATAGGCACCCCCCAGTTATTCTACATACTTGGTATGGTCCACTCAGGCATAGTTGGTTGGAATTAACTGTCAACTTTCTTGGTTGGTGCTGATGGATTATAAATGTGTGTAATGAACTGGTGTCACCTGGGGAGAGACTGCTCGAGTGCAAATGGACCTTCGCTGTTTATCTGAAGGTGGACGTTGTGTATGGAGGATGATAAAGGTGTCGCTTTCACCCGCTCATGCAAGCACCCTTCTAGAACATTCTCCTTCTCTAGGGCACAGTGTACCACTTAGCATTCTTCATTTATCCATATTTCTCCCTTGTCCGACTTGTAGGAACACCCCCGTCTGCTCTTACCTAACTGTCACACAGAGAATGCTCATCTTCCTCTACCAAATAGGATTATTTTAGCCTATTTTTCTCTGTTAGGTTTGAATGAGAATAAAATGTAATGCTTGAGCGCCCCTAGGGAAGGTCTTTTGTCATCATGTGTGCATACTTCAGACATGTGTACTGTAAATGTAGATTGTTGTCCCCCCCTCCCCCTCCCCACACTTTAATGATGTGGAGGAATTAATGACAAGTTGTTGAATAGTGGCAGTAAAGCCGGAGGACATGTGACATGTGACATGTGACCTTTTGTTCCCTTTGTGATCCTGTGACATACCTGCAGGTGCTCAGCGAGGCCACAGAAGATAACCTGATCGACTTGGGCCCCGGGTCCCCCGCGGTGGTGAGCCCCATGGTCAGTGTGGCCCCAAGCCCTGGCCTGCCATCCGCGGCCCCCGCGGCCCCCGTGGCCCCCGCCGCCAGCACCGCCACGCCGGACACACTGTCCACCCAGCTGGCCGGACTCGGTGAGGCCGGAGTGAAACACATTGCATCATCACCACAGACCTTTTGTGCAATTAATGTACAGTGACCCCTCGCTATATCGCGGTTCAGCTATCGCGCCCCTGATATATTGCAGATTTTTCCACGAAACGTCACAGTTCTCTGCGCATTGCAAACCTTGCTTGTGGTCCGATTGTTGTGAGCAAACGTTTTGTGAACTTTACGGTTTGTTTGAAGCCCTATGATGGCTCCCAAACATCCTGCATGTTCTAAGCCTTCTGGTAGTAGTGAGCCGGCAAAGGAAGACCGTGGTCATTTTTACATATTCCATTATATATATATATGAGAGAGAGATGTGTGTGTGTGTGTGTGTGTGTGTGTGTGTGTATATAATTATATATACATTACATATTATTATTATTATTATCATGTTACTCATATCCTTAGCCCAACATTCACATATCATATGTGTTTACAAAATGTGTTATAATAAGTTTACATGTGTTTAAAGTGTGTGGGAGGGGTATTTTTAGGCTTAAACTATAAAAAAATATTTATATAGTCTTTTTATGTCGCGGATTTTTACCTATCGCTGATGAATCTGGAACGTAAATTCCGCGATAGATGGGGAATCTCTGTATTACTGAGCGATGGGCTCATTTTCTGAGAAATATGGTAATCAGGTCCAAACATACTACCTTTTGCTTCTAGGAAGTAGCAAGTTGGGGGCATTTACATTTATTTATGTATATTATGCCTTTGTCCAAAGTGAATTGTAGTAAAGGGAAGGGCTACATTTTCTGTGTGCTGCCTGGGACTCGAACCCATGACCTTTGCATTGTTAGCAAGGCGCTTTACTTGTCGCTAAGAAGTATTCATTATATCCAGCTGTTATTGTGAAAGTTCTTTTCTGAATGTAAATTGGAGAGCTGTTAGCCTGAGGGGGTTCAGTGGCACTTTGACAGTGACCTGTAACAAGCGTAACGGGCAAAGGGTGCCTGTCATTCCCACAGACGTCAGCAGCAACAGCGTGAGCGGCACCCTGAGCTCACTGCCCCGGTGCCACCCCAAGGACGACTTCGACATGTTTGCCCAGACAAGGGGCAGCTCTCTGGCGGACCAGCGCAGAAAGTGAGTGTGTCTGCGTTCCTCTTATCTCCAGGGTTTTTTTTTTTTTTTTTTTAAAACATGTAACTTGTAGTTAAGGTAAAAGTGCTTTTATTGATTTATAATGTTGTAAATTTTACCTAATTCCATGTGTGGCACTTGAACCAGCTATGTTTAGGTTCTAAGTCAGTGTCTCTAACCACTACACCATGGAATGCCGGTGAGGCTGGAGGCTAAATTGTTTCATTCTTTATTGATAGCGTGAAGTATGAAGACCCACAGGCGCTGGGTGGCTTGGCCTCCGCCCTGGACGTTAGGCAGCAGAATACTGGAGGGGTGAGTGTTGCTGAACCTGCTGGGAAATGTACTTTTGTAAACCACCCCACCCACCAACACGCAAACACCATCTGTGCTTCCTGCACAGATGTGCAGGTGCCTGGTTTTTGTCTTGCATTCTTGGACACCTCCTCTTTGCATGTCTAAAACTTTTTCGCTCTCTGGATTCAAACCACTCTAGTACCATGTAACCCTAATGTCTGTCTGCATACAAAATGCATATGGGCAGCCAAACACAAACCAGTAGATCTTAAAAAATCTCTAAATCAATGTAATTGTCCAGGTGACTATATGCCAAAAATAACAAGCACACACATGTTGTATTCAAATATTGTCCTGAATTTGACTTAAAGATATTTGTACTGAATCACTTTATGATTCTTAAAAATCAGAAGCCTGTAATCCAAGTACAGATTTGGACCTGACAATTATGCATTGCTCACTATTTAAACGTAGCATCAGAAACGGCAGCCTTTAGCTTTGACAGTGAACAGCTTGTTTTAGGGGGTGTTTTTAAAGGTCTTCTTGATAAGAGGCTGTATGTAATGGGTGGTGACCTCATACCTGCTGCATTAATGGTGCGTTCGTTTCTCTCTCGGAACTCGGAAATTCCGAGGTGAGTGACGTCACGTCCGGCAATCTCCCGTTCGAGCTGCCACACCTCGGAACAAACACGGCCGCCTCCATGAACACACTGCGGTGTGTTGCTGCTTTATATTTTAACAGATTTAACAGATTATTTTTTTCAAGAGACAAACAAACAAGAAACACAAACTAGTCAAACCACATTAAAAGCTTTATAAAATATCTTATAAAAGATCTTCTTTTTTTGAGAGGCAAACAAAACTACAAACAAACAAAAGACACTAACAAGTCTGGTAACAATCTGATACTGCATGTCAGGACACTGTTTGCGGTCATGATATGGTATTCTCTAAATCGAACACGTGCAATTAATACATTTATAGCTATTAATACATTTAACAAAATAAACATTTTTAAAGATTTATAAAATAGAATTACTGTTGAGTGTGTAAGCTGCCATGTTGAAATTACATCACGGGAAACTCGGACAAGAAAATTCTGCATCAACATCATAAAAGAGGCGTGTTTCCCACGGGAAGTGACGTTTGTCTAGGCATCTTTCATCCGAGTTCCGACTCGGCGAGAAATAATCGAACGCACCATTACACACGTTGAGCACGAATCTACGTAGTGATGTCAGGAAGCCTGAGCAGCCAAAAAAAAATGCAATAGTATGACCCAAGCTGTCCGTGTACAAATGATTTATTCTGGACTACATATTGGAAGGAGCGGCAACAATGGAATCACTATGGAAGCTCTGTTTCCATTTATGCCTGCAACAAAGCCTCATTTATCAGCGTCAGTATGGGGGTCACCACGCAGTGGTGGATTTGCAGGGATGTTACACAACATACTAAAACAAACAGCAGGCAAAAGGGTGCAGCAAATGCAGCTAAAAAAGTCATAGTATCACAGTGATCTTAAGAGCATTCAGAGCTCATTGTGGCAAAACAATTTTATTTTCAATTAATGGTCAATTAAAAAACGGTGCTTTTAAGCATTTGTATCCAGTTTAGGAGTGGGTTGTGGGAGGACTGTTGGTTGGATATGAAATGTCAGCTTTCTCCGATAAGCTTTCAGACGCCGTAGTCTTCGGTGCCTGTAAAATCAACTTGCCCGTCTTGCCGTATTTGACGACGGGATGTTTAATTTTCGAAACCGTTCCCACGCCACTCAGATTTTGCCGTATGAATTCCTGGTAGCTTTTTTTCGTGTCATGAAGGTGTCTGTACTCCCTGGCTCTGCCCTTGTCTGTTTTTTACTCTTCACACACTGGTCTTTGTTGATTCAGCCGAGTGTAAAAGGTGATAACGCAGACATGGAGCCAATAGACGGCTGGCTTATCTCCCAAGGAATGGTGAGCATCTCACCAGCGCCTCTGACCTTTGCCCCCCACCCCCACTCCACCAAGCACTCACAAATACCCCCCCCTTCCCATTTGCCCTTTCCAGCTCAGTGCCCCAGTACCCCTGACTGTGGTCCCATATTGCTAAAACCACCCCACCATGACAGTAAAAGGGAAATCGTTCAGGTTCTAACTGAAATATGCGCGCCCTCCCACCTCCTCGCGTGGCTCGGTGTGTTAGAATGCCGAGCCTGAGATCAGATGGTCGTTGGCTCAAATCCCAGAACCCAGTACTTTCACCGTTAGGCCCTGGAGCAGTGCCTCTAGCTCCCAGCTTCTCCAGGGCCTTGCTGACCTTGCTGACCTGGGATGTACATCACTTTGAATAAAAGTTCCTGCTAAATAAATAAAATGCAAACTGTGATGTGGCAGTTATACATGATACTTTGAATACATTTATGTATTCCAGTGGTTCTTTTGTATTCTTTCTCCTATTAGCAGGGGTTTAATAGACTGTTTCTCTAGTAAGTCATCTTTAGGTCATCCAGCAAAGCGGTAACAACAGTAATTGCATATACGGGCACACTTTCTGGATGATCAGCCCTTGCCTGTATATGAAGTGGTCGATTCTGCTTTCAACTCTGCCCCCCTGTGGTCGAGTCTTGTAGTCGGCGTGTTCTCCCGCCGCGACCTTCTCTCTCCAACTGCGACCAAACATTCCCTCATCCTTTGCTCCCTTTTACTGTTGGTTTTCTCTTGCTTTTTCTCCCCTCTTCACGTCGCCCCCTCCTTTGGCTTGGCCATCGTCACGGCGATGGTGTTTCCATAACGGGGGAGAACGAGATCTGCCTAATGGTCTGACCCAGACAGTCGGGGACTCCTGTCACACAGCACCCGCTACCCGCGGGGTCTCGGATGTGAGAGTCGTGTTGCCAAGCAACTGCAGCCACTCTCCCGCCTCCGGGATTATTTGTTTTCCTTCTGATGTGCCAAACTAGGATTAGCCTAAACTGCTGTGACACAGGACCCTCGCTGTCACCTTCTCTTCGCACTGATCCCTCCTGCACGGCTAACAGGCTAACAGAACGGGCGAGGAATGTGGGGGGGGGGGGGGAGGGAGGTTAGAGGCCAATCTGAATGTATAATGCTGTAATATTATAGCTTTATTTTAACGTACTGATAAATCCCTCGTTTTAACACGCTGACCGTTTATTTCACAAAGACTGTTGTTTTGTAAGGGTGATTTGCTATCATGATTGAGACACTTGCTTCCCCAGTGTTTTTGTTTTTTCAATTTTCTTTTTTTAATGAATAGAAAAATACAAAACATTATGATGAAGTAAAAGGTTTTTTTCCCTAACAGGAAAAGAAAAGTCCAAAATCCCCTAGAATCATGTTTCACATGCCCTTAGATAAACAGCCTTCCCAGTGGGAAATTTTAGGTCAGCCAGTATTTCTGAGCACATCTGAAATACTTTAGGTGGGACAAGATACGATTGGATGGTCCAGTCTGCCTGGAGTGGCATTCTGGGAGTTTGACCTGTCATAGCACACAGTTGATATTAAGCTGTAACAACACCATGTGGTTATATGAGGTACTATGGAAGGAGATAGTAACTCTGCTCCTGGCTTCAGGGCCATACAACACAATTAGAATTTTATAACCTACCATAATAAGGCCGTGTTATGTACCGACTGTTGATTTGCCCTGGCTGACCCTTTTTTTATGGCATTGGTTTATATTTGGCCTTTATATTTCTTTTCCTTCTTCCATCTTTTATTTTCTGCTCATGAATGTTTGTCTTCACGCTGACTTTACACTGAGGGAAAAAATTAACCAGGCAGAGAGTTTGATAGTGTTTTTCTCAGGCTGGTCACGTGCACGTGTGTGTGTGCGCACGCGCCACCAGCAAGTAAGTATGTCCCTTGCACAAGACAAAACCATCGAATTAACCTCCCGACTCTTTGACGTCTCGTCACTTCCTCCTAAATGCGACGCTTCAATCACATGCTGACCCGAGCGCGTCCTACACCACCTGTGCATGCCATACTGTGCGCCCCCTCCCTTCCACGCATGCGTGTGCGTGCGTGTGTGTTCATAATGTGTGGTTTTATCACTTCATTTTGGATTTGTGATTTTGGTTCCCATTTTTGCCTCCATTTAATGTGATTTTGCTTTTTGTCCTTGGATGTATTTTGGCCCTCCGGGGCCTCCGTTTCTCCCGCTCTCGGCCTCCCTAGATCCCTGTTGCACAGTCCTCTGTCATGGATGACATTGAGGAATGGCTCTGTACCGACGTGGTGAGAATCCTTATACGTCCTTCCACTCTCATCTTCACCCCTCCCCCCTCCATGGTGTAACATTTCTCATTACTTTCATCTTATTTAAGTTTTGTTTTCTAATTTAACCTTCTAACAAGCTCCATGTCCCCAATCCCTTATAGCCAATCAGAACTAAGATTCCTGGGAATGTTGTCACTAACATCCTGGAAACTCTGACGTCTTGCTGTGAAGTGTGGATGGATGCAGAATCCGTGCTCGCTTGGGGAGATAGTACCGGCAGGGCATCGTGACAGGGATGGATTAGTGCTGCTTAATCGCAGCGTGGTTAGTTTCACTTTAAATCCTCCTTTGGGGTTTTTTTTTTTTGCGTGTGGAGGATGGTGCCTTTTAATCTGATCTTCTTTCTAATACACGTTTTTGAAACGTTATTAAGAAAAACAGGAATGAGTTAATGGCACAGATACATAAAAAAAGTGCGAGGGAGTAAAAAAATGACCCTGAGGTACAGAAAGAGCTGCATTCTTTCACCCCTCTGTGGTTTTTGTACAAGGCCCAGTTTAAGCAAACGGGTACAAGGACAAGGACAAGGACAAGATAAAGGGCCCCAGCTGTAATTTAGCCTTGTTTAGCAGCTGATTAGCAGTAATTAAACCATTTTGTTATGCATGCACATATTAAATAGTGTGGGGGAGGTATTATTATAGACTTTCATATTGGGGGTAGCATTTGTGGAGTAGCCGGTAGCTTGAGCACAAAAGTCCAGGCGTGTGGACATGCACCGCCCGCCACGTGTGCGTGTGACAGCGCCCGCCGCGTGTGCGTGTGACAGCGCCCGCCGCGTGTGCGTGTGACAGCGCCCGCCGCGTGTGTGGGGTCACTGGATGGTGATTTGAGGGTGGTCATCTTGTCTTTATAGTGTGGAGGTTTTTTTTTCTTTTTTGAAACACTATCATTGATTTTGTTATTTTTTGTTTTTCCTGAATGAGCAGAAGGGTGATGAGGCTGAAGAAGGTGTGACAAGTGAAGGTATGATTTCATATTTATAGTTAAATTCCGTAATTAATAAAGCATTTTATGTGCTTCATATTTACAGTTTTTCGAACTTTGTGTATATGGAGTTATCAGCTATAATGTATTACATTATAACAGTGTTATTTAACTATAGTTGTATTTAGTACGTATATCTTACTATTTGGCACTTTATCCTGGGTTAAAGGGGCAGATTTATTTATTTGTGTTGTCCCATCCTAGAGTTTGACAAGTTCTTAGAAGAGCGGGCCAAGGCTGCGGAAACAAGCTTACCGTCGCCACCTGGTGGAAACCCAGCCACCGCCACCGCCGCGAGAGCCCCCAGCGGCAGCCGCAAGAAAGCGGAACGATCTGAGGATGCCCTCTTTGCCTTGTAGGATGCCCTGAGTATCCCCCCCCCCTCCCCGAGCCACCTGGCCACCTCTGCTTCGGCACACAGAACAACAGCCCCTCCCCCCAGCTAATTCCTGCCACCCTGCATAACTGCCACATTGGCCCAGCTTACTGGGGGTGGAGTACAGACACCAGCTGCCTGTTCCATTCTGCATTTCTGTGGGGGCCTGAAGAGTTCACCTGCGACACATTCTTGGTGGTGTTTTGGTTGTGTGTACGTATATGTGTGTGTCTGGGTTTTTTTTTCTCAGAAGGGGGTTGCATTTAAGAGGGGGGTGTTATCTAGCACTGTGAGAAAGGGGGGGACATTTTCTCCATTGTGCTGTCTCCCATTCTGGAAAAATACCAGCAGGACTGTTTGCCGAACGCTATTCCTCTGTCACCAGCAGCACAGGAGTTGGAGCTCGCCGAGTCGCTTGGCGCCTTGACCTCGTTTTAACGCTCGCTCGAGTCTTCCTAGGTTCTGCTGTGCCAGGATCGGATGTAACGGGGCAAAATGAGCGCATGTGCGGCAGCGGGATGCAGATTCAGCTTGTCTGCAAGTAATGAGAGAAACGTGCGGTACAGGTCAAAGGCGAGTATCACCACCGGTGCCCCATGTGCGAGACAAAGTGAGATTGGCTTACTGAGTGTGCTCCCCCCCAGATGGCGGCGCCCTAGGCGGCCGCCTACTTCACCAAATGGCTTGGCCCAGTATGTAGGTTTCAAAAGCGAACAGCACAGCCCTTTTCCTTTTGTTAGGGGGCGAGGGGAGGGGGGGGGTGTTCCCCAGCCCTGGCATCTGCCCTAGTATTATCGTTAATACCAGTGCTCGTTAAAAACTCACGCTTGCCTCACCCATCTGGTAGATTATTTTCACAAACCATACTGCCCCCTTTTGGAGTTTGGTGGTGCCCGGTTTGCCAGGTATGAAATGTTTAATCAGTGTTCGATTACCTGCTTTTACAGCCAGTGTTTTTAGTATTGATATATTGGTTTAAATCCCTTTAAAATGTTTGTTCTTAAAGATTAGCAAGTATTACATTCATTTTATTGTTTTTTTTTCTTCTGCCACCAATGCATTGTAGTATTCTGGACTTTTAAAAACAAGCACACGTCTGGAATGTCACCGGGCCGCAGGGACTTCCCAGATAATGACATTAGGCAAAGAATGTAACAAGACTAAAAGCACTGAATTATGTCTGCTTGGTTGTACATCGAGACCTTCATTTTATTTTTGGATTTGGCTGTATGTTTGTTGTAACATTATACATAATTGTGTATCTATACAGTATGGGAAAAAGTAACTGAACACATGTACAATTGTAACATAATTGTGGTATTTATCATTGAAGAAAACCGCCATCACTTAACTACCCAGCATTCCCGCAGAAGCTTTCATTCTTTGGTGGTGGTTTTTCCACTGTAGTAGAGAAAACCCTCCTATTTTCCATCTTTATTTTTTTTTATGAATTCTTTAGAATTGATGGAATGCAACAACTGCGGATTTTTGATGTTTATGCATGCAAGTTTCTCCCCTGTAAGTTTCTAGTTCTCTATTCCAAGCGTATCCCTGTGTGTGCTCATTTTTTTTCTTTTTTTGAGGGGAGGGGGGTGTGCCAGAATACTCATTCATTTTAATTCTGGCAGGTTCCGGTTAGACGTGGAGGGCTGTAAACTGACATCCTTATTGCTGAGTTCTGCTGGGCCGAAAGGCACCGGTGGCTTGGAGCGCAGACCTCTGCTGCCCTCATGAGCCATTCCAGGTTTTGTAAAAGTATTATTACCTTGCGTCAGCGCTAAGCGGTAGCATTACCTTCCGAAACTCACCATTCAGTAAGAAGCTGATGGCCCCCCCACTGACACAGCATTTAGACGTGTATAAAGATATTATCCTCTCGGTGTGAGGCTCATTAACAAATAATTTGTACAATGTACTGTAAATTTTATTTGCTGAAATTAAAAAAATGTAATATTGATCAACCAGTATCATTAAAGTTAAAAAATACTTGTCCTGCTTGAAGGTTCCTGTTTATCAGATTGCTTGTAAGTGCAAGAGCACATTTGGCATAAGAATCTATTTTCTAATACTAATAAAGCTTTCTTTTAATATATTTTAGAATACATAATTAGTAGTATTTCAGGAAAACCAAATATGATAGGACTCCCCC